>VZTH01016804.1:0-21201 GCA_013397815.1 Aleadryas rufinucha
CGCCCGCTCGGCCCCGCGCTGCCACCCCCCTGCCCGCTCCCGGCTGGCCGCGTTAGCCGGGTGCTCGGGGTCGCTCCTGTGGTAAAGGATGGGTGTCTCGCTATAGCTGCCACATCTTCATCTGCAAGGTCAGGCTTTCCTGGCGTCCAGAAGCTTCAGGTGCACAGCTGTTCGCAGATGTCACTCCTTACCCCGTAGTGTGGAGGAGAAGTTCTTTGGCCGCTGAGCCTGCGTGCCCCAAACTTTAAAAGTTTGTAGGTTTCTTGCTGAGAGTGCGGTTGTCTGAAGACGCTCTCATAAAGACAGCACGCGTTGTGCATGCCGGGTTATCTAAGAATGCAGAACGTGCTGAAAGTATACTAAAGTATACAGTATAAAGTATTTAGTTTGGCAGCTTAAATGAAAAGACAGCGAATCTTAGAGCAAGTACAGTCAGAAGTTGAGGAACAGGTTTGTGTTGTGTTCGGCAGTGCGTAGTGCAGGCTGAGCTGCCTGACACAGACGCTATGTTCTCAACAGATCCATGCCCAGGATAGACAGCACAAGGAACTGAAACACCGTTTCATGTGTTTGTTACTGCCGTACTGTGCTAACTGTACACTGTGTGTGTGTATGTGTACATAGATATAACCCCCCCCCAATGTATTCAAACTAAATCTGGCTGATGTTTTTTGCTTTCTGGCAACGGTAGGGAACGAAAGTGTTTGAATAGGTTGATGAGGATGCTTGTAAAAGTCTTCACAGCTGTAGACAGAGCTTTGAGAGAAAACATCAAGGTGCTTATTTTAAAAGCTTAAAATGCCTGTAGGGGAATTAGAAGAGGGGAGATCATAGGATGGTTTGTGTTTGAAGTGACCTTTAAAGTTAGTCTAGTCCAACCCACCTGCCATGAGTAGGGACACTTTCCACCAGACCACGCTGCCCAAAGCCCAATCCAGCCTGACTCTGAACACTTCCAGGGATGGGGCATCCACAGCTTCTCTGAGGAACCTGTTTTAGTGCCTCATGTTATTTGTTATAAAAAACATTTCTTCCTAATATACAATATAGATCCACTCTCTTCCCATTTAAAACTGTTGGTCCTTGTCCTGTAATTACCAGTCCTGTTAAAAAGATGACACAACAGTTATTAAACACTTTTAAAAGTACATTCTGTGTTCAGCTAGTTAATTTTGCCACTAAAACTTCTGTGTGCAAAACTTTTGGTAGAAAACAGTTTTCTGCTTCTGTTGATGCTTTTCTTTAATAGTTCTCTGAAAAATGCATAACAAGTTCCATATGGCTTTTCTTTGGTATCACCTGTGTCTAAAGGAGGGATTCTGGAATCAGAAGACTTCTGTTAGTATCTCTTGAATTCTGAAGATAAAAGCTAAGGATTGGAATGTGTATTTCTAAAAGTATGTGTTGAAAGAAATTAAAATATTTTTCTCTTATTTGATGGTACATGGGAGGCGTTTGTGTAAAATAACTTGGATGTTTTATTGGAGGGGATTTATCAAATGGCAGCCATAAAGAGAGAAAATATTTAGTATGTTGTAAAACTACCAAAATGATAGAAGCAAAGAAGATACATGTTCCAAAATGTGCTGCTGTTCCATTTTAATGAGTGGGCTGTATTCTGGACTATTTTTGTATTTGCTTATTCAGTCATTGAGGCAGAAGCGAGTGTTTTTCAAAATAATGCTCATTTAGAGTCATTGAAATCTTTTGGATTTGTGCCTGTAATTTTTGCTACTGCAGCGGTTTTCATGGTTCAGGATAGATAAGTATAAATGTCAGCAAGTGAGAATTCCCAAAGTGGTTTAGACATAACATCATAACTTAGTGATTTTGAAGCAGAAATTCTTAGTGCATTTGCGTTTGATGAGGGAGAAGTGCTGCTACAACTTGCAGAGGTGTCGTAAATTAGAAGTGAGTAAATTGTGGAGATAGCCTGAGTTAGAAAAAGCTGGGTTTGGTTGTGTGGAACAGGAGATTGTTTTCCTCTTAGGCTTGTTCCTTCAGTTCTGCTTTGCTGCTGCTTTGTGCCCAAAGCTGCAGAGCTGTTTTGTAACTCGGGCTGAGATCAGAGGGTCTGGATCCTGCAGTTACTGCCTGTCTCTTGGTCACCCACAGTCCTTGGAAATACTTAATTCAGTTTTTTATTCTCTCTTCCTTTGCTTCTTTCATCTACACACTAATCCACTCATTTCTCGTAGTAAGCAAGCAACTTATTGCATGGCAATCCAAAATTGCTCCCTTTTCTCTTGGGTGGTTGTTGTGTACCTGGACTGTTAACTGTTCACATGTAAGAACTCTTTGCTGTAAATAAAGTTCAAAGAAGGAAGTGTGAGAACATGCAACAAATCTCTACTTCTGCATGTTGTGAACTGAGGAAAGAAAAACCAAGCAAGTTTTTCTTGGCTTTATTTGTGTTTTAAGTGTGTATTGCGCTTCTATCGCACAAAGAGCCAAGGCAAATATTTTTAACTAAGCAAGATATAAAGAAATGCTTTTTATCAGGGAATGCTTTGGTAAAAACTCTTCTGTTAATGGAATGTACTGTTTTAAAACAGCAGTTTAATAAGGTTGCATGTTTAAAAACTTGGATTTTAATCTGTTTTTATATTTTTACTCTGTAGGGAAAAAAATAAAGACTAGGGGTTTTTTTACTAATAAGTTCAACAGAGATGTTAATTTGCTATCAAATCAAACTTTAGTTGTAAACTTAAACTGTGTTTATTTTTATACAAACAATTATACCAACAAACACATGTCAAAACTAAGTATTTTTTATTTTTACCTGAGGATGAACACCTTTCATTTACCTTTTTTTTTTTTTTTAAGCAATGCTTCATTTGTATGAAAACTTGCTAGTATTTAAAGGTTGTAGTTAAATGAAAAATGATGGCTACCTTAGGGAAATAAGGATATATTAAATATTTTCATTTAACAAAGCACATTTGAGTTAACAAATTATTTTAGTCATAACTTAATGTTTCAGGTGTGTAGTAGAATTTTCAAGAACTCCTGTCAGGTTTTGGATAACAAATGTTTTTGGAAAGGTGCCTCTGTGATCTTCAATGTGTGGGGCTCAGTGTTTTTAGTGGAGGCTGTAGGCTTTGTCTTTTTTGGTTTCTTAGTTATAGAGCAAAGAAGTTTTTTATGCTGTTTTAACTTTGGCCATATTTTAATTGTAACAGAACTAGCGAAAAATGCTTTCTGTGAGTATATTTGCTGCAATAAAATTTAGGGTGATTAATGTAAAAGCATTTTTGCAGTAACATTTTAAATGAAGAGAATTTGCTTGCTTCTGAAAATGCAGGCAGTATACATTTCTAAATCACCATGTGATACTGTGACTTTAATTCAGTTTTGAAGTTAGATGTCTTTAGTTTGAGTAAAGAACCTGTAACTTGTCACCTTGTATTTAACATAGTATATTTCAGTTATATGAAAGTTAACCTAGGTTGTCAATTTCCAATTTAACTTGAGAAGGCTTAGCAAAGTGTTGTGTTTATTAAAAATACAGATGTGAGTAAATTAAAAAAAAAATCTGGATTTTTATTCCAAGGGGACTTGATTTTTCCCCCCTTTTCTTTGTACAGGTAAGCATTCAAACATATTCAGCAGTAGAACAGGGTAATAGAAAGCATCCTATAAACTACAACTTCACTTCAGTTTTTCCTGTAGCCCAACAGGTTGTCTTGTTTGAGCAAAGGATACACTCGTCTGGTAAACTGGGGAGGAAAAGAAAGGTGTCCTCCTCCTTTGAACCTTGTGTGAAGTCAGTTCTGCAGGTGCCTGTTTCCTGCTCAGTCAGTAAACACTGGAAGGAAGAGTTCATGTGCTTTGTTCTTGTGTTATGCAATCAGCTGTTAAAATTGCTACTGATGCCATGCTGAAATAATTTAAGAAATGTTCATAGACTGCTTGAGCTGACCATTGATCTGCCGTGAAGCAAAATATAGCTACTTTTTATTGTCCATATTAGAATAACAGGTGGTGGGTTGGATCTTGCCTCACGGGCTTTAAGTAAATAAACCTGGCATTACTGAGTAAGTTGGTTAAAAATGCTCCATATAGAGTTGCTGTATCTTTATTCTTTAGGAAAAAAAAAAAGGTTTGAGTGCTTTTTCATATTTTAATGAGCAGGACTTAAACAAGCATGAGAATTTAAAAGTCTCAGGAAAAGTAATGCTGCTAATGAGGCACAAATCCTCTGTGGAGCCTGAGCCTAGTGGTGTCTAAGTGGCTCTGAAAGCTTCTGTTTTAACTGTGCAAATACTGGGAATAGGAAGTGTTTGCATCACATTTAACTGGACAGCTTGCTGTGTTGAAGAGGTTCTGGGCTGCTGTTGGCTGGATCAGAAAACAGCTGTAACAGTTAATTGTGTTAAACAACTGTCTAAAATAAAGGTGTACACATGAACAAAAAAATCCATCTTATTTGCAATATGTGATAAAGCTTTGCAGGCATGACAGGATTTTAGCATTCAGAAGTTAATTATTAGATGTTTACCTGAAAAGAGCAGAAAATAGAGCAAGACAGATAACATTTTCTATGGTCTTTATAAATTGAAGAATTTAACTGCAATTCATTTAGAGCTATGTGTGTCTCTGTTCTTCCAGTACACTCACAGCTTGAACCGTGTTTTAAAATATTTTATAGGCTTATAACAGCAATTCAATGGTATAGCCAGGTAGGACTGCTGCTAGATAGACCTTGGGGGTGTTAAGGTGAAACAAAAAATCAGTACTTTCTTGGTGTGCAGATATTTTTAGTTCCCAGGTGTGTTTATCTCCTGTTACCTAAATGAAATTAATAAAGAAAAAAGCCAACAAACCCAAAGTTGACCTTGAGAGTTCCCAAGCAATGATATCTCCATTTATGATAGTGAGTTTGTTCTTATTCAGGGAAAGAAAAAAACTGCCCCTCTGACCTGAGGGCTTGCTCAGCTCTATGAGGTGTCACTTTGCTGCTTCTTTTTACGGTAGAAGAGATGGCTTAAGCTTGTCAGAGAAACTCCTTTCCAAAGTCCTGCCCTGTTGCATTGACAACAGCCTGAAAAGGGCTCTTCAGCCCAGTTCCTGGCTCCAACATCTTTGGAGCTGTACACTTTGCTTTATCTGGATCAGCTGATTTAGTTCAGAAATGCAGAAGGCCAGGCTTTTTATTTCAGTTGCCAACAAGGTTACAAAGAAAAAAAATATATTACAAAATGAAATTCTAGATTGCATTTAGCATTAAGGTTGTTAACTGTTTCTGTATCAGTCGTATTGAATCAGTTACATTTCTATTGAATACTCTTCTGACAAACTCTTTTTCATTGCCTTTTTAATCAGATCCTCCCTTTCCAGATTGTATTATTTACATTTAGTATTCCTTTCTTCCAGTTTTCATGTAGAATGTCATTAAAATACACGCTCTGCCTGAATTGGGTAACATCTGTAGTAGTTAATACATCTCAGATATGGGGAAGAGTAAATGACATGCTCTCAGCATATGTGACAGAATGGTGTCAGAGTACTTCATCCAAACTATCTTCTCACCTGAATTTTTTGCTGCTTTAACACCTCCTTCCCTGCACAGGCTTCATTCCTTCTTGCTCTAACTTAAGGCATTGCTTGCATCTGAAAAAAAGTGTGGAATACTATGTTTTGTATGTAATCTGTTTCTTTTGGTTCCTGTGGACTTTGTTTTTTTTCCCTCTAGTATTCCAAATTTTGGTTTTGGGGTTAAATTACAGCTGTAAGCCATGGAACTTTGCAGTATTACTTTAAAAACATCTATGTAGTAGCTGGATTATTTTTAATTTAGTCATTTTTTACTTTGTTGAAAGCAATTGTGACCACCTTAAGGAAGGAAAAATGCTTTGGTGGTTATTTTTGTGATTAGGGAACTAACTTAATTTGAGTGCTTTTGGGGTTTTTTTTCCCCACTTAAGGATGTCTGAAGTGAGAAAAGAGAACAAATATAAAACTAGTCTCAAGAGAGGCTTCCTAGTAATGTTGGCAAAATAGCCTAATGTATGTCAGTCCTCACGTTAGAGGAACTTTGGGAATAAATGGCCTATGATTCCTGAATAGCGAGAGATTCTAAGCTATTTCTAAAGTTCCTTGGCCTGAAGAGAAAAGAAACTGCTTCTATTTCTTCCATAATTATGCAATCCAATAGTATCAGAATTGCAGTAAACATGCATGGAAAAAAATCTGCAACTCTCACACTTGGGCAATCATTTCTTGCACTATTACCTATTAATGTTTTATGTTCTTAAAGCATGGATGGGAGTTCATTGCATGTGTCCAAGCACATCTTCTGATAACCTCCTGCATAGACTTGGAACATAAATGTGAGGGCAGGAAGGAAAGGCTTCAGCTGCCTGCCCCAGGTCATCGTGCTGCTCTGGAAGGTAGGACACTGGCAGTTCTCTGTGCTCACATGTCTATTCTGTAATTTGGGAAGTGAGTAAAAACATCTTTCATAGTGAATTTGACCTGTTAAATGCCAGTTAGACCTCAGTGGTCTAGTTCTGTTGCTATTTTTTTTCTTTCCTCTGTTCTTGTCTTTTAAACAAAACATACTTATAGAAATTGTTCTTGTGGGTATTATGTTTATGATAAATGTGCTTAAATGAATTTTCTTGTGCAGTAACCCCAGCGTTGCACATGTGCAGCATTTAAACCAGCTCTAAAGTTTCAAATGTGCTGATGATGGAGTTTCAATGCTATATGCTTCAAATAAAGAATTAAGAGGTTCGTGTAAATCCAGTAGATGAACTTTTATTTTTGCAATCTCCTCAGTAAAGCAAAATCTGGAATATTGCTGCTGCTTTATCCATGTAAGGAGAACTGTTTTTAAGACATCTACTACTAGTAAGAGATAAAGTGGAATGGAAATAGACATTTATGCAGGAAAGTTTGATTTTTAAGATTTTTTAATTTTTTTTTTTTTCCCAAAGAGGGACTGGAAAAAATGATCGTGTTGCAACTGTTTAGGGCTTGCTTAGGTATTGGTTACAAGATAATGTGTTTCATTCCACAGTTGCTAGTTGTGATCAGTAATGTTACTAAAGGAAGTGGTGGGGTATTTCTTAAAATCTTCGTCGTAACAGATCTTGGACTCTGTGGGCTTGGACTCTCACTTGGCCAACCTTATCAACTGCTGGTGGGTGAGAAAGACTGTGCAAGCTGACAGCCTCCATGGAATACTTTGTAGTTCGTTGGCACAGGTGAATTACTGGTGCTTTGAGTTACTTTATGTCAGTGTCTCCTCCGTGCCTTCTCTGTCCCTTGTTCCAGAGGTTGTTGTCTATTGTTTAATGCCTTGCTTTACTATTCATTGCATAGCTGAAATGTCTAAATAATAAGAATAATGCGAATAAGGAAACAATTTTAATTTCATTTCTTCTTATAAAAAGGAGCAGTATGTGGAAGAAAGGCAAGATGGATGCAGGGGCTTGAGAAATACATGTGATAGCGCATCCTGGGATGGTGTATACAATGTGGAGGATGGATATGAAGGAGCAGGCTTGTGAACCCTTGTAAGCTGGAGAAGATGCTGGCTTTGCAGAGCAGGCCACAGTTCCAAAAGATCTCTGCAATTTCGTCAGTGGAATGATGACTCACCATTGCATCATTTTCCCATCTTTTTTTCATTTATCTAGTATCATCCCAGCAAGATGACAACTACCATGAAATTGTAGCTATTCACAGAGGCAGCAATAATTCTCACAGCTGCAGTTTTATGTTGTGGGTGTTCAGTCTCAGAACTGAAGTGCCTGAGGTTTCTTGGGAAGGTTGGTCTGCTCTGTGCTATAGGGAAGGCATTGGCCCCAGCTGTGTTTCTTGGATATGGTTATGTTTCTCTCTGGACCGTGGCACATGGACAGATTTCTTTCCTCCATTAATTTTATAGGAGGGAGATTTTTTTGTCTTTTGAGATAATAAAATGCAAACAGAAGTAGAGTTTTAATAGCTATCTTAATCTAAACATTGAAGTTAGCTACTGTTTTCTTCTTGTGGTTACTATATTCAACAGTATTTGCCCTAATTTTCCTTTATATGTTTGTACACTGGAAAATTTTCAACTTCAAATACAAGATGAGGCTGTGACCCTTGGAAGCTTGTTGCTTTTACAGTTATGTCTGAAATCACTGTGCAGTTATATCTGTATTGATGATGATGATGCAGTAAAACTGGCTGACTTGCCCATTTTGCAGATGGTACAGACCTTTCCATTTTACAGAGGTACAATAGAGTGGGCATTTTGTCTTCTACAGTGTCCTAAAATACCTTCTCAACAGCATTGGGGGAAAGTTTATGTGTTGAACTAAAACTTTTTTTTCAAAGTTTTTTGTCTTCATTAGCCATACAGAAGCAGATTTAAAATCTGTCTAAACAGAGGGATTACAGATTTCTGTTTTGTTGTTCAGCCTTTCCTTGCTTGGTGGTAACACAGCTATGAGTTTTTAGATCAAATAAAATTGTTCTTGATACAAACCTTCTTGTCTGTACTGTTCGACCATACAGAATGGCAGAATCTTGCTTGCTTAAAACTAAATTTAAACTCATTTGAGACATTATGTTTAAACTTCTTCTTAAGGTCAAATTTGCCATGATAGCAGCAGTTAATGGAAAAACTTGAAAGAAATCCTTGGAAAACTCTTAAAGTCTTATTGATGTTACTGCTTCAGATTTCACTCCAGTGCATGCTTGGATGGAAGTCAGACCTTGGCTTTTCTACTGTACTACAATGATGTTTATTGATTTATTGAGGGTCCCGGTGGTGGTGTTTGAGAATTGTACATCTGCTACTACTAAATGCATGTGGCTTTTAAATTTATACCAAGTTCTGTATTTTTAGGTGAAAGACTTCTACATTCACTCTTACAGCTAAGAAGTAGGCTTGTCTCTATGAATCTCTGTTCTCTTAGGTGTTTGAGGTATTTTGTGAGCGTGTGGTTACTCTGAGGTTTCTGAATGACATAAGTGAAACTGATCAGTGTCTCATTAATTTTCCTCTCTGTTGTCTTGCAAAGATGTGAATGATCAAGGTCCTTGTGCTCATTTTCTCCTCAGAGGCCAAACCTTCAGCTTTTGCTTTGCTGGTGCTCATGGAATCTGCATTATTCTGGGCTCAGATGTTTTGTGTCATAGATGAATTTCCATGTTCTATCGTTCCCTTTTGAAATGAACTTCTGTTGCTAGTGGCTGATCCTGTAATTGACTTAAACTGGATGATAGTCCACATTGTGGAAAGGGAGATACTTTACTTGTGTGTAGAAATACTGTCTCTCATAAAATTGTGCATATGTGGTTCTTGTGGTGTGTTACAGGTTGTCTTAGTAAAGCATCTGGGGACATATGCAGAAAATTCTGAGGGGGTGGAGGGACCCTGCTGTCTCTTCTCCCTTTGTAGCTGCCTAAAATGTACAAGATGTGTCTTTTCTTGTCTTTGGAGTAGTAATAATTCCATAAATCAAGCTAAGGCTTAGGTTTTGCAGTGAGATTTTGTCTCTTCCTGCTGGAGAGTTTTTGCCAAGTGGACACATAGGCTTTCCCCCTTTATGCCCTCTTACTGTATAAAACTACGGCTGTATCTTGGGTCTTGAATTTCTGTGAGAACCTGAGAAAAGACAAATTTGCTTGGATGATTTGTTCTAGTGGAGAAAGGCCCTGTTCAGTGATCAGTGGCTGCTGTCTCAGGCACTGTAAGATGAAACTTGTCCAGAGTTCTGGATGCAGGCTGTCAGAATTAATGCGACATTGGTGTTGTTACACCTGTTTCCAGTTTGTACATAGGGTTCATCTTCTGTTACTACTCTTCCATAGTGTCAGAAATGAAAGTAAATATAATACAGTTAAACAAGACACTTCAGGGTTCTTTCAGTAGAACTCCTTTAGTATCTGCCATTAAAAAGATGTAATTCATTAATGGGGAAAGGAAAATGATTGTTTTGTTGCCTATGCTATATTCCTGTGACAAGTCTTTTTTCACTGAAAGCAGGCAGATCCACAAGCTGGGAAGATGGTGGCTGGGGAGCCTGGGATGAAGCAGAATTACAAGAACCTGTAAGTTCATATGTACATATGTATTGCTAACTTCCCTATTCTAGAAGACTTTTCCACTAATTTGTGTGTATTGTGTTTTGTTTTCTTCCTCCTCTATAACTGTCACCTGGGCAAGGAAGGTCTTGACCTGTGTTTCAAATGTGACTACTTGTTTGTCCCTTGCTCCTGTAGTTTTTTTCTAAATATAACTTGGATGTTACCTATTGTGATAATTACTCATATTCTTGTGTTCTGTAGTGTTTTTCTCACTGGAGCATACACACATCTTTCTGTGCTGCTGCAGCTGGGGGCATCTTTTTTGTCCTACAGCTAGCCAGAAATAGTAGGGCATGGCAGTGAAGCTATAATTATCGTGAATTAATATAAATCTAAAAATCCTAAATAATGAATTACTGGCATAGACATCTTCCTAAGGATCACTCGTGCTCCTTTTATGTTGTGATGTGTGGATGATGTTACAGGAGGGTTTAAACTACCTGTGTGAGATGGAACAGCACAGCTGCTCTTTAAAGGGGGGAAACCATTCCTCTGCTCAACTCGTTCAACTAAGAGTAGCAGGGCTGGTTAGTTGTTTGTAAGGCTGAGCCTTCCAGCTACCAGCTGACTTGATGAGTTGTCAGTGCAGCAGCTTGTAGAAATCCTTTGCACCTGAATGAATCATCTCAACAGAATTACTTGATTAATTCCCTCTAAGAGCTCTGAGGAATCCAGACCTCACCTTGGTAACAAACCCCTTACCTGCTGTCTTTTTCTCTATAGGAAGGATGCCCAAGTTGTTGGGCAGTATCCTTGTGACTGTTCAGCAGAGAAACAGATTTTTTTCAGCTGAGGTGACAGACAAATTGAAATGAGCCTGGTGTCTCTCAGGGATGAATCACTGACACTGTCAGGAATGACAGGGATATAAAAACTTTTAGCTCCACTATAATTGCCATGAAATGAGTGTGTTTCTCAGGCCACATCTTTGTTAGATGTGCTGTAATGTTTATAACTTCCTGAATGAGGGGAACAAATACTTGGTTTTTTACTTCTGTTGGAATTTGATAGAACCAGCAAGCATTTCTAAATTGAAATAGTTCAGTTTTTCTCTCTTTTCTTTCAAATGTCACGCTCCTCTGCCGGGTGGTTCACACCCTTCTTGCATCCTCTACTTGCATGTTTTCCTCTAAAGTTACCAGTGATGCCAGGCCAAACACTTCAGACAGGGCTTGCTGTAATACACAGCAAAGAGGTTGTTCTGTGTGGGAGCATATAAATACAGGAGTCTGTGTGTCTGAAGACACAGCAAAATGAGTGCGTGAGTCCAGCACAGAGTTGAGAATAATTAGTAAAATGTAACAATGAATTCCCTTGTTAAAGCTTTTGACTCTTGATTTGCATTATAGTTGGTGAAAAATTCATTGTTTCTTGGAACTACTTGTGCCCTGGACAAGTATCTATGTCACGGAACATAGCAATTTCTGAGAAGGCATTGAAAATGAAAAAAATAGTTCTGTTTTTTTAATGAGGTGTCCTTTTATGGATCTGATTAGTTATTTTGTAGGAATGATGATGTCTTTTCTTAAATGCAGATTTTAGTCATTCTGTCTTTCACCTTTAAGTAGTTTGTTTTGAAAAGTTCAGTGCTTTTCCTGTTTTAAACCTTAGCTTATTTTTGTAGCTAATATAAGGTGGCCATGTTTTATGTCTTTATATTTCAAGTTATTTATGTTTACAGATAATTTTAAATTTTCTGTCTGAAATACTGTTGTAATTCCTTCTAATCTTTAGACAAACCTTTCATTTCTGTTTCTTTTTCCTCCGTCTGAAAATCATGACATTAAAAATTGGTACAAGGCTTTTCTTTGGCTTTTGCTTACATGTTTTTGCACATGATACATTTATCTCTGTCATGAAAAGTTAAAATTGTCATGAGTATCTCAGACAACGTCACTGCCTTTTTGTAAAGTCTTGAAAAATGCCAGTAAATAGGAAAAAATTGTGTCTATAGAATTTGGCATCCATCAATAGACAAAAATCGCATGAAAATAGGTTCTCTTACACAAATTAAGAGATTGTGTGGACGACGGTAGTTAACAGAATGTTTGTAGTTTGCTAATGTAGACTTTATCATGGATATACAAGGTATTTTTAAGTACACAGTGACCATTTCTATGGTACAAACTTATGAAAGGAAATAAAGACTTTGACTTTTTAAGAGCATGATATGCAAATTCTTCCTACAGTCTGGTGTTTATTTTTCTGCTGGGAGTAAATGTGCATATTTTCAAGCGGCTGCAACTTTGCTGTAACAGAATAAATAGAATGAGTCAGAAAATGATCACACTGCAGTTGTCGAGTTTTTTATTTGTACATAGCTGCTTTGAGATGTGAGAGGATGGAGTAATATTTTGGAGAGCTAAGAGGAAGTAGGGTTGGATATGGAAGTGGGAATGGAGTCTGTGGACAAGGGAAAGTGTGTTGCTGTGATTGGATAAGAGGATGGGTCTAACTAACCAGGAGTATCAGCTCTGAGACTTTGCAGCAGTTCACTCAAAGGCTGTTACTTCCTGTCTTTGAACTGTGATTAGCAGGAGCTACTTTCATTGTGCCACAATAAAATATTTGGCTTGTTGCCCCAAGCGAAAAAGAGGGAATTTTTTGCTTCTATGCATGGGAATGGTATCTAAGTTTTTACTTAGCCATCTTTATACCCTTAAAACTTGGCACCATTTTGTTTGGAATTGTTTCATTGTGAAGTTACTTTGTGCAAAGGCACCTGATAACTATTACCATGTAAATGCCAGCTTAGTTACCTTCTTCATATGTGCATATATTTACTTAATGCTGATCCATGTAAAAGCTTGGATAAATTGTTCATTTTGAGTATGGATTGCAATAAGAATAACTACAGAGATTCTCTCCACTCTCTAATCAATGATTTTAAAACTTGAAGTCTCATTCTCCTAGTGTCTCTTTGAAAGGAGATGATTTTGAGTAGAGCTAGTGATGAGTACTTCTTTGTTTTCTGTTTTGTAAACACACAGAATTAGTGAAAGGCTGTTGCATTTCTCAGGGCTTTTCATGCAAGTTGGAGCTGAAGTGATGTGGTCAGTAATAAAATGTCCATTCAGCGCTGCTGTGGAGGACGAGTCAGATTGTTCTCATCAGTCTTGCAAGTTCTGCTGTGTCTAAAAATTCTTGCATACATTGACTAAAGCTTTACCTGCAGGAAGAAGATGAATCTAATTCCAAGAACCAGAGAAATTACTGGCTTCAGGACTGTGTGTTGTCCTTGTCACCAACCAATGACCTGATGGTAATAGCTAATGAACAGAAAGCAGTCTTTTTAGTGCGTAAGTACCCATTCCACTGAGTGTTTATGCCAGGACACTTTATAGGAACCAGAATAAGATTTATTTGCTCCACTCCCTTGTGTTTATCCCCCAAGTCATGCCTTCAAGAATTTGAAAGTGTTTTACAGTACACACCATGCATTTTCTAGGTGCTGCTTGTCAAGTAAGTTGCTTTGTCTTTACTTCTCAGCTGTGTTTTGACCTGTGAAAACTAGTTTGTCACATATAATACATAAGTGTTATAACTACCCAGTTTTAAAATGCTCAGAAATATTGACATTAATTTTTCTTAGTAAGAAAACAAAAACTTCTGTATTGGTTTTAGCCATTAAGAAATGCTTGACCTTAGTTTTCTTTTCCCTTAAAAAATGACCTGAGCCAATATCACTTGGGGAAAGGAGTATTAATGTGAATTGTTCTTGAAATTTCCATCTTTGGTAGATAATTCTTGAACAATGGGCAAATACCATCTTGAACAATGGGTGGCTTTATATTTTACTCTAAAGTAGGGCTCTGGGAACTTTTAAAGGTATCCCTGTTTCATGAATTGAACCTTTTAAAATTTGATGGATTACTGTATAAATATTTTTAAACAAAACTAGGCATTTCAGAATTTTAGTGGTGTGTTCTTCCATGTAAATTTCTAAGAAAACATATGCATTCTTAAGAAAAGTCCCTAAGAATGTCTTTTTATGTTTCTGATCTTCAAGGTTTGTAATTGGCACTTAATCTAAGTGTGGTAGGATGTATTGTACCAAAGAGAAGAATGAGAAATAGAACCGCATGTGTGAGATGCAAACCATGGGAGTTTTATAGATGGTGTCTTTATTCTTCATGGCAGCTAAATGGAAGCACAGTGACAAGGGGAAGGAGGAAATGCAATATGCTGTTGGCTGGAGTGGCTGTCTGAATGTTGAAGAAGGGTAGGTGTTGAAATGCAGCTGTGATTAAGATATTGTTTTCATGTTTAGTAATTAGTAACATATGCTTTTTTCTTGTACTCTTTTTCCTTTCATCTGAGTGCATTTGTGGTCTTATGTGTATCAGTGTTGGAAACAAATAGAGTAACCTGGGTGATGAGAAACAGTATCTGCAAAGCTCACTCCTGTGCGTTGTGTGGCATCGCAGAACAAGTTCTTACAAATTCAAAGTATTGTAGTCTGCGAATCAGTGTATTTGTGGTTAATTTAGACATGCTTTTTATAAGTTCTTGTTCTAGAAGGGGAAAAAATAAGTACTCTTTTGAAAAATCTACTTTTATAGTAGAGATGAAGTTTTCTTAGGGGATGTTGCAATTGGAAATGTATGAAGTTCTAGAAATGCTTCTCTTCATATTTAAAACCTCAAACAAGTATAAAGTAATCTCTCTGATCAAAATGTGGTTTTGGGCTCTAAATCACTTAGAGACTTGGAAAATTTGCTTTGGTCATACATTTGGTATTTATACAATATTTTTGCTTCATCTGTCTTCAAATAACCAGACAGATGCTTTATTGAAACTCCCATATGGAAAAAGATTTTGTACTTTGCTGTTACATTTGCAGCCTTGAGTTGCTGTCTGCTTTTGAACATGCTCCCTATTGCCTTCAACCTTCTGTTTGCTGCAGGAGGTGTTGACTTCATCAGCTTCTCTCCAATGTGTAAAAATCTTAATTCTTTTTTAAAACTGCTGTTGCCATGCATTTGAAATGACCCTGACATCTTTTATTACCAAAAAAAAAAAAAAAAGAAATTCTGTTTGAGGGTTTGTTTCTTGCTACTGTTACAGCCCTGAGGGACGCTATTGCATGAAACAGGTAGCTCTCTTTAGATAGGTGCACTTATATTCCATACATTATCATTTGTTGTTCTGTGGAGGTGTAAATCTGTTAATTACTGTCAGATTGTCAACAGACTTAACTTTTTTTGGTTGGTTTTTGGTTTTTTTTCTTTCCCCAAAGTTGCCTTCAACTGAGAATGTTCTGTGGTGGCTAAGCTTTGCTATTGGGAGATGAGATGTCACTGAGATATTTAATGTTGCTTTGAGGATGTAATGAAATTGAAGCTCATCTCGACCTTGCATTTAGAAAGCTTTCCTTCTCTAATTGTCTACCCTGCTTATTTAGTCACTCTTTCGGAAATGGAGGTGACCTGAAATGTAAATAATAAACAGTACTGCTGGCATTTATGCTTTTAAGTGCTGTTTGGGATGTCATCTTGAATTATATGCTGTCTCATAAAACCTTCGTACTGCTTCTGTTTCCCCAGACAGTTTAGAACTTTGTGTCATGGTAACAGTTAAATGACTTCTGGTTTGAGATATTGAGGCCTGCTCATTTGCTTGCCTTCTGCATGCTTTGCTTTTCATTGAGCATGCTCAGTTATTGCATTAACTGGGAAGACCATATTCAAATGCTCTCAAATGATAAGGCACTGAAAGGCAGTGGATATAAAATCTACCTAATTGCATATTTCAAAAATTTATTTTGATATGTATGGCTCAGTTGGCTCTATTTTTCTTAAAAAAAGAAGTGGTTGTTCATGACATATCATTATAGATCAGAAAAAATAATTTACCTTTAGGTACATGAAATTTAACTTGAATCTGCTGAACAGTACTGACAGAATAGTCAGGCTGTGATTTATGAAAGACAGCATTAACAAGGTACAAAAAGTCTGTTTGGGCACTCTTGAACTTGCAATTGAAAATGTCTTTAAAATGAAGGGACTTTTTTGATTCTTACTGTGAATTTGATATATGGTATGCTGCATTAATAAATTATTAAAACTTTCAAAATGCTGACATGGCAAGATGTCTTGTGTGAAGTAAAATTTCACAGCTAGGGAGAACCACTAATTTTCTGTTTCTGTTTCTAGTGAATGTGTGAGTAGCGTATTGTGTATTCCATTGGCAAGTCAGAAGAGGTAAGGGTGTATGTGCATCACTAGTCTCCTTACATGACTTTGCTATGTCTCTAGCTTAGAATGGGATTTGTTTTTAACTTGCGTGTATCTTTGTGAAACAGGAGCTCCACAGGCCGCCCTGACTGGACGTGCATCGTGGTTGGCTTCACCTCTGGCTACGTTCGGTTTTACACTGAGGTGCGTTTCTCAGCAGGGCAGGACGAGGGTGTCATAAACATCTGGGTGTTTTATACTTTGGTCTCTGCAGATTGTGCTTTTTGTCTTCCCTAAGAAAAGGGACAGAAATGTTCATGCTTCTTATCCTTTCTCTTCTAGAGTGGAGTACTGCTTCTTGCACAGCTTTTGAATGAAGATCCTGTCCTACAGCTAAAGTGCAGAACCTATGAAATTCCCAGGCATCCTGGTGTCACAGAACAGGTTTTGTCAGATTATTTCAAAAGCGAAGTGCCAGTGTTATGGGGTATGGAAGGGAGTCTTCTCTGTGAATCCTCTGTGTCCTTTACCAATTTTTGATGGGATGGACGATTCTTTAGAGCAAGAGACTCTTGATTTCTTGTTCTAGATGTATTCGTGCCTGTATAGTTTGAGGATTCAGAATGTCTTTTTATTTTTTGGAGTATTAGCTCTATAGATTTGTTCTGTTTTTCTTTGTTTGCAAAGGAATACTTCATTCATTTTCTGTTTATTCGTGTGCAAAAAATGATAATGCATTGATGAAGGGAGAAAATGTAACTTGACAGGTGCCAAGAGCTATTCATACTCATTCATAAGAACTTAATTATTTCACAGAGAAGATAGCTGGAAATTAAAAGACTATTTATAAGGCTAAGAACCTGCATGTCATTATGCGTATTTCCTGCAGAGAAGGCTCTGCAGAACTCAGACTATTTAGTAAAGAAGGCAGCTTTCCTTGCTTTTGGCTGAGGTGCAAGCTTTGTGCGAAAAACTAGCAAAATCACAGAAATTTCCAAGTTTTCTTTGTACAAATACTCATGTGATTTAGCATGACATTTTTGGGATCAGTTTTGAAATACAGGAGCATTAAGGAATTTGAGTCTTGAATTTGTATCACCAGATTAGCATTTATGTGCCCAAGTGGTAATTCAGGCAGGCACTAATCCAGTTTCAGAATTTGGCTTCCTAAAACCGTGATATTTGCTTTCTAGATGAACCTGTTTTTCTGTGGCCTTCAAAAGCTGCTGTAACTTATGTATTTTCTTCCTAAGCCATAAGATACATTAAGCAAACAAAGGAATTATTAAAAGAAGATAAAAATATAAAATTGTGTGGCTAAAATAATTTTTGGGACAGTTTAATACCGAATTTCTGTAGTTTTCCCTTAGTCTGTTGCCTGTGGCTTGTTAAGTATTAACTCTCTGGATGTAATCCTCATCTTTGTATAGTTAATAGTATAAAAAGCCAGAAAATAAGCTGTTTAACAGTAGCAGTGATCTAGTTTTTGTTTCCTTCTCATTTTTTCCCCAGAATGAAGAACTAAGTATCTTGTACCCAGCAGCAATTGTGACAATTGATGGCTTCAGCCTCTTCCAGTCCCTTCGTGCATGTCGCAATCAGGTAGCAAGAGGTACGTGTAAGAGGAAATGTTTATTTTTCAATCTCTTAATAGTTCTTTATTGTTTACGACATTTACTTAGGTTAAATATCAAATCAAGGTGGAATTTAGATCTTCCTTGCTTGCTCATTGATATATTGACACCTACTGCATTCAGGGATGTTTCTTCCTTTACAGAAAATGTTCTCAGAGCCCAAGTTGTCCAAGTAGTATTGACTGCCTTCTACATGCTCACCATAATACTGTACACTGGTTTTGGCTGGGACAGAGTTAGGTTTTTTTTTCTAGTAGCTGGTATGGGGCTGTGTTTTGGATTTGTGATGAATACAGCACTGATAGCATGCTGATGTTTTAGCTGCTGTGAAACAGTGCTTACACAGTGTCAAGGCTTTTTTTGTTTCTCACACTGCTCTGACAGTGAGCAGGCTGGGGCTTCACCAGAAATTGGGAGGGACACAGCTGGGACAGCTGACCCCAACTGATCAAAGAGATATCCTGTGCCATATGATGATATTCCTGGAAATAAAAGCTGGGAGGAGGAAAGGAGGAAGGGGAATCTTCAGAGTTATGGCATTTGACTTCCCAAGTAACTGTTACGTGTGATGAAGCTCTGCATTCCTGGAAGTAGCAAAATACCTGCCTGCTGATGTGAAGCAGTGAAGAAAGTTCATTATTTTGCTTTGTTTGCATGCTGTCTTTATCTCAACCCACAAGTGTTCTCACTTTTACTCTCTTCCCCACCTCACAGGAGTGAGTGAGTGAGCTGCTGTGTGGTGGTCAACTGCCCACTGGCATTAAGCCACTGCATACTGCTAAGGTGCTTCTTAGCATGTCACTGTCAGTGGAATGCTCTTCTTCCCAATAAAGACTGTATGGGAAGTGGTAATGCTGTGATGATGGCAGTGGTGGTCACTGCTCTCTGGGTTAATGTCTAAGAGCTTCTGATACCTTGTTTGCTTGTGCATACTTTGATCCTGTTCCTTTAGTACAGTGCCTGTTCATACTCTAATTTGGAAACAAGCTCAGTTTCCAGGGGATAGAGGAGAATTATTGTGACAGGACTGTATGATTGGTGCCACAAGTATGGTGTTGAGAAGGACTTAAAGCTTGTTGCAGTATCTGCAGCTGGAGTGCTGTATTTTCCTTCATTCTTGATCATCTATGTTTGGGGTAATAGATATTTCGAAAGTTCCACTCACTGGTTTAGTTTTACCACTGTTCTTACCTCCCACTGTTACATATCTAGTGAGTGTGCTGACTTTGCAAGTACTTGGGTGGAGAAGTTTCCACTGAAACATGCCCAAACCACAGAAATAAATTGTAGTAGCTTTTTAAAATTGTGCAGAATATTATACCATAAATAGCTAGTGAATATGCTGTCTGTAAGTGCAAAATGTAGTTAGGATGGAATCGCATGTGCAGTTCTATTCAGTTAATTTTTTTAAATGTTTTAATTTGATGATGGTAAATATTTCAAAAGGCCATTTTAACAGATGTTTCAATGCATATTAACTTAAAACTAGGTAATTTTGTGGCTTCAGATTGCATCAGGTGTTTTTTTCCCCCTCTGTTATGCTATTCCTTTGTCTTTGACTCAGTTGAAATTTTTTTGTGCTTTATCAACTTTTGTCAGCTGCAGCATCTGGCAATGAGAATGTTCAGCCTCCACCATTAGCTTATAAGAAATGGGGTTTGCAAGATGTGGATACGATTGTTGACCATGCTAGTATTGGTAAGCATTTCTGTTTAATTTCAAGTATTTAAAAAAATGAAATTAATGTTTTTGTGCAGTTAAATTTGGGTTGAGAGCACTTTGTGATACTGGTTGGATAGAAATACATAGTGAGAGAAGGCTGTCATAGTGAATGATCTCATTAACAATTATCAGAAATATATTTTACTTTCCTTTCTAGTCTGATTGAGCCTTCCCTCTTAGAGCTGTAACTGTCTTGTTCTTTGTTGCTTGATAAGAAATAGCTGAGAGAGATCAGATCAAATGCAGTTATTTCCATTTCTATCAGGTGAAAGAACTATCTTGCAGGCAGGTTAAGACTGGTGTGGGTCTTCCCTGAGTCTAGCACAGGAAAATTAAATTTGAGATGGTTCCTTTCCAAAAAGGACAAATTGACTTGTAGGCTCTCAAAGACTTTTACCCTTCAGGAATTTGCAGAAGCCTCAGTTCTTGTCAGAGAGGCATGTCTGAGGGACAGTAAGCTCAGTTTCTCTTCCACCCTTTCTACAAAAGCAGCTAAGAGGTCAGAAGGCTGCTGTCGAGGCAGGTGAAGTGAGTTTGGTACGTGTATTTTTGCTGCTGAACTCTGCTGAATTTTTTTTCTTCTCAACAAACCAGATGTGCTTTATAATTAACCCAAGGCCATTAGGTTGTTTCTGCCATGTTGTTTGGAATTTCTGTGGTTAAAGCTGTTCCTCTTCCCTTCCCCCTGAATGTTGGTCGGTCAGTCAAGAAGGCAGGAATATATTTGTGCTTTTGGAGCAATTGCATGCCTTTGTTCTGAATGTGTAAGACATTCCCTTTAATGTTTTTGTTAGGCATCATGACACTGTGTCCTTTTGATCAAATGAAGACTGCCTCCAATATAGGAGGATATAACGCAGCTATAAAAAACAGTCCACCTGCCATGTCCCAGTATGTTACTGTTGGAGCCAATCCTTTCGCTGGGTTCTTTTTTGCCCTGGAGGTATGTACTACAAAGCTGACTTGCTGAAACTTTGAATAATTAATCATTCTTTCTTCTGTATGAGTGTTTCTGAAGTATTCTTATGTTCATTTTATGCTGACATATCCCCCTCTTGATCTTGTGAAACTGGAATGGTTTGGAGTGGATGTAATAATAATGTCTAGCATGGGTTCCTGTTAATGAGAAATTTTATTTTCTATCTTAAAGTGAATATGATAGTCAAGTAATTTTTAAAAATTGTCAATTTATTGCCAACTAAGTAACTTAAATGTTTTTGAAAAATTAGGTTGGTATTGCATAAATGTGTATCTTATGGATTTTTGGAGGTCTTTGGCCTTTGGTTGTGTACAAACATGACCTGAGTATATTGTAGTGATTTCTTGTAGGAGAAAACTGCATTATGTGCTTAACCTGTAGCATATTTACATCATCTTCTGTTGTGTGGGAGGAAAAGGATGTCAGTGTAGCCATGTCTTGCACATTCAGACCCTACATGTGTGCTGTCCTTATCAGGATGAAAAGTTAATTGAAAATGCTAGAATTGGGGTTTTTACTTTTGTACTTGCTCTTCCAATATGTTTGTGAAAAAACTGCTTACATTGATACTCGCAAGGATGCCAAAGCCATACACCAGCTA
>VZTH01016804.1:21228-142495 GCA_013397815.1 Aleadryas rufinucha
TGAAACTGGAATGGTTTGGAGTGGATGTAATAATAATGTCTAGCATGGGTTCCTGTTAATGAGAAATTTTATTTTCTATCTTAAAGTGAATATGATAGTCAAGTAATTTTTAAAAATTGTCAATTTATTGCCAACTAAGTAACTTAAATGTTTTTGAAAAATTAGGTTGGTATTGCATAAATGTGTATCTTATGGATTTTTGGAGGTCTTTGGCCTTTGGTTGTGTACAAACATGACCTGAGTATATTGTAGTGATTTCTTGTAGGAGAAAACTGCATTATGTGCTTAACCTGTAGCATATTTACATCATCTTCTGTTGTGTGGGAGGAAAAGGATGTCAGTGTAGCCGTGTCTTGCACATTCAGACCCTACATGTGTGCTGTCCTTATCAGGATGAAAAGTTAATTGAAAATGCTAGAATTGGGGTTTTTACTTTTGTACTTGCTCTTCCAATATGTTTGTGAAAAAACTGCTTACATTGATACTCGCAAGGATGCCAAAGCCATACATCATACACAGGGTTTTTTTAACTTCTGTTGCAGACAAACATACTGAGCTACCGGTGACTTGCAGGAGGATTTTGAAATGGTAAAGAGATGTCAGAATGGCTTTTCTGGGGGCAATGAATTAAAATTTTGCAGTCTTAAAGCTATGCTTTCTGAGCTGAAAGTCCATAGGAGGCCTGACAAACTATTCTGCAGTTGAGTTCAGTGTAAGAACTATTTCTTGGCTTTCTAAAGGCTTTGTTCCTTCGTTTCAGGGTGGTTCACAGCTGACTATTTCTTGACTTTCTAAACACTGTATTCCTTTCTTTCAGGGTAGCTCACAGCCACTGTTGTCTCATGTTGCCTTAGCAGTTGCAAGCAAACTGACTTCAGCATTATTTAATGCTGCCAGGTAATAAAATAAAATAATTTTTTTTTTTTTTTGTTAGTAGTAGCTACATAATATTTTGAGGATTTTAGGACCTTTAATGTAATTCTTCTTACATGTTTTTCTGTTGGAAGTGGCTGGCTTGGCTGGAAGAGTAAACATGAAGAAGAACCTGTCCAAAAACAGAAACCAAAAGTGGAGCCTGCAACTCCATTGGCAGTGAGGTAAGTTTGTCAGTTGCTTTAAATCTCATGTGTTTTTAATTATTTGGATTATTTTGAATTCATGAACCTGTTACTTTAAACAGTAGTGATAGTTTGCAGGTCATTTGTTTTAAACTTTGCTTCATTTCAGTTTATCATTCTAAATAATGAAATAATTATTGAAATAATCTGAAACAAATAATTATTCATCTTTTCCTTCCAGGTGTGTGGGTTCATTGTTACTGTAGAGGCATTGCCAGACAAGGCAATCACTTATCCTACTTCCCGAACTTTGCTTTTTCAGTAGGACTTAGGCAGAGCTATGATACATCTTGGTAGATAGCACAAGAACCTTTTTCATAATTTGCTCTTAATTTTACCCATACCTTCTGTCACCTTAAAAAAAGAAATCTTAATCCTTGTAAGAAAATCAAACTCCTTCTGAAGAAAAGGATGAGTCTAGTGGTTTTGCTTGGTTATTATTTTTTTAGGTTTGGACTTCCTGACTCCCGTCGCCATGGTGAAAGGATATGTCTTTCTCCATGTAACACTTTGGCAGCCGTAACAGATGAATTTGGAAGGGTTATTTTGCTGGATGTTACAAGAGGACTCGCAGTTCGCATGTGGAAAGGTATGGTAGTGATATTAGTGTAGGAAATAATATTCTTCAAAACACTGGGGCTGATGTTCAGGCTTATGATTTCAAATATTTTAGTATGTTGCTTCGTTGCAAACCAAAGTCAGGTGTAATATAAAGTTCATAAGGGTATTGTTGTAAACTCCTGGAATACTTACATGGCCTACAGTTAAAATTTGGTCTGTTTGGTTTGTATGCCATAGATTTTTCTGAATTTTTTTCCTCACAGGCTGTTTCCCAACAGAAAGCTTTTGACCTAACAATTTTTTTGGAAGAGGTTTAGTTTTATTCTCCAAGGTTCTTTCTCTTGATAAGCTCTAGTACCCTCTTTAATTCTGCTGGGAAGGTAAACACTTTGAAAAATCAGTAAGAAGATACACAGCTTGTTAGATTCTCATTTCATCATGATGACTGCACAACAAAGGGACTCCTCAATCTCTTGCATTGGTGTCATGTCCAGAGTACTGACCTGATGCGTTTTGTAGTTTTTTTATATCTTCTTCAGAAGCATTTGTTCCTCCCCAAAGCTTTGCCAAGGGCTATGTTCGGCCACTCTCTGGTGGGCCCTGTTCCAAGTCAATGGACCAGAGTTCTTTACAGGAGTCCGGAGTTGCACAATCTGAAACAAAGCTTAAGATTGCAGCTTGATGCGCTAATCCTGTATTAATTTCTGCACACTAATGATCTTCTGTCTTCTCTTACAAAGGATACCGTGATGCAGAAGTTGGTTGGATACAGACTGTAGAGGACCTTCAGGAGAGGGAAACTGAGAAGATGGATTCTTCTCCTTTTGGAAATGCACAGGGTCCAAGCAGGGTAGCTCAGTTCCTTGTGATCTATGCTCCAAGAAGAGGCATTCTAGAAGTGTGGAGCACGCAGCAAGGGCCTCGGGTTGGAGCCTTCAATGTGGGGAAATACTGCAGGTAAGAAACAGGTAGCAGGTAGGCAGGGTGGCTGTGCTGCTGCAATACAGTGATATGTGGCTATGCCAGGGATAAAAGTGCTAGTGGTGCTGGCAAGCACTTCTTGTGCTGCCCATTGTTTCTACTGAATGCAGCTTGTTGTTATAGAGATGGGATCTTTGTCATATTTCATCACTCTACAGTCTTTTCTGATAAAGGTGTTTAGCAGTTATTAAACCTTAGCTTTATAATACTTTTTGCCCTTTTATTTAGTGTGTGGAAAGGGGAGGTTGCTAATTTTGTTCTGTATAAAAGCTGATTTTTGTTGGTTTCAGGTTGTTGTATCCTGGTTATAAAATAATGGGTCTAAACAACGTGACCAGTCAGGGATGGCAGCCCCAGACTTACCAGATCTGCCTTGTTGATCCAGTCTCTGGAAGTGTAAAAACTGTCCATGTACCTTTCCATTTAGCACTGAGGTAAGGACAGTCTGTGCTCTGTGTAACTAATTTCGTTATTGTTTTTGGAAACAGTTGGAGAGGGTAATCCTGGTGTTCCTTTTCAAGCTGAACAGTACTCTATAATAGTCTCACTGGTTTGTATAGATTAACTTGGTTTTCATTATTGTGATGTTACCTTAAAGTAGCATAAATAATTTAAAAAATACAGTTTTATTGAACTGTTACTTTTAGCTCTCTTCACTCATACAATTAAGAATTCTTTTCCTTCAGTGATAAAAAGAGTGAACGAGCAAAGGATATGCATCTAGTGAAGAAGTTAAATGCTTTACTCAAAGCTAAAACCTCAGATCCAGGTAGGTTCTCTCATACAATTTCTTAAGATTCAGTTATCAAAGAGTTCTTGGATTATCTGTCCTGCAAGTGTGCAATCACAAGTATGATTGTGGTGCATTCTGACAGCTGTATGTGAGTTATGATCTTTAAGTAGCTTGGAGTTTCTGTTATTTTGTTTCATTTTCCCCAAGCTTATTTTGGCAGCTTCTGTAACAGTATCTTCATCTTTATGTCATGAACCCATATGCACCTTAACTGTGGTGCAGGTTGACTTGCTTTTCAGAAGATTTTTGAGAAATATGAATTGAAGTTGTGATTGTCTTTGTTTGCAGATTTAATTGAAGCTGAAGCAAAGGAATTAATTCTTGATATCAAATATCCTGCTACAAAAAAACAGGTGAAGATTTAGAGTATACTTTAATATTAGAAAACAAGTACTGCATTATCAGAGTGCTAAATCTTTCAAAATATGGTTATTTTTTTTCTTAGAGTTACTTGAAGCAAATAATTGAGCTGTTTAGGGTTTCTGTGTATTTTTTCTGGGTAGTTTTTTTACAACATATTGACTAGAATTAACTGTAAGTTGTCACTTCCCCAAGGCATTGTCCATGAATAATAAAAAGAGAGAAGACCATTCTGTAGGATCAAATTATGCCACAAGTATTTGGGGAGATGAAATACAGATGAAAAATCGTGGTCAGATCTGTGCTATTGTTGGCTTAACTTGCATGTTTTTACAGTACGATTGAGTGAGTGTTTAATTCTCTTGCACATCTGCTTAACAGGCTTTGGAAAGTATATTGGCAAGTGAACGTGTGCCCCTTTCATCTCTCACAAGCATCACTCAGACATTAATGGATAGTTTAAAAAAACAGGGTAGGTGGATATTTATTTTGCAAATATGGAGAGGCATTTGCACTTTGTCTGCAGTGCTGCAAGACTGCTGTAGAAATGTTCTGTTCCACAGGGAGACCGCACTTGGTTTGCTTAGTTTTGGTGCCAGGTATCACAGGATGTTGCTTTTCCATGTCTTTATTTAATGCAGACTGCAAATAGCTTGCTAGTAAGTATGCTTGGCTATGCTTGCTGTGTGCCTAGTAACTTGTAATTATATATTTTTAAAACACCCAACGAAACAAACCCAACAACTGCTCTGGGTACTCATGTCCCGTAAAAGCTTCCTTTAGAAAGAAGGTTCATAGGCTTTTGCCTGTAGATATTTTAATTTATTCTCTTATCAAGGAAGGAAGTAAGGATGTGGTATGGTCTGTGAATTTTAATGTACTTGAAGCACAAAATCCTTATCACTGAGGGTCTGAGCTGTGACTGGATGTCTGGGTTGGTTTTTTTTTTTTTGTAAATTTTGCTGAAGTTTACCGAATACTTCATGTTTTACTAGAGATTTCAGAGCCTCTGTCAGGAAATGTCATTGCCAATTCAAAATCTTGTTGCTGAAAGTCAAAATTCTCCTTCATTTCTATCTGTGGTAGTTTTTTTACAGTTTTCTTGAAGTAGATAGAGGAGATTGAGACTTTCACACATGCAGTTCTCTACCTAATTTTGGTTTGGCATTCTAAATCAGGAGTATTATCCATTTCTGTTAGAGCTCCTAAAAAATCCAAAGGAAAACAGAAGCATGCCTTTTAACACAGAAGAGAGGTTGACGGAGGCTATGGTCTTTTTGTGTATTTTTCATCATTAATCTCTTGTTGTCAAACATAACATTATTTCCCCACAATCATAATATGCAACAAACTTGACTAATGTTCTAGCCTTCAAATTTCACAAGAGTAGTGTCATATTCTTCCACTTCTGTCTAGTAGGTAAAAGATAATATGGAGCAGATCCTGGGCTCTTTGAATGCTGTGGTTGTGAATTCAAGGTCAAGTGGCTCTGTGACAAGCTCTCTGTGTTTTTCTCTTTTTTGGTAGGATTTTAATAGCAATGTATCAGAAGTATTTAAGGGGTTGTAGGTGAAAATCATGTTTAGAAGCAGTTTCAGGTGAAAATTATGTATTCAGAGGAATCTTTTGTATAGAAAGGCCCTTTTAGGATCTCTCATAAAAGCTTTCTTTAAGGACTCACAAATTGGAATAAAAGGGGTTTTTTTGGACATGTTGGTGTTAGTTCCCTATATTCTGTTTGCTTTAATTGTTACTGGAATTTGAAAGTCAATAGATACATGAAATTTCTGAGACTAGGATTGCAAAAATACAGAAGTCAGTGTGTTGCTGAGATGAAATTTAATTAGTATTGATAGCTGTCAAGCCTTCCTCAGATGCAAGGAATATGCTTATAGTGTTGTCAGAAGGAATAAAATATTATAGTTTGTTATTCTTGATGAAAGAAAACAGGAACTGTATTTCAGTTTTTGACAGTCTCTGGTTTGGTCTTAAACCAGGAAAAGCCAATAGATTTGTCTTTGTTCAGTTCCACATTGTCAACCTCCAGTTTAAAAACAAACCTGATAGCTTTCTTTAATACCTCTTGTAAAAATAATTCTTATTTTATGCTGCTCTGAATTGAATGTAATCATTGCAAGCAGCAGTGCCTCAAAAAATTACAGTGAGTTTCAGAAATCCTCCAGTTTTGTGCATGTTTTTCAGTATTCCAGGCTACATATTCAAGTTCAAATGCAGTTTTATTTCTCCTCAGAGCTGGACTGTGTGGATGAAGGACTGCTGCAGTTCTGTGCAAACAAGTTAAAGCTGCTACATCTTTATGAACTGGTTAGCAAACTAAATTCCCAAAGCATACAGAAAGAGACTTCAGATAATGTGAGTAAATCCAAAATTCAGCTGTCTTTTAAAATCCAGTGATTATTTAAACATAAAAACTCATTTTCAAAGCCTCGGATAAAGTAAATAGGTAAGCAAGTTATCCATTTTTGTGGCCTGGAACTTTTAATGAAGTAATTGTTTATAATATCTTCCCTTCAGCCTCATACAAGTGTCTGGTAATTCATCTACCTAATATTCTTTAGGAGTCACATAAAGGTGAGATAGAAATGAAAATAAAACCACAATCTCCTGTTTTCAGTCCTTTATACAAAGTACGTAGCGTGTTCTTAACTTTGGTTTTGGAGGGATATTTTGGGACCTGTAGAAGTTAAAAATTTTGATGCTTGCATAGCAGCATAGTTTGGCTTCCTTTTGCTATAATTTGTAAAGCTGCTTATATATTTACAAAACCATACTGGTGTTTTATAGGCTTGTTTACTTGGTGGATGATTGTTATGCTATGAGCAGGATCTAAAATGGGAAATGGATCTGTTCTAGTCCTTAAAAAGGAAGCTAGACAAGCTCTTCATTTGAGCTATGTGAATAACTGATTTGGAGAAGAGTCAATCATTTTGGCCCTCCTCAAAGTCATTTTTAGTGTTCAAAATTAAATATTTTAACTCTTTTGACTTTTTTTAGTTCTTGCTGTGTTTTGGAAACCATCTGCTTGTGTAAGTCTTGAGATACAAGGTTTTTTTGCTTTTGCTTTTAAGGACTTGGCTAAACTGCTTCGTCTTGAAGAAAAAGATTTTCATAGGCTTGAAACTTTACTGGAAAACTACAAGAAAGAAAATACTCAAACTACCACTCAGTTGACTGATGAGAAGGATGACGTATTGTCTGTGAAAATGTTCTTAGAATATCTGGAATATGAAAAGGATGTGATTACTGTAAAAAATATGGAAGATGGAGAATATGTGGCTTTAGGTAAGAGCTACTGAACTCCTTGTCACGTTGCTCAGACTGATTTTAATCCAAGATGGTATAAATATTTTAGCCTTAATTTGAGGGCCTTAGCAACCTGTCTTGCCTTGAAGTAGTATGTAACTGCTCCTTCTAGACTCTTACCTTTTAGGTGGAGGACAAGTCTTTATACCTAAATGAATATTAATACAAGTTAACTACATCTGTGGGTACAATTACCCTGAAGCCATGTAACCACTGTTCATTCATTTATTAACACCACTAAATTGGGCAGTGGTAACTGGAAACTTCACAGGGCAGCTGTACCCTGCTGTTTCTTTCATGGTCACAGCACCCTAGGAATTGAGTTAATGACAGGACTGACTTTAGCCTCCGAGATGGGGGAGCTGACCAGAGGCAGCACAAGGCCATTAGGCGAGGCAACAAGGACCCCTAATTTGTGGAGTTGAGATTTTTGACAAGGTCCCTCTAAAATGTCCATTGAGTTCATTTAGTCCATGACTGTGGACTCCATCTGTCATAGTAGTCCTCTAGGGCAGGAGAGGTGTTGTGTGGTGTTGGATTGTTGCATGCTGAAACCAGTTCTGGTTCCATCACTGCTGTGCTTGTCATGTTGCATCATCACTGCACTTTGCCAGATTCATCAAAATTAAATTGTCATTAATCTAATTTTTATTGTAATACCATTGATATGGCATATAGCATCCATAGTAGTGATGCCATACAATATTATATAGCAATTAACATCATACAATTCAAATCATTGGCTGTTCTCACCTGGAATCAAATCCCCTTGAGGTACACATCAGACTTCCCCAAGTGCATCCAGGTCCTTTAGCAAAAGCAGTTCCACAAACGGGTTTGCTTTTGCCTGAGGCAGGAATAACATAGACTCTGTTCCCCAGCATATTTCTATCCCTTTCTATTGTACATAGGAGTTTTGATTGGGCAAGGTTTGTTTGATTGGCAGATCCCATAGTGCTGACTAACCAAGTGACCTTAGCTAGATGTGTATCCCAGTGTTTGGATGTCCCAGCACCCACTGCATTCCATGTAGCCTTTGGAAGTTCATTGTAGTTTTCAATCTTTCCAAAGGCTGGCTTCACCCTGTTCTGTGCAGTCTGATTCAGTCTGCTTGCCTGGGTGACATGTAATGTATTCCTTAAAGGGAGTCCTTCCCTTCACTCCTGGGAGGAGTTGCCTCTAGAAGCTGAGGACTTGTGCTCCTTTTCCAATTCTGTTCTCTGCCCCCTTTCCTAGAAAGGGATCCCAGCTCTTTGGCTTCCTTACCCTCTCATTTCAGGCTACTGGCCCTGTTACCCCAACATAAGAACAGCTGAATGACAGCTCACTCACCTGGGTTATGGCTGAAATGTTCACGGATATCTCGCAGCTCCCTCAGAGATAGGGATTTTTTGGTTACTGTCTGCTTTACAAATTCTTCCTCTTCTCCCTTCCTGAGTAGTGATCACCACATTCTACTGCTCTCATGCTGGCCCTGCTTTGGAGTAGCCTGCCTCATCCACTTCCTTCTCCTGTTCCTCCTACTAAGTGAGCTGACTTCCACTTCCAGTATTTCTTCTTGTGTAGAGTTGTCGGTGATTCAGTATCAGGTTGGTTCTCTAGCTCAGCCATGGTGCCTGTTGCTGGGCTCCAAGTAGCCACAGTACCTGTCACTTTCCCATCAGATCCAGAGGCCTTCTCTTCCCTTTGACTATACCGAGCAGTGTTGAGCAGAATGATTGTAATTCGGCTGGACAAGGGGAAAGTGGCAGAAGGCATTTCCCCCTGGATGGGCACTTGGAGGAACAAAGGTGTAATTGCGAATCGTTCCCACTGGACGGCACCCGAGGGCCAGAGCTGGTGGCAGGGCTGAGGCCAAACGCAGATCAGTGTCACGACAGAGATTTTATCGTGCCATGAGCCAGCGTTACACAGTACATGATAACCCGAAACAAACCCCCAGGGGTGATAGAGCACAACAGAGAATGTTTACAGCAATTTACACGTCACTTAACACAGCTCTGGCAGCAAATCCATCAGCATTGTGACCACTGACTATTAAAGTAATGTAATGAATGCTTATGACAAATTTGTTTTGTCATGCTCTGGTCAGATCTGTCATTGTCTCAACCCTCTGTGCCCCTTGTTGGGCATCAGAAAAGACTGTAGTGATTTAACCTGGCAGGCAGGTGAACATCAGGTGATTCTGAATGTAACTTGTTCTTTTGTATTGCTCTCAGAGGGACCTGATCAATAAATTGCCTTTTGTATAAGTGTAAGGAGAGGGATTGTAGTTTTAGATACCATTCATAATGTCAACTAATTCTTGCTTCAGGCAGCTTTTTCTTCTGGAAGTGTTTGTGTGGGGAGAGTTCCACAGAGGAAACGTGTCATGCTCTGGAATCAGCAGGTTTTAGCCCACAAACCTTGTTGGTGAGATGTTTATTACATACTTCCAAACTTTGATTTAGTATTTTGAAACAAAACTTTGAAAGGAAAATTTATGCATGTTGACTCTTGGATTACTGCTGTGTTCAGGCTGTGTTCAAATACCCACATATTCTGTTCTTTAGTTGCTCATATTTGCGTTTCCCAGTTAAGAGATATCAAAGGAAAAAATGGAAATAGTCTAGTAGGAAATGTGGGTATTCTAGTGGGAATGTCTAGAATATGCATTAAGGACTACTAGTGTTGTAAAATTTTCAACTGTAATATTAATAACTACTAATGTTTGCCAAGTTGAGCCTTCAAAAGGGAGTGTTTTGTAGACCGTCTTCCTAATTAAACCTACTGATTGCATTATTTAATTTCAAAATCTTTCATAGGGTGCATTGTGCCGTATATTTTTAACTTGCTATGTTAATGGTTCATGGACATTTTTACTCTGTGGCACAAAACTTGTTGGAGAAACTGTTTACATTAGGTATGTTGCAATATTAGACTTCCATTTTACTGCCTCAATTCCATATTCTCTTTTTTTACAGTCACTCCTTCTCAATTTATGGCTTTCCAAGGAAAAAGATATTCTAGACAAACCAGATTCTATCAGTTGCCTTCACACTATGCTGTCACTTCTGAGCAAAATGAAAGGTGAGACATGCATTTGGAATACTTAAAGGCAACTGTAGTTATTATTATTATTAGGAATTTCCTGCACTGATTAGGCTGTATTATCACTTTGTGTTTTCTCCTCTCACAAAATATGCAGCAAAACTAAATGCTGCATGTTCATGGACTAACTAAACATGCCATATTTTCACTCTCACTCTACACTAAGTTTACACAACTCCTGTTTGGCACCAGAATGCATCTGTCCAACTCATTTCCCTCACATTTTTGAATGTCTAGTCCCATCTCTTTAATTTGTGCTGACTGGCTCTCATACATCCTTGAGACACTGTTACTTTAGCAGCATTTGTGTATTAAACATCTCTGTAACTTTTGTACTCTATTATAAAGTCAGTTTGCCATAATTTGGGTTAGGTTGTACATATGAATAAATACTGATTCTCCTACCTCACGTACAGCTGGTGTGGATAAGTCTGTGCCAGGTTCCCTTATTGTCTACTTCACCACAGAGCAGCATTATCAGCTTGAATCTGAAAGTATGAATAACCTCCTGCTGCTGTCTGAATAAATTAGTGCTGCTGAACACAAGGTAGCCTGAAGGGAGACAGCTTGAGTGCATTGAATATGTGTGGCATCTTGAAATCACAAATGGATCTGTCGGCACTGTGAAGTGTAATATCCCTTAGATCTTGTAAGCAAGCACAGCAGGTTTGCTCTCTAGTGATTCAGATCTGTTGTCTGTTTGCTACAAATGAGTTTTGAGAATGAGTAATTCACATTCTATTTTAAACTTGAGTTACAATCCAGAACCTGTGTGCTACATGTCTAGAAAGCGATCACGTAGAGTAATCAGAAATTGCTCCTGATAGACGAGCTGTATTCACAAGTGCTCGTTCCGGGGGTGGTTGCTCCTGCACAATGACCCAAGCTGAGTTTCCTGCTCTCCCTTTGCCTCCAGTCGCTATAGACGAGTCCTGGGACACGCAGTCGGTGTCCCCCTGGTGGCAGCAGATGCGCACGGCCTGCGTTCAGTCCGAAAACAACGCAGCTGCCCTGCTGTCCGCTCACGTGGGACACTCTGTAACTGCACACATCATCGACAGCGTCACGGAGAAAAAGGTAACTCATCCCTCACCTCCCCCTTCTCTTCTAGTTACTGTGTCAGTTCCGTGCAACTGTGTTGGTAACAGTAACATGCTCAGCATTTGTCCTCACTCCAACCTGGGCACAAGCGTGCCATCCTGCAAGCCTGAACATTTGCATTTGAATTTGAAGAATATTATGCTGAGATGATTTAAGATATGTCAGGATTATTTACTGAACATATTTAAATATGGAATCTGTACATTAAGTTTCTCTCTTGATAGCAAGGGATGTTGACAAACTTAAAGCCTACACACTTTCCACATAAATTTGAAAAGTCACTGAACTTTGGATGGTCAACTTGCTTTAATGTAGTTGTGATTTTTTTTTTTTAAAGTATATTGTTGAATTTCTGTAGTACCTATGCTACTATCCCTTCTTAACATGATGGATGCTTGATTTTCTTGGCAATAAATCTCTTTACCAAGTTGTGATTAAGGCTGTGAAACTGCATACAGCATTACAATTCAAGATGGAAAACATTATTGTGTTTCCAAATAGCACCAGGCAGATGTGTCTGAACAGATTAGATGGGGTGTAAGTCATGTTCAGTCTTGTAAATAGAACCAGAGAATGGTTTGGCTTGGAAGGCACTTTAAATATCGTCTGGTTTCACCCCTGCTGCCGTGAGCAGGGACTCCTCCCAATAGACCAGGTTGTTCAAGAGCATCATTATCCTGGCCTTGAACATGTCCAGGGAAGGGACATCCACAGCTTCTCTGGGCAATCTGTGCCCACCACCCTCACAGTAAAGAATTTCTTCCTCATAGCCAATCTAAACCTCCTTGTTTTTCTTCAAAGCCATTTCCCCGTGTCCTATCACTTCCTGCGCTTGTCAAAATTCCCTTTCCAGTAGTTCCCTTTTGGTACTGAAAGGCTGCAATAAGGGCACTCTGGAGCCTTTTCTCTTCCAGGCTGTACAATCCCAACTCTCTCAGCCTGTCTTCGTGAGAGAGGTGCTCCAGCTCTCTAATCATGTCTGCCTTATAAATTTTAACTAGATCACCAGGAAGTGTTTTAGTATTTTTGCACACTCACCGTAACTACTGCAGTTCTCTTTATCAAAATTGTCAGTGTTGCAAAATAGAGATGTTGGTATGTTGCAACATATTATCCTTTACCCACATGCTCTCTTTGTACCTTTTTCTTCAGTTCTGCCTTTTTTTTTTCCCCTACCGATCTGGAAAGATTTTTGGGCTTCCTGGCAGAGCATTTGCTGATAAACATGAGAATTATCAAAATAATGCACAGAACTGCCATGTGGTGTGATCCAGTATTTCTGGGTGCATGATATACTTTTTTTAATATGATAGGAAATGGAAATGTAGGTGGATTAATCATATATTTGGGGAAGGTGTATATAGTGCAGGATTTAAAGTTAAATATTTTTAAGGGATTCTAACCCACTTTTCAGCTGAATATGAACTTAAAAATGGGACTGTAAGATGATCCTTCAGGTCCTTTTATTTCCTTTAGGCTTTTATTTAAGGATCTGTGTAACTTGTGAGCAGTGTGGGATATTAATTATCTTTGCATAATAGTTAAGGCATACTTTGAAGTAAATTATTCTTTAAAATGCAGTAGCTCTTGGGATATAGCTTTGAATTTTAATGCTATGCATTTTTTATGAACAAAATTGTGCTGTTTTAAAATGAGCAGACCTAAACCAGTTCATATGTTCTGTTAGTTTTCCCAAATAATTGTAGGTTCAGACACAGAATCCTGGGAAGCACTTTCCCTTGATACTGAATATTGGAAACTTCTGCTGAAACAGTTAGAGGATTGCCTGATACTTCAAACACTACTGCACAGCAAAGTGCCCAAAAGGACAAAAAGAGTATCATCACTCCAGACTGAGCCTTTGGGCAGACTGTCTGTTAAGAAATTGCTTGAAGCTGGAAAAGGTACATTTTTTTTGAGAGAGAGATCGTTGATTTTCTTTCTAATAGACTTCTGAGCCATCCTTACCTATTTAATGATGTACTCTGCACTGGAATTGTTCTGCTGGATACCATTCTTAATTTAAAAACCAATGCAAATCATGTAGAACACTGCTTTAAAATTGTAAAGAGTTGTTATTATGAAGACTGCATTGTAAGCTTCTGATCAGTTGATTAGGAAGTTTTTCAATTGGTAGAGTTACCCTTATGTAATTAAGGTAGTAGTTAAAACTCCTGAATTGTCTCTTGTCCTTAGATTCTGAACCATAAATAATCTGCAATAGATTGACTCTACCTCATACTTTTCTTTTCAATATCCTAGGAGGTATTGCTGACACTGTAGCAAAGTGGGTTTTTAAGCAAGGCTTCAGTCCTATTATACTGAATGTGGCCCAGTACAAAAACAATACAGATAGTACTGAAGAATCTGTAGAAATGCAAAATAATCTCTTACTTGAGGAACCAGAAGCAGCTACAGGCTTGGAAAGAATCCTAGGTAAGACAATAATGCGAACTTTTCAAATTATGAAAGTCTGCAGAGACTGCTGCTGTGAAGTAGCAGAAAGTTTAGTGGGAAGAGGTCTGTCTTCTAACTTTAGATTTTGTTTTTCTAGAGCTGCTGCAGGTCGCATATCAACAATTTCCGTGTAGTCTTGATGTGGATGTACTCCATGCACATTGCTCTTGGGAATGTGTAGTGCAGTGGAATAAGGACCCAGAGGTAAGAAAATGTCATTTGCAGGGAGTAATGGTTAAGACCAACTTGATAGAAGCAGCCTCACAAGTTTCTGGTAGTTCATAAAAACATTAATTAATAAGACTGTCTTTGAAAGCAGTTACTAGGTACAATTTTTCTGTGATAAGTGGCAAGTGGAAATTGAATTGAGAAAATGAGAGTATGTCCTGAGGCTGAATGGCACCTCACAAGGCCAGGACTGTATGTTTCAAAGCTATCAGGTTCTCAAAACTGAATAGGGAAACTGGGTTCAGTTTGAAAAAGGTTTTTGGCTGTATGTACTACACGTACAGAACAGTTTAAATACTGCAAAATAGAGGGGAATTTATCTCTGTTCTAAATATGCTTAAACAAATCACAGAATACTAAATTTTTTAGACTAGAACCCATTCAATTTAAGGAGGAAAGAGGGATTTCTGGAATGTTCTCAGATTCCCTGGCCACTGCTGGGAGTTGTCATAAGAAAGAAAAAACATTTCCTTTTTTTTGTTTTGCTGTCCTATAGTTTCTCTAAGGGAAAATGTTGTCCTAAGTTCAGATGATGTTAAAAGTTAAATTAGTGTTCCTTAGACTTGTGCCACATAACTTGATGTAGAATGAAAGGTTCCTCTGAGATTGTTAAAAACTTACTCCATCATAACAAAATTGAGTAAAAATTAATCTATCAGAAATGGATTTTGTATTTGAAAAATGACCATAGTCAGTGGAGGTGTCTTTCAGCAAAAACTGTTAGCAGTACTTATACTAAAAAAACCCCCCTGAAATTACAGTTTGTTTCAAACTGAAACAAGCTTTGCCATGTACATGTGTGTTTGTCAGAAACTGGTAGAGAAGATTGCAACAGCAGAATAACTTACAAGTGTTGTAACTGTCAAAGAAGTAGCTTTAAGATAATCTACCTGAGTCCTTTAAGAATTAGTAATTTACATTTAAACCAAGTCTTGAATAATGTATTAATTTGTCCTTTTATTTTCTTTTTTCCATAAGGAAGCATGTTTTCTCAATAGGTCTATAGATCATCTAAGATGCATCATTAATGCTCACATTCAGCATGGTAAGTGCAAAGCTCTTAGTAAAAATTATCTTTGTTAAAATTGTAAAACAGAATGGATGTTTGTTGACTAAAGTAAATGAGTGCAGTTCATAATAGCGATGGCTGTTTTGTCCTAAAACCACCCCAAAACTTCCTGCTGACATTCACACTTCTCTCTTCCGTGGTTAAACTGAGTTTCCATCACTACTGTAAACATAAGTTAGTTAGATAAAGTTGATGTGTTTAACTAAAAGCATTTTAAAATAAAATTGCTCTGAAATGATTTTTATTTGTGTTTAAATAGTGGAACATCAATTGCAGTCAATTACATTTCATGCATTTCTTGATACCCTATTTTAGTGAAGGTGGTGACCATCTTCTTTTTTGTAATTATTTATGTATGCAAATACGGTGCTCTCTTGCTGTGTACCTACAGTGTTTAACCCAGTCTGCATAATATAATATTTTTAACAAGCTATTAATTGCACTTATGACTGTATTTGATCACCAGTGTAGTCTCCTCCTCAGAAATCTAAACTCCAAGTATAAAGCAGTGAGGATAACTCACAATTCCTTCTTTTTTTGTTCATCATCTTGTAAGATCCCTTTTCTATTCACCTGGAGTTTACAAGTCTGTCATTGTTCTAGGTATTGCTCTGATGATGTGGAATACATTCATAGTAAAAAGGCTTTCTTCTGCTACATATCTTATGGACAAGGTGAGTGCAGTATCTTGAGGCTGCTTTTGTTACTAACTGAAAAGTGAAACTAGTATTTATAAACAATTTTGTTTTGTTTTTTTGTTCTAAAAAGTATTTGGAATATCTTTGATTTAACTATGTAAATCACCACTGTTTATTTGGTTTATTATCTAGCTAACTTTTGGAATTGATGAAGGAATGCATATTTTAAAATATCAGATCTGTTGGATGATTAGCTAGGGGCAGCTGATCAACACTGGGTGATGTGTTCTGAAGACTTAAGTGCAGTATTAGCTTGTAATTGCTAAATAAGAAATATTTGTGAAACAGTTTGAAACTATCTATGTGTTCATGTATAAAATTTTGTTAGAAAACAATAAATATCTTAAAGTGTTTTCCCTGTGCCTGTTTCCTGGTAAGTTATGACCAAGAATCTACCATGAGTCCAGGTTTCATATACATGAACTCTTGTTCTGCAAAATACAGAAGATTTTGTGGATGTTGTTGAGCACTTTTAACTATTGCTACTATTGTGAATGAGCTTTTATTATTCTAGTATGTGGCTTGTTTGCTTTGAATATTAGCCGCCTTTTGTCCCTGCTAAGCTTCAGGTTTTTTGTGCTTATAACTATGCAGTGGGTTTGTTTACTGGAAGGCAGTTTAGGAAGAGTGCTCCTAGTAAGTGGATAGAGATTTAAAAAGAAGAATAAAACCCAGACACAAAACCTGCAAGAATTTGCTGTCTTGTCTTGTCTTTTCCTTCTCCTTTGCTCCTCTCATTTTCTGCCTTTGCGTTTTGTTTAGCTCTCTAAGAACTGGAGAATATCCTCTTCCTGGTTCCTTTCAGCGAACAGGCTCAGTTGTGTACAGTTGTAGTAGGTGTTGCTTCTGCAAAAACCCTCTTCCAGTTTTCCTGCATGCCTTTATGCAAATCCTTCACCATAACTCTTCTACCTGGGTTAACACCAGCAGGAGAAGAGAGAGGTTTTTATTAACTAACTGGTTCCTTCCTAATATCATGCTTGGTGTTACAGCTTTAGTTCTGCATTCTAGAAATCACTGGGAATTTCTTAGCTGTCTCTGAGATTTGAATGAGGCCCTTGGGGCCTTATTTCTAATCCTAGGCTTTAAGAAGGATGAACTAAATGTGGGCATCAGTGATGTTCATTCCTTTACAGTCTGTATCAAGTCTTTTGTTGAAAGCAGGATATGCAGTGTGCTGCATCATGTAGCTGCAATGAGCTATTTTCTCATTTTATATTGGGAAAATAGTAATAAAAGGTTAAAATGTGGGCAACAGATATAATGCAAATTATTTAGTTGTGATACATTTTATGGTTTTTTTTGTAAAAACAGGTTGGAAAAGCTCCAAAGGACAGATTATGCAGACGGGCAAGTAATACTTTTGTCTGAGTGGGAACAAGTAATTAGAAATGTCTTAAATTTAACACTGGTTTGTGATTTATTTTTGAAAGTTTCAAAAAAATTCAAAATGTAGCCCTGGAGAAAATGCTACAAATTTTAAGAAGTATAAATTAATTTTTATCTGAAAAAGCAGATTAGAACAGTAGTATAACTTCAAATATTATAGAGGGTAGGCTTGAGACTATGAAATGACAAATTACCATTATTTTTTATGCACAATGTTATTAGTTAAAACTTTTTTTGGAAGACAACTGATATAATCAGAAAATAAAATTTACTAGGTGGCATTACTTGATTCAGTCTTTGTTGGAGATACAGTATTGTAAATGGCTACATTTAACTTTATTCAGAATTTTCCTGTTATTTCTAATTCTTTGTTGTACTTCAGTAAGAATTTGTTTACATTTAAATATAACAGGTTAAGAAACTGAGCTGAACTGTGTATTTTATGTCAACCACTGTCTTCTCAAACATACAGAGCTAATAAAAGCCTGTTTCAATTCCAGCTGAAACAATTTAAATCTTACTGTTTGTTACCAGGACGTAGGGATGAGTGACACAGCAACGACAGCTTTTCTTGGCTGCTGTTCAGAACTTCTGCAAACTTTGCTAGAGGTAAATTTTTATTTTTCCCAGAGAAAGCAAGGAACTAATGGGTTAAAATCTATTTTTGAAGACTGTAATTATACTAATTCCTGTACTGTTAAGTTCAGACAAATATTAATTATAAACTATATGAAATTTTCTTTTTAATTTCACTGCAGAGCACTTGTGGTTGAAGGCTTTGCAGAGCAGGCCAGTGTAGGAGGTATTTAGTGTGTGACTGTCTGGTGTGTTGCTGTGGCAGGCAGATGTGAGCAGTGATGAAATGCAGGCCCCTGTGCTGGACACTGAGGACGCCTGGGTGTCGGTGGAGGGCCCGGTGTCCATCGTGGAGCTGGCCCTGGAGCAGAAGCGCATCCACTACCCCCTGGTGGAGCACCAGTTCGTGCTGTGCACCGTCCTCTATGCCGTCATGAGGCTCTCCCTGAAGGGCGTGAAGCCACTGTCACTGTTTGACAGCAAGGTATGGCTTTGGTAATGAAACATTACCTTAATTAATACTCCCTTCCTCTTGGTATCTGGGATATTTGCTGGCTTTCACACTTTAAGCAGTTCCTGCCTGATTTTATGAAAGCCTTTAGTCCACTCTAATGAAGTTGTCACCAGAATTCAGGCAGAGACCCAAACTTGGTGAGTTTCCTTATGAATAAAAGATTTGTAGTGACCTCAGTTGCATGAAGATCAGCTCTTTAATTATTAGGTGGCCTGAAAGTACTGCATGGTCAGAACACTGGATGACAGGTTTTTCAGGGTGCTTTGAGAAGTGCCAGACCAGTGGAAACATAAACATTTAAAGGTCAGAAATGTTATGTTAGTGTCACTGTTGTATCCATTATTGCTGATGATTATTCCAGAATTCTGAGCATCTCAAAGAGGATAAACAACTTGTCATTTAACCCATATAAACCACTTTAAAAAGCCACTGCATTTAAAATGCATTATATGACAACCAGAGCTTGATCCTGATACCAAAAATTGAGCTTTCCTCCTCCTGTCATAACCACACTGCAATTCTAAGAGAATTTAAACACAAAGTACTGGTGTAGACTGATTTAATTCTTGCTGTGGAGAATATGATTTAGTGCTGTAATACTGTTCAGGTTTTTTCTAAACAATTTACTGAAATTTTATGGATGTAGGATATTACTTTCCTTTTGCCATAGGCTCTTGTCTGCAAGTTCTCATGAAGCATTTGAATCTGATTTTAGCATTTTACCACAGGTCAAGTTCCACTGGTTTTATATTTTTTTTTATCTGTTAGCAGAAAGCATTACACTACCTTTTGTCATTTAAGAGTGCGTATTTTGTCTTGAGTAAAATCAGATCCTGTTTGTGTGCTTCCATTCTTTTACATACAACTATTAGTATTAGCCATTCTCTTTTTGCCTTCACTTCCTCAAGGTTTCCATTTGCTCTGTGAGCAAGATAGAAGATGCAGTACAAAATAAATTTAAGAAATAAGTGGGCTGCTTAGTATTGGATCAGAGCAAGTTTGATGTATTGCCATTTCCCTGAGGCCTGTCTTTGGTTCTCAATTTTAGGGCAAAAATGCATTTTTCAAAGACCTTACATCAATTCAGCTGCTGCCTAGTGGGGATATGGATTCAAATGTGTTATCCATACGACAGCAGGTAGGCAGAAGTTTTGTACTCCAAGTTCCTAAACTTCTGAAGTTACAAATAATCCTGAAGTAACCTGCAGTTTTTGCTTCCAAGTTCTTGCTCAAAGTCGTGAGTGCAGCGGTTCAAACACTGTGTTCATCACAGAAGGACAAAGAAGTCTCAGAAGAGGAGTATTTTCCTTTTGAAAAGGGGAAGAATTGGCCAAATTTGGCTGCAGACCTGGCTCAGTATCTTCAGATCTCTGAGGATCTGGTCAGAAGGCATTACGTCTGTGAACTGTACAGTTATGGGATGGATCATCTTGGTGAAGAGGTAAGAACAGCTTTTAACATTTTTTAGTCCATACAATACTGTCATATATTCTGCTAAAATTACTTTTTCACTTACTTAAGAGCCTGGAAGGGTTAGGCAAGATTTTATCAAGCTCAAAAAATCCCCAGGCTGCAAAGTCAGAGACTATGAAAATACTTTTTCAGGGCCAATAATTACCTTTATTTTTCCATTTTCCCAATAAGAATCTGTGTATTGCAACTAGTAGAAACATGACAGGGAGTTACACTACTGGTATAACTAGCATGGCCTATTTTATTATATTTGATAATTTCAGGAATTGGCTTTTTTTGCCTCTAATGTCTTTTAGGAAAGAAAAAACATTTAGGTCAAAGAAACCCCTTCCTTTCCTTGTGGGGGGAATATGTTGCTGGTCTTTAAGACAGATCTTGTGCTACTGCTGAGCTGCTCTGAAGCTCTTACTAATGTGCTTTGTTACAGTAACACACAACACAAGAAACAGTCTCAAAGACTCTTTGTCCTTTTAGTATCAAGAACCTTTTTTTGTTACAGCTGTTCAGGCCTCCAGCTAAGTGAGCTGTGTCACACCGAAATGGTTTTTAGTCCCTTCCATTTCTGTGCTTTCAGGCCTTCCTGCAGGTGGCTGACAAAGAAGTGCTGGCATCCCAGCTGCTCATCCTGGCTGGGCAGAGGCTGGCCTTTGCTCTGCTCCATGGACAGATCAAGGAGGGCATGGAGTTCCTCACCAGGCTTCCTCCAACACTGTGCACTTGGCTCAAAGCTATGGTAAGTTAAGCTCCATTTTGGAAAACAGGTTGATTTTCTGAGGCTTCTGCTCACCAAGACAGAGATTACATCTGAATGGCCCTTTCTTACTCCTGGAAGTAAGTTTGTTTTTTTTTTCCCCCATTTTTCCTCAAGGTAGTTCCATTTCACAGAGGGTAGAGCAGTTTTGTGGGTCAAAGCATCAGTTTGATTGCGTTTATAAACTTTAGCAATCTGTCTTGTAAAAGTTCTGGAGGGCTTACCTGTGAAATGACTGAGATGCTGAGTTTATTGTTTCACACAGGACCCCCAGGAAGTTCAGAATGTGGAAGTGCCAATTGCAACGACTGCCAAGCTGGTGAGCAAAGTGATCGAGCACCTGCCCGAGAACCACGGGCAGTACAGCCTGGCCCTCAACCTCATCGAGGCCGTCGAGGCCATCCCGGACTGAGCGAGCACTTGCTGAGCACTTCTGCTCTACAGGGCTGCAGGGCAGGGTCTTACACAGAGCCTCAACTTTATGGGAAGAAAATTCCATGGGGTTCTGGTTAAGCAACAAAAAGAACAATGCTCCCCATCCCAGAATTTCAGAAGGTAATTTTAAATTGGAGTATATTTTAAATTCTGCACTAGTACAAGTATGTTTAGTTTCTAGTACACTTGTCAGTATCTGAACTGCTTCGTTATTTATTTCTGACTTGAGTGCTTTATGCAGTTGTTTAAATTGGGTATATTTGACAGCAGTTTTAGTCTCTTAACAAAATCACATCTTGTGAAATTCTGTATTTCATGCTGGCAGTAACTGCTGCAGTTTCAATGTTCCATGTATGATTTGTTTTCCAAAAGCAACTTTAGAATTAGACCCAAGAAGAACTTCAGTCTCTGAAGTTACCATGTAAAGCCAATACTGCTTTTTCTGAAGCTCGAGCTGGTGTTGGGCTCACGCCTTGTAACTGCATTATGTGACAATGACAACTGCACTCGATGTAGGATGAAACGTGCTGGAGCCTTAGGCAAAGGGAGAACAGCCTGGGAAGGAGAACCCAACTCTCCAGACATGAGCATGGACTCATCTTTTAGTCCAGCTCTCCAAGTGCTGTCTCTGGGGTGCTGGGCTTCAGCTACAACTGGATTTACATCCCTCTCCATTATTATTAAGCTCTGCTGAGTTTAAGTAGGTCAAGGAATGTCTTACTGTAAGATTGTTCCTCCATCTTATCACTGTAGGAGATGTAGTATGCTATGAATCTCTGCACATGTTAACTTGTAGTCAAAAATGCTTAAAAAGTTGATCCAACTTCTCTGAAGATTGATAGTACTGAGTACTTTAGCCTTAAAACCTCCACTTTATTTACAGTACCTACAGGGAATCCTATAGTGAGCATCTTCACTACTGGAGTGGTGTTGAATGTGGTTATCTTGCATTGGTGACTCCTGTTCACTACTTGTCTGAAGGAAGCCAGGAGAGAAAATTGAAATTGGTGTAAACTTTTTGTCTTTGTCAGCTGAAATTACCAGCTCCATCTTGTAACCTGCTCCTCCTGCATTATATGTAAGAAACATTTGTAATACTCTGCCTTGCTGGAGACAGAATTTAGAATTGGGTCTTATCTTTCTGAAGTATGTGCTGCTGTCATCTAAGGGTTTGACTTCCCCCAGAAAGGCGATGCAGGTGGCTTGCTCCACACAGCCTCCTCCATCTGTTCTGCATTCCCAGCTCCTGACCACTTCGAGGTAGCTGGTGAAGGCTTCTTGCTTTGATACCGAATGTTTGACTTCCTACAGACGGAGCAAAGAATAGTCAGAATTCCAGTAACAGCAGGTGCCAGCCTAGTCTATGTTACGTTGTACTTCTCTACTGACTTCCATAACTGAGGTTAAAACAGCTGTAAAGGAGAAATGGAAGAGGCAATATTGTACAGGTGCCATGACCACCCTGCCTGACAGCACCTCACACTTCTGCAGAAATGAGCGAGCTTGACATTTGGTCATCGTGGAACCTGAGGAAAGCCAAGTGTTTCTTAGCTGCATTACATTCCTCTGTCCTGGTACAGCTGTGTAAAGGATTTTACTGTAACTGAGTATCATGTCAGAGCTGACACACTACACCAATCAAATCTGTAATGTATTGTAAGTAATACTCTGTATATAGTGCTATTTTGTGTTTAATTTGCTGTGGATTTGTGTAAATTGATTAAATAAAATTTGAGGTTTCATTGTGTCTTTTCCTTCTTTTTAGGGAATGGTGGTCACCACCTTCTCTTCTGTTTTGTAGAGAGAACTGCTTCTCTGGGGTTCTGCAGAACTACCTGCTGCCAGTATAAAAATTAAACAAGAGCTGGTTCACTGGGGATTTTCACTTAAATGGAAGTGAACTTCCCCAGAACACAGGTTGCTAAGAACAAGTAAATCAGTTGGTTATTTTTAACCACCCTTTTTATTAAGCTGAAAAGTGATATACACAAGTAGTGTATGTATATATATATATTTATATATATACACACAGACATAAGGTTCCCCAAAATACATGATACTCCTGCTCAGGCTGGGGCTTAAGCATGTGGTTCTACAGGTTCCAGTACGCAGACCTGCTGGTTCAGCCACTTTGGAGCAGCTTTTGCATAGGCAGTTTGTCTTCACGTGCTCCCCTTTCCAGCAGCAAGGACTTGGAGGCACCGTGGGCAGGGAGTGCTTGAGGACTCAGCTGTGTATCTCCTGCAGCGAGGGCATTTTGCTTTGGCAATGGGTCGCGCTATAACTTTGTATGAAGATTGTTCACAGATGTCACCACCTGTCAAAGAAAGTGTTATTGCTGAGAGAGAGGCTGTAGCTGCAGGTAAGACTCAGGCTGTGAAAAACACTGTGTTACAGGGCAGCAGCCTGTCTGGAGTGGTTCTCTTACCTTCCAAGTTAATCAGAAAGGTCCCTTTTACGATGTTTGCATCTGAAGGTGTTTCTTTGGGAAACTCGCTCAGCAGGGTTGTCTGGGAAGCCATCATTATCTCATTCAGCTGGGAAACACTGGAAGTTTCTTCAGCCTGCAGTGCCTGGGGGACAGAGAACTTTCAGACTTGGAACCTGGGTTTGTTCCTCAGCACCATCCATTCTATAAAACAAATGCTGAGCTGTGGTTCCTAATCAGAGTGGATGGTTTGAACCAAGAGTCTGCCAGGAGCTGGAGGACAGAGTTGAAATGTCCCCCCAAGAGGGCCTGATGGCCAAGCAACTGCCCCTGAGCTAACATTCTGCTCTCCCAAGGACAAGGCCAGCAGCATCCCACATGAGGATGCTGTGTTAGAAAGAGCACTGGCAGCAGGGTCAAGGTGATTCTGCTCCAAGAAAACACAAACCTGATTTTTTTATTGGCACAGGCAGCCCAGGGAAGTATCCAAAAACCAACTGGACAAAGGCCTGGGCAACCTGTTCTACCTAAGCCTGCCTGAACAAGGAGCTTGGGCTGTACAGGCTCCAGCAGTCCCTTCCACCCTCAACTGTTCTGTGATTTTCTGATAAGTACAAAGCAGAAGAAAGTTTTCAAACAGACAACACGACTCCTAGTTGCATTTTTTACCTCCATTAATTCAAACAGCAATCCAGGCTCAATTACAATGACGACTTCATATTCCAAAGCATTCTTGCCAGAGATGGACCCAAGGAAGGAGTCTCTCATTGCACATGCACCTTCTATTGCTTCCTCAACGCCAGGCTTCTTCCATGCTGAGCTTGCATTGATCCAGCCAGTACGAAACACACCCTCGGAGCCTTGAAAGCAAAACAAAGCAATTCTTAATTTAGTCTATTCGAGTGTTTATGAAATGAATAAAAAAGAATGGAATATTTCTGTAATTGCAGTCCTTGTAACTGTGCAATTAAACAGTGCCCTGAAGGAATTGCTTAGCAGTGGTATGTGCTTTACCTTTCTTGTAAGGGATGTACTGGAAAACCTCCTCTGCCAAGTGGGGCAGGATGGGTGCAAAGGAGCGGACAACGATGTCCAAAGCCTCTGCCAACACGGTTTGACACGAACGACGCTTAGGATCCTTTGCTTCTTCACAGTAGAGCCTGCAAGACAGCAGTGAAAGCTGGAATGTATTCCTATGTTCATGTTCCTGCTCAAGAGCCACACTTTTGGGACTGCCACTGGAAGTACAGAAATCTAAGGAAAGCTTTTCTGAAGTGGCCTTCCCAGGCAAGCACAGTGGGCTACAGACACGACCACCTGCATCTGCAGCCACAGGAAGAGTTTGTCACAGGAAAGGAGATTCTGTACATGTTAACTGTGGAGAGAGACTCTGTCCTTGGGGAGGTGAGACTGCAGCTGTCAGCCCTTTGCTCTGGTTCATCTGTAAAGCTCAGCATTAGGGCTTTTCTCTCTTCCCTCCCTCGTCCTTTACTCACATTCTGGCAACTAAAGATCAGTATAACCCCCTCCTACTCCATGAAACAGCCCTTGCACATTTACAAAGGCATCTGTCACAGCCTTAGGATTCTTTTACTGATCTAAAACACCCAGATAAATACATTCAGTTGCGCAGCTAAGTGCTAAAGGCCCTTCCAAAATTCAGATGCACACCCTTCTAGGTAGAAATATAAATCCAAGACTGTCTTTAAATATTTATTTGGTTTCAAATGTGCTGATTTGATGACCTTTTAAAGTACTCAGTACCCCCAGTGGACAGAAGAGAGCACAACAATGACGAACAGCTGAAAGCAGCTGAGTTTTCACAGCGGAACTGGAGTGTACTGGAGCACAATGTGCGACTGAGAGGCCCTTGGAGATACCTGTGTTCACTCAGCGTTCACCTGGAATGTTACTACCTCCATCTCAGACCCATTCCCTTTTTTCCCTTTCAAAGGCAGCAGGAAGGAACTCACCTGTCCTTGATCATGCTGAAATAGAAGTTAGACAAGTTTCTGGAACAGAATGCTTGCAGCAGTCGAACAACTTTGCTATACTCATATTGCTTGTAGGCTTCTGTAACCTGGGCGAGGGAGGTAAGAACAGTGCATCAGTTTGTATCACACAGCACACAATGACAGCCTCTGATAAACTAAACTTACAGAAAATGGAATGAGCGGCACAAAATCTAGGAGAAACCTTTCTTTAAAAGGTTGTTGGAGGGGAAAAAATGTTATGTCCGTTAACAGTTAGGCCAAAGAAATAATTTCCATCAAATTTGAGGGGAGAGAAAAGGGGAAACCCCAGAAATTATGCCCATGGTTTCAGCAGAATGGTTCTGAGTGACAGAAATGACAAAGTTCTGGACAACAGCAGATTTCCAAAGCTCTAGTTTTTGGCTTTGTTTTTTTTTTAGTATCTGTATTTAACTATTTTTAAAAACTTCTAATTTGGGGCAGTGAGTGGGAAAATCTGGTTGATGTCCAAATTAAATTAAGAATGTTAAAGTCTTCCTCAAAATTTGAAATGGGCTTAAGGGACTGCACATTGCATTGAAGGATCCTTTGTGGTTGTAATGTGCCTATTTGACATACACTCTTCACTCGTGCACCTAAAGAAAATATAACCAATGGAAAACAATACAAACATGTTCATCTACATACAATTCCCCCTACCTTGCTGCCATATTCCTGCAGTAAATGCAGCATGTACTGATCCACTATGTACATCTCTGCAGGGGGGATGGAATCTGTCTCTGGATTGAAGTCCTCCACGTTTCCCAGCATGAAGCGTAGCGTGTTCCGGAGCTAGGAGAACCCAGAGCAATTAAACATTAATGGCCTTTGCTGTAGAGGAAACACAAAATGCTCATATTTCATCATTAACTAAAATTGACTACTTTCCAAAATGACTGTTTGAATAGTTACAAAAGCATCATGAAGAAGACATGGCAAAAGGACCTACAGAAAAATAAAGACTGGCTCTTACCAAAGCACAAAGCTGCAAAATGAGTCTTTTTCTCAGCACACTTTACTATTTGACCCACAGGTATAAAAAGCAGTAGTGACTTCCTAAATAAGCTTGGAAAAGCTTCCTTTAGTCTAAAGACTGGAAAGCTTTGCAGGCATACAAAGAGGACCTGTTGTTGGGATGAACATGAGCACTGGTGGGTCTTACCTTGTTGATGTCATCTCTGGCAGCATTGAGCACCACAGGCCCAATCAGCACCTCAGTGAAAACATTGGATTCCGCCACCCACCAGCGGAGAACGTCGGCACCGTACGGAGGATCCTTGGTGTGATCCTGAGTACAGACAGGAAAGCACAGAGCCATAGAATATCTCCAGCTGGAAGGGATCCATAGGGATCATCAATTCCAACTCCCTGCTCCTCACAGGACTACCTAAAACTCTGTCCATGTGCCCAGAGGCCACTGTGGTTGGAGGCTTCCCCCTCTTTTAGCAGGATTTACTGCACAGCGGGGCTACAACCCAAAACTGCAGCACTCTGTGTACAGGCAATGCTAGAACCCAGGTAAGCTGAGAGAAACTCATCTGCCGCCTTAAATCCCTTGAATGCTTATCATTAAAATAGTAATGTTAATATCTAAATCTACATAGGTTTTTCTTTCCCTTCAGACTGTTTTTAACTCTCAAAATGGCTCCTCTCCTTTTTGAAAGAATAGGAAAAACTGTGTTTTAATCAGATAAGCAAGTAATGTATGGAGTGATCGTTTTGTCTGGAGAGTTGCAAAATCTGCTTGGCAGCCTCAGAAAGAGCAACAGCAGGACTGGGGAGGGAAGAAATTCAGAGCATCACCTGCAGTGCAACCTCTCTGACCACAGAATGAAGTTTGCAGAGTCAATAACAGCCTGAGAGCTCAGAGACTGCTGGGGTGCAACTGCCACATGTGACTGCTCCACTGCCAGCCCCACATGGTAGTTTTCAGTCAGTTTGATAGCAGACGTTCATTATTTAAATTTTTTTGTTTGTTTTTATTATTCCTCTTCTCCACTACTCCATCAACACTGGTAAAAGGGAACCATTCTACACCCTCTGCCTAATTTTCTTTTCCCTTAGCAGAGAACAAAGCTGAGGAGTTTTCTTGCACTACAGCAGAAGCAACACAGCTCAAGGTTTTGAGTTCAGCCAAATGGAACTGCGGTGTAGCCAAAGAAGAGCCTGACAGAGCTGTGCCACAAGACAGCTGCAGAATGTGGCAGTGAGAGATTGTAAGTGGCAGTTCTGAGAAACTCAGGAGTTTGACCTACTTCGCCTCCATTGATAACGACGTCAGGGTCAACCACGTTGCCAATAGATTTGGACATCTTCTCCCCTTTCTCGCCAAGAGTAAAGCCATGAACCACCAGAGTCCTGCAGAAAAGATTTTAGTGAAAACAAAATCCCAGGGAAAATATCTATGCTAAGTATAGATTTCTAATGAGGATATTCCTAAGTCAAAGCATACAGAAACCCCCTATTTTGGTGAGCCTGAGGCTTCATCCCCTGAGTTCAACCAACCATGAATATACCCTGCACTACCATCCAAGGAGAGCAAACAACTTTATTTTCTTCATTTAATTTTGTTGTGCAAGCAACAGACTGTTTAGATATCCAGGGCACATGTATTTCAGATTAATTAAAGACTAAAGTGTTATTTACTTTTTAAGCCAATACATTTCCCAAAATTGCACAGCCTCCTTGCAGCTGAGCCACATTCCCCTTCCATATGCTTTCCATCTTCAAGGGGATAAATGGTGTGCCACAGCTCCAGCAGAACACAAGCACACAGCTATTCCCAATTCTCTACGGTCTAATGTTGAATTCACAAGCCAATGATCTTGAGAGATTTGCACATTGCACTTCCCAAAGAATTTCTTTAATTACGGCATTGGGGGAGAGAGCAAAAAACCAGACTTGTATCTGATAATGCAATTCCTAAATGACCAAGAATGAAAACATTATTAGAATTATGATAGAAAAACGTTAAACTGTAAATTAATTACAATCTAAGAAAATCTTTATACTGAAAATGTAAGAACATGAATCAGATACTTGGTACTGGTTTGATGTCTCTTGTTTATACACTACTGTGCACGCTTCCAAAAGCCCAATATTCAATAAATGGACTAGAAATGTGTTTGCAATCCACACACTTACTTGTATGGTGCCTTTTTCCTTGCTGCCACACTGGTTAAGAGAGAGGACTGAAACCAACCTCCCAGCTGGTCTTTTCCTTCCAGGTATGTATCTGCTCTTTGCTCTGCACCTTTAAAACCACAACATTTTATTTGAAATTTCAGACCTTGTATCTTCAAACAATTAATACACAAAATCTCTGAAAGTGATTAGTAAAATTTATACTGCTTTTTAAACACAGTAGGTAAATTACTTTTATAAATGGTGTGTGGTTACTTAATCATGATACAAGGGATTCATTAGTATCACAATTTTTAAAAGAATCCAAACCTTGCCAAACTCCAGAATTTAACAAATCAGCTTGCTCTCTCCCAAACAAAGTAATAAATTACAAAAATAAGCTATCATGCTCAGATTGCTTCACAGAAGTTCTCAAAATACTTTCCATGTACTCCTAAACAAACTGGAATAACCAAGAAAAGTTCACATACTTTGGAATGAATAAAAATCTATGCCACCATCTGAAACTTCCCCATTTGGAATTACTCAGGGCACAAGGCACAGAGGTAACGTGCCCAACCAGCCCATGTAAGAGGAGAGCAGGAAGCTTTGGCAGTGATCACAGCTCACCTGCGACAGAATTTACATTTTTGGTCACTAGTGTTCTAGGAAGATTAAAAACTTCAGGAAAGAGTTAGGACAACATGGGAAACAAGAAAGCCTGTTGGGGATAGAGACCCCACCTGGAAAAGCCTGACTTGTTTAGCTTATCCTTGTGAAGGCTGAGTAGAAATATTATTCCCTGTAAATACACAGAAAAAAAAGAGGAATGCTAGGGAAGAACAAGTGGAGCTAATGAATACTTTAGAGGTAAACTGGGCTACAAGGCAGACAGGGTATTAGCTGACTGCACATTAAAGGCAGAAGAGCAAACCCACCTATCCCACAGGGTTGAGAGAGGACAGCACAGTTGAAATAGCTTTACTGGTGGAATTCAGTCACTGTACAAAAAGGTACAAAACTTGTTGACTCAAGAAGTCCCTCCTTGTCCTAAGCAATCCCAGAAAGGTCACCAGAGTGAGAACAGAGTAATGTGGAACACAGCAGAACATGCAAGTCAAAGCCTACAAATGTGCAAAACCATGCACATATTTGTCAGGAATTCAGTTTTGATTCTACAAGGTGGTGGTGTTGCTTTCCAAATATTCAGACACAAGTTTCTCTGCTCAGTTTTTATTCACCATCTCCTTTTATCCTCTTCCTAGGACCCCTGAGACAATGCTTCTTTCTGCTGCTGACACATTTGATTTATTTGTTTAACTTAATGGAAGTTTCGATATTTAGATCCATCCTGCAATAAAGGGAAGTTCAACATTACAAAGGTCAAGGCCACACAATTCCAGGTAGCACAGGAAAAATGTGTGGGTGGATATTAAGGTTTTTAGCATATTTGCTTATTCATTCAAGGAAATCTACAAAGAGTCTGGGGTTTAGAAGTACAGTAAGTGAAGAGCAGCCTTTCTATTAAGAGACTGCAAAAATACTTGTGAGGACAAGATAAAAGAAGAATATTTGTGTTAAGGAAGAGAGTAACATTAGAAAATCTGTTATAACACATTTGTTACTTACAACTAGTTTACTAGCCACTGGTTTTAGAGAAGTGAACTTTTCATGGAAATGCCAGTAGTTAGAACTTATAGGAGAGAAGAATTTCAACAAACAACTGATTACAAACAGCAAACTGGATTGGGCTTTTCTGACAGGAACTAGTACATCTGGCAGGCTGGCTACCGGTGCTTGCAAAGTTAACAGAGGCCTGAACATTTTATCTGTAAAACACAAACATGGGGTTTGTGCATACAGAACCTGCCCTTTAAGTAGCTCCCCTTCCTCACTTTTGTTAAATTTGTGATTGTTACATATAAATTAATTACAACAGTGCTCACTTTTTTTTTTTAAATGGAGAAGTATGTCCAACAACCCCAAAGAGACTTTTCAGTTGTTTATTTTAACTGAGGTATAGTACATAGGTCATTAAAGAGAATTACAATTTATGATCCTTCTAGTTTGGATTTCAAGATTCCATATCTTTGATCTTACAGACTTTGACTTTTAGATTAAACGTATTGTATTTTAATGCCAGGAATGAACCAGCTAAGATAAATTCAAGCCTCTCAGTCAGCACAAAAGTTTAAACACTTAAGATAGGCAAGTTGTAAAATAATCACATTCATCCAGTTAAACATTAGCCAATAAGATAGGGAAAAAAAGTTATGATGTTGAAAACTACTATCATTGCAATACCCACAAAACTGTGGATAAAAAGCTGTGTGACTTTTACCAGTGGCAAATCACATCACAACAGAATCCAGTGTGCATTTTTATATGAAATATTTTAAAAAATAATCATCTCAGGGTTGTAGTGAAGATGGCATTCTCCCCATGAGGAAAACATAGAATTTTAAGACATTAAAGAGTTCTCTTAAATGGATCTCCAGAAGGAGGTACTGAAATGAACTCTATCAATAGGCTGAACTTCAAAGCAAAAGAACAGCAACAAAAAAAAAAGTCCTGGGCACCATAGCATTAAGTATTCAAAATTAGCACATGCTTTTGAACAAAATTTTGCTTTTACCACACTTTCTTTTTGGAAGCAGTGGATTAACACTCTTCTACCTTACAGCAGCATTGTGAAAATGCATTTATCCATGTATGAAGCATTTGGACTTAAATTTTAACATTGCATAAAACTGTTCTTCCAAAAAAATATTTGAGGCATGTGTAGCAAGAAACAACCAGGATGAGGGGGCATGACAATAAACTGTTCAGTGAAAACATTGTTAGGCAAACAGCATTAACAAAGCAAACAGCATCCCCAGGAAACTTCAGGGGGCAGCGGGATTTCAGAGAATGTTGCACTTGTGGATCTGCTCCCAGTGATGCCAGTGAGTGGTGTTTATTTCACACACAGTCTAGTTCTAACTGTACAGTTCTGGGTTTGTGACTACAGCAGCCAAATCTCTGATTTTAGTGTGTAAGTTGCACTTCCCTACCTGCCACACTGCTGATGTAGAACGGTTTGGTTAATCTGTCATTTAGCTACAAGTGGTACCTTAGGCACACCTAGGCTGGAAAAAGGAAGCCAATCATAATTTAATAGAACAAGAGTAACTTTAAGCCAAGTCCATCAGAACTAGGCCCAGTCCCTGAAAGGAGATGCAGCAGGGCAAGCATTAGAAATAGGACTGTGCAAGGGCAAAAGGTAATGCAACCTTTGATTTACACCACTGAGCTTGGCTGTCTCTGAGCAATTCCTTTAACCTCATACAGCAGAATCTCTCTTGCCCCTCTTCACCCCCTTCCCAACTTGCTGTATTTTCTGACAGCAATTTTGTGTGGCTGTCAGCTAAAGGGATTCATTTTGTAACAGCTGCATCTCCTTTAGTAAGCTTGGACACAGCTGGGTCGAGTGCAGTGAAAAGTCAGGCCCAAGTTCCCCGAGATGCAGAGATGCTGGAGAGAAGGAATTACTTCCACAAGACTGGAACTGACAGGGAAATCTGTAACATCTGTTATTCCTGCTGGTTATTAACAGATCATTGATTTAGAATTTTCAATAGCTTGAGTTCAGGGTAGAGTGAAACAAACATTAGTCTCAGTTTTAGCCATCTTTTATATCCTGCAATTGCCCTGAAAGTAACTCGTGCTGTGAAAGAACCTCTGCCAACCAACACTAACATCAGCAGACAGCAACAACCTCTGCTATCACCCACCTCCTAACACAAAATTAGTTCTTCTTCCTGTTAAGACATTCTCTAAGCAATCCTGGATTTATCCATGAATTTCACCCCTTCTTCTCCAAGAGTACTTTAGAAAACAATCCCACCCATTAGCCTGTCTGTAAGCCTTGCTGATTATTATTGATATTGGAAGAAGTTCTGCAAAAGGTTTAAAATCTGGAGCGTATTTGGGAAATAGATGACAAAACTCTTAATTCAACTTGTCTTGCAAAATTTCATAAAAGGTAAGTTAAAACAATCATCTGATATGAATCACTGACTGCACTTCTGGCAGTGGCTGGAAGCCTCACTTACATAGAAAAAAAGTAATGCAACTTTTGTGTAATTTCTGAGAATAAACAGGGTTATGAGGTTACACTGCTGGTTAGTCAGTCCCCAGCTTTTAAACCACTAGGGCCACTCCAGTCATGTCACACAGCAGCAGCAGATGCCCTACACCCACCAAGTTCCAGCAAATTTCATGAAAAGAGAGGACTAGGTGGACAAGAGGAACTTGTCTTGGTTCCATGAAAGAAGAAGTCTGTACTGTGATGAGCCCAACATTTATTAGACACTACAGGCTCCGTATGGGAGTTTTACACAAATTAACAACTAATCAAAAGCCTTGATTCTGCTATTCCTTATGAAAAGACAACTCCTTTACCCAGGATTAGAGGTAACTTTTGCAGGCTGAGGTGTTCAGCCCTTCAAGAATGCAAGTTTGTAACTGCATAAAATACCACTACTTTGTTATACCTTTCCAAATCAAACCAGAAACATTTTTAAAGAGCATAAACCTCAATATATGTAAAAGTCTTCTAGAAAATTAATGTTTGCTGATGGTACTGTTGCCTGACCATGTTGCTAAGAAATAAAACCTCTGATACTAACGTGTTTTATAATTCAACAAGATTGTTATCATGCAATTGTGTACAGAGGGTTTAAAGTCCAACAGACTTGATGTATGGGACCAGACTCCTCCTTTAGAAAGGACTCCTGACTTTGCACTATCCTCCAGGCAAACAGTGTGTATTTTACATCTTTTTATACAAATATCTATCTGCTACCTGCTGAGCAGCAACTACTGGCAGTAGAAGCCATAAATAGCACATAGCAAGTATAAATATTTTAAGCCCCAATATACTGCTTTAGTTACTGAAAGTAATCAAAAGTGAAAAAGCACACCTACACTTTTAAATTATAAAACTTAGACTCAGCAGCTGATCTCAGTCTTGTTCTGCTTCAAATAGCACAGACAAGCACAAACTGAAATTTGTTAACAAATCGTTTGTTAACAAAAAACGATTTAAGAGTTACCAACTAGCAGCAAAGTACCTTGGCTGTTTGTGCCATGACACTTCTACACTCAGAACAAGTATGCTGTGATTAGAAAATACATGGTACACCACATGGCAGAATCATCAGAGCAGAATATTAGAAAAATCTCAACTTTAATTACGCTGAAAATGAGTTTGCCACCATTAAATCCTTATCTTTACAAGCAAAAGCAGCTTTACAAGTCACAACCAGCCTGCTGCTGGCATAATCTACCTCAGTTTTGCTGACACCAACACTGTCACACAGAACAGTTATATTTTGCTCTCCAAGTGTTTTAAAAGAAGGATCAATATAGGAGTTCTGTACCTTCCAAAACATGAGCCCAGGAAGTTCCACTGTCAAACCAAATGTCTAGGACATCCTGTCCCTTGACATACTCCGAAACATCACGACCACCAGCCTATTGAGAGAACAATTATTAAACGATGCAAATAGAATACTCAGTATCATCAGTGCTTTTCAAAGCTAAAAATAAAGCAAATTTGGTTTCTGGACCAGTTTTGTACAGGCTCTGCTACCAACTTTGTGAGTGAACACAAAATAATATAGACAATTTTCAACAAGAATTTTCAGATAATTACTGATGGAAATCCAAAGTAGGGCAAGGAAAAATTACAATTACCTCAGATGGCACAGTAACACTACAGCTTTGTGCTAGCTTAAGTACACAATTGTAAAAGAACAATAAAATGTTAGGAAGAACTAAATAAAAATTCTGATCTGTTTTAATGACCAAGACCTAATATATATTTGGGCTCCTAATTTGGTTAATTAGGATGTCACTTTCCTCCTGAACTAAGAGGAGGAGGACGGAGATCTCTGCCCTGAATTAACAGCACAAATCCAATTGTGTGTATTCTGCCCCACTCAGATCTCACTTTTTGAATATTCCTTTCACAGGATACCTTCTCATGAGGGTACAATCTGAAGAGAATCATGGCAATAAATGAAGTTTTTCTATTATTTCCCATCACTTGACTGTCTTGAGCACCTGCCGTACCTGAAGTCAGAAGTTTACCTTTGCCATGGCCTCTTTTGACAGGAGTTGCTCGATAGGAAGGGTCCACCACGCATCTGTCCCTTGCTGCTCCACTATTTTGATGACATCTGTGATGGTTTCACTGGGTTAGAAGGAGGAAAAAAGGGGGTTATGAATTGAGGATTTAATCACACCTTTCTACAAGTATCCCAGACCCAAAGCAGTGAGAAACACTTGATACACACACCAAGCTTTTAGAACCTGTGATTTTCCAGCTCCTAATCCAGATAAGACACCACAGGGCTTCCTGCCTGTCTTAAAGGCTGCCTACTTTTGTCTTCCAAGATGGGGGGATTTGTAAAACATACAAAAACCCACATGGATTCCAAATATCTTCTTCTGCAAATACTCCATAATTGGGGCACTCGGAAAACATACCAGCAGCTTGAAAATTTCTAAAATCCATTTTATTAGCTATTTATTGACCTTGAATTTAAAGAAACTACACAACTACTTCCCCTCAAAATATCTGCTCTTTTTGACAATGGGTTTATTTTTCCTACTGGATATAGAGACCTTGAGAACTCATGTGGAAAGGAGTGAGGAAATGACAGCTTTTCACACAGTATACATATATGTCTCAGACTCCCAGTTACATGGATTCCCCCCCTTTTAGCAATATGTTTTTTAAATTGTAATAAATACACAGATAAATATATTAATCCAAATAATGTAAGAAACTGAAAATTCTGAACCCAGCAGAGGAGTGATAATAAACCATTCTATGTACACTCTGAAGGCAATCTATGAGTTCATATCATATAGCACCAGCCAGGACAAAGGTCCTGAAATAAACAGATATTACGGAAATAAGAAAAATAAAAAAATTAACTAAGCATTTTTTCTGATCTGAACAGATAAGGCAACCTCAAGGTGTGCAGTTCTGTGCACTACTTATGGCACATTCAATCCTTGGCCCCAGTAGGTAAGGCTATGGGGAATTGATTTTTAATATTGCTTAATGCCAAGTCTAGACATAAATTAAAGTATCTTAAAAAACCAAAGAGGAACCCCACATGCTTTGTCTTGCTGACTCACAGAGCACTTACTAAAGAGGTGATTTTTAAGACATCTGCTGTAATAAAGGAGTACAGCAGATCATCATAACCTGCCAACTTCAAACTAAACCTGCTGTGTTACCCAGGCCACCAGAGATCTGTTTATAACTTGAGAAATGAAGATTTAATCAGTTAACTAATTTCATGACACAGAATTGCAAAAGGGGAAAAAGTAAAATAATGATCTGGCATAATTATCTTGAAAACACAGAAGGCAGATGATCTTCTTCAGTGTCATCACTCAGTTTTGTATTTGGATTTCAGCACAGTATTTTACTGCACTGCTAACAAGTTGAGCTACATCACTAAAACATTTAATGGACTCTTACACACAGTGTTTAAGCATGAAAACGTTCTCCAAGAAGCTGTAGAACAGATTACTTCATTCCATGACATAATGTGCAACAGCAAGAAGAAAATCCAGTTTTGCTCTTGACTGCTCAAATTGCAATGACAGAACAACAATTTTGTATTAATCCATCAATCAATCATCAATTAATCAATTTAATTCTCAAAGTAAATTCCTGTAGAACATCCCAGCAGGCTTTCTGCAGGGAAAGGCCTTTAAGCAGCAACACTCAGACATGCACAGCCAGCTGGCACCACCACCATTTTGCCCCTTTCAAACCAGCATGGGCATCATTCACCTTCCAGTTTAATGGTGGAAGGACACAATCTATGGCTTTGGAATGTATCTGCTAACATTTATCTAGATAAACAACACTGAGGAGCTCCAGTTCTGAATGGTACCACTTCTTTCCAGAAATATTTGCACAGAGGCCTGTTTGGATATACTTCCAGCTGGGAGAGTGTTACTTCTCCAAGACAAAAGCAAACAACAACCCCAGTCCTGGCACGATTCCTGGCAGATAGCTGATGTAACCCTTATGTCTTGCCTCCTTCATGCTAAATCTTCAAATTGAGAAAGGTCGCAGGTAAAATAAAACAGAAATTTGTTTGCCTCAGCCTGGACTAAACTATTCCACTGAATTTGTCTTTTGCAGGGTCAGTACCTTCCACTGACAAAGCTGGATTTACACCCTGACCTTTAGTGATGACATACACCACAGCACCTGGGAACATTTTAGGAAAAGCAATACACAATATTATTTTTCACTCTTTGCCAACAGAATCTTCCACTTTGGATTCTTCTCAAATACACTATCAGTGTATTTTTGAAGACAGTTATAGATAACCAGTTGTCTCCACGTGAGGATTTCAAGAGCTTTCTCCACAGTCTCAATGCCTTCCAGTCACTGGCCGAGTCTTACCCATGGAACTCACCAGTAAAAGACAAGAATAGCTAAACTAAAAGGAGGGTGATTTGCCCTAAAACATGTTTATTACCATGTAAAATATCTGTGTATGTTGAGTGATTCATGGAAGAAGTAATTCAGTGCTCAGCTAATGGGTCTGGCCCCAGTGAGAGCCAGAAAAATTCTCTGATCAGGAATCATACCCACAATTAGTACAGAAAAGCTACCAGCACATCCTGTCAAGCAAGCAGAAAATTTAAACAGGAACTAAGTCTGTCTTCCACATTGCAAATACTCTTCAGTGGAGGGACGAACTCCAGTGATAAATTTAATTTTCAACCTATATATTTTTAAAACATTCAACAGGTATTTCAAGATATCAGTATTTAGAGGGATTTTTAAAAGGTGACAAATCCAGCTATAGACCAAAACTAACAGTTATCTTGGACAACATATAGAAATATACTCTTAACAAACAATTTTTTTCCTTTCCATCAGAGGTGGGGGTGGGGAGGGACAAGAAGGAAATAAACCCTTGCTATTACTCTCCCTTGGGAAACCACCATAAAATGCCTGCCTTCATTTACAGTAGGCATTGCCAATGTCACACAAGACTTGTGTATCCTTGTAGATACACCATTCCCACAAAACATACTATGGACTAACCTTTTATCACGCATATTGCTATGCAATGCAAAGATTACGCTATTAATTTAAGAAGAGCAGATTTTTTTTTTTTTTCCTAAGACATTTTTGTTACACAAGAACCAACAGGTACAATTATGCTACAGATAAAAGTTTTCAGATAGGTAAAAGAAGGTCAGATTTGTGTTATCAATCACTTACTGGAAATAAGGAGTCAAGGACTGTGAAGCCAACTTTTTATTGACCAATATTCTCAGAATTTTATCATAGTTTCAAATCAAGTTTAAAAAACATAATAATATTTTAGCAGTGCAAGTTTGTTTCATCATACAGTGTTTCCCTACAGAACATAAGTGAACATTAACAAGTGTTTTATAAGAGGAGATAGTTTAGACGAAAAATTTCCAGGGTACCTTTTCAACAAATCTTTTTTCCTCCTACAGCTTGAAAAATACAAGACAAACAAACACAGCTCCTGTACTTAGCTCTACTCTTCTTGCAGGATCCTTATGGTTAATTTTACTACAAGAGAGAAATAGCTTTATTGAAGGTATCTGCATTGTAAGGAGCAGGATTTTTGCAAAGTACTCTTCTGTAAGGTGCAAGTGAAAACCACCTTGCTCAAATAACTACTCATCACTTTATAATCTGCAGCCTTCAAGGTGAGCGTGATAATTCCCCGAGTGAGCCATAAAGGCCATTGTAAAACTTTGCCCTGCATTCAGAGGCTATCTGGAAGAACTTGCATTACGTGTCCCTGCTACGCTCTGACACCCCTACGGCAATTCACGCTACCGGGGCTCCAGCCAATCACCCGGGAGCCTGATATTGATTATGCTGCACGCTTATTTAATCTGTTAACAGAAATTAGGCAGCATTAAGATACAGTCAGGAGCAGAAGAATACAGAGCCTGATGTTCTCTCCATCTCCTCTCCAACAGCAGCAAAGAGGGGAAGTTATCTTCTGCTTTACATGAACGTCGATACTACAGCTGTAAGTATTTAGGGGATGGTAAGCTGATATTAATTGCAACTCACTGAAATGTCTTATTATTTTAAAAAACAAATTAGAGCACAGGATAAACCTCCTTCAAAAACATGTTGGGGTTTTCTTTTTCAGAAATTTAATTTATGTGTTAATCAAAGTCACAGGGAAGCGGACAAAAGTTAAAAGTTGTCAGGCATTAGAACAATCTTTGCATTACTATTTATTGCTAATATCTGAACAGCAAATTTGTAAAGCAGTTATTGCATGATTAAAGTATGTATCTCACATTTATCACCTGGGCTGAGCTACTACTAGAAATACAATTCTCACGTTTTAGTTTTGGAGCTCTTTCTTTTCCACGAGTTACAGAATTTCCTAGATTGAGAATGTATTCTCTTGAAATTTATTAAATGTTGAAAAGCTGTCACACAGCCCAAGGATATATTTGTGCATGTACTCTAAATTATTTAAATTCTTTTTTGTCCTTTTCTGCAGAAAAATCCCACAGAATCTCACCTCTGTATTCTTACTGAAAATGGCAATAATGAAAAAGTGATCTCTCTTTTCTCTCTCTTTCATATAAGGGTTTTGTAATAATAATTTTTATACTCCTGGTCACAATATGATGCAGTATACTCTGCATCAAAGAATTTAAACATCATTGGTATATTAAATTTATAACCATGGATGACAATGTCATTGAATCAAATATCTTCTAGGGTTATGGGGGGCCCACAGCGGCAGGAAGACCCATGGAGGTTCTGCATCAGACATTACAAACTACCTCTTGGCTTTTAAGTTAGAAAGACTGGACTGCTGGTGTGGCAAAAACACTCTGTTAGAGAAAGCAGCTTCATCTTTAAAGTGGGGCTTTCAGCAGCTTTTCATGTGACAAATTCAGGGGCAACTCTCAGAGGAGAACAGCGGTTTATGTTAGGGACTATTTTTTTCTTTTTTAAAGTCTTTTTACAGGTGGTACATAAACAGGATCACTCAAGATCTACCACTGGTGCTCTCATATGTAACAGCAACTCCATGTGGACTACGCTGACTTCCAGTGGAGATGCTGTTACTTTTGATAGTCACTCAAAAACTCCACGGCAGCTGCTACTGAAAGGTGCTTTACGCAACATTCAAGTTAAAAACAGCTCGTGTTTTGAAACACAAGTTCTTTACTGGTGTTATAATTATATTAATTATTCACACTGTCTAAGTATGAAACTTCTTAAAAAATATGTCAGCAACCTGCTGTAATATGATTTTCAAGATGATAATGCAAATGGAACAAAAGAATCAGGCTTAGCTGCTTATTTTGGTAAGAACTGGTGTCCAGGAAAATGACCTATGAATTGACAGACGGTCTTCTAAATTTGCCTGTCACTTCTATAGGCCAATATTCTGTGCACTTCTCCTACTCCAGTTACAGAAATCTGCTACAGTAAAACTTTGCAAATATTTAACCTCTAATTTTTCAGAATATTTAATGACTGCTTTATACTTTCTGTTGAAAACTCCACTAAGAGTAAGTAAAGTTAGAAGTAAAGAGTCCTGGCTGTAAATGGGCATCTGAAGCTGTCAGTCAAATGAAATAAATCTCTTTTCAAGCTTATTGAGTATGTCTGGTTTTTTTTCCAAAATGCCTCTCCATTCCCCAAATAATTCTACCCAAATATGCCATGCTGTCCCTTTGTTCATCCCCCTACAAGTGTGACAGCTGGGCCAACACCTACACACAAAGGTGGAGGTGTTAAACTATGGCAGAGTTCATCACATCAGAATGCTGCGATTGCCACATTTTGCACAATTCCAGGAATAATCTCATACAGCTCAAGCACTCACAAAAGGCAGGGGTTTTAATACAGCTCACTGCCTTTCAAGGTAATTTTCCTACAACGTAAAGGAATTCCCACACATCCCTCCTTTCAAATGCTTTCTGTCCCAGCTCCTCAATGTTCAGAAGCAGCTCCTGCTTTATGGTGCCCTTCACATTTGAGTGCCAACTGCTGGACTGGCTTTCATTACACTCTTCTTTTCTTGTTAAACTACATTTAACAATTTTTAAGCAATACACACACACTCAAACCTATTCTTCAACTAGAATATAAAAAGTATTCCTCAGAAATAGTAGTTTTTTTATAGAGACACACTTTTTTGCAGGTAAAATGGTTTAACACCCCACAAACCCTCCACCCATTTATTTCCTGATGTGTGCCAGCATTATCCAGGCACTATAAACAACTGTGGCTATTGTGGTCTTTTCTCACAGTTATTGCCTACGGTGAAAGAGCCAAAGTACATCTCTGTGCACCTACACACCCAGTCATACCAGGTGAAGCTAAGGACTACCTGTCTAAAGTCCATTCCCTGCTCTCCACACCCTGAGCCTCACCTACTACTGTCTACTATCTACTGCTTGTGTGCTCAGTACAGCGTCTGGAAAACAGGCTGGACTCCTGCAGTACATTTATTCAACACCAGAATAAAAAAAAGTTCTGCAACACTACTTAAGTTCTTCTCCAGCTATCAAATCTTATTATCCAGAATGAATTTACACAAAAGGCTGTAAGGTTAAGGTGTATAAAACTGTTACACCACCATATCTCAAGGCAGAAAGAAATATGGAACTAATCCATGAATGTGGAACTCCACAATATTACTTTTATGAAATCACCTCTTAGAGGGCATTTAAAAACGAAAACCTCTGTTCCCCAAAGAAGTAAAAGCAGAATTCTATTACTCCCTACAGGACGGAAAAGGACCATATTTGGTTGAGTTTTCTTGTTTTAAAGCATAGCTTGGATTTCCTCTGCATTATGTTGTCTAGAATTCCTGAAATACAGTGTTTGCAATGTCTGGATACTATTAACCAGAAGATGGCAGAATCAGGCTAGCATCTGAAGACCTGGACATACCAAATCATATAGCTAAAGGTCAGTTACACTTGAGGCTGGTTGTCAAAACCACTCTAATTTTGTTTTGAAACAAAATGCAGTTATTTATTCTGCAACCAATGTGGTTATTCCACTTCAGATCTCTCTGTCACTTAACTGCAAAAAGCTATTTTGACACAGTACCTGGACTGTTCAATGTAGAGTGCTAGAATTACAGTTGCCATCTATTCTAACCACAACTTGCATTTCACTGCTCACTTAAATGGAAAGGCCAGTCACGTCTGTCAGCTCACTTAACTACAAGATGAGGGATGAAAGCAGCAATTAATCTCAAGGGGACTTTTCAGGTAACTTAAGTATCTAAGTAAATTAATTCCTATTATTTATATACAAGTCACCTCCAGCAACAAGTTTTTGATTGCTCTAACTTACAGCTAAATTAGATCTGTGTAAAAACAACTACAAGTAAAAGCATGTATTCCTACTTGAAATAATAAGAAATTTTATAACATCATTAACTGCAGCACAACAGACAGTGCTCCTTCTGCCATTTCTCAGTGTATAAGGCTAGACAGGTACCTGTTTATCAGGCATTCCCCCGTGCTCTTCTGATAAAAAACAGGAATCGGGACACCCCAGCATCTTTGCCGCGATATGCACCAGAACGTCCTTCTGTCCAGCATCTCCAGCATTCTGTTCGCTGCAGACGTAGGGATGACTTTCACTTTCTTCAGCACATCCTAAAAAGTAGACAGTGGACAGCTGAACACACTTCAGCATTCCCATAAACACTGCTTATGCTGCCAGTAAAATACAGTACAGATCTACTTTCCAATTCCCAGTATCAAACAACACACTCTCAGACAACTGCCTGCTGCTCTTCATCAACATACTTTGAACACTGCCTATACTGTGTATTTCCCAACCAAACCCCAGTTCTGTGATTCTCTAGCAGACACACTCTAAAAATGAGTTTAAAATGGCATCAGTGGCTCTATCTGAAGTTTAAAAGCTGTGTCTTGTGCTGTTGTCTACTTTGAAAATCCACCTTGATACAGACTGCCTGTAATACAATGTGGGCTACCACTCACTCCCAGCCCTGCTGAGTAACCATCATGTTTTCATTCATTTTAGATAAAGATGAATACAGAATATACACCTCATGCCCTTATTAGAATAAAATCACTGTTAAAATCACAGCACCTAAGGTGCTGGTCCAAAGATGCAGTGTGGATGTACATAATTTCAAAGAGCAAAAGACGCCATGGTTTAAAGTTATTTAAAATAGGACTGTGACAAAATTAACAGGGGAACAAACAAAGATGTCCAGCCACACAGGGCTAGCCTAACAAAAAAGGTAACTTTAATAGTGATAAAGTCATCTCTTCTGATTTAATTCCTTGAAACATCATATTTTAAAAACTATTTCAGGGGAAAAAAATCAGTAGCTCTAAGAAACTTGTACATCTGTAAATACAATGAGCAAATATACCAATCAATGTAACTATGCTGGATTATATCAATATTGACAAAAAATTTGACAACATTCTTCACTTTGACAACTAATTAACACTTTTCAACTACTGTTTATAAACCCTAGAGAATAACATACTCTGGAGAGAGCTACAGCAAGATTGTTTGGCTGATTCCAAATAGCATCAGTTGTCTTTAAGTGTCTCATAAGAAAGCAAAGTTATATACCTGTGCTGCAGCCTTCACATCTGCTGTGTTTACAAACCACTGTTTGCTGGCACGAATAATCATTGGTTTCTTAGTCCTCCAGTCATAGGGGTAACTGTGCACATATTTCTCCTCTTTTAACAAACTCCCAGCTGCTTGAAGCATCTTAATGACTGAGAGAAAAAAATGAGGAAAGATAAAAATTCAGTTTGAACATAAGCCTACTGTTAACCTCAACTCAGTTTCTTTCCATAATCAACACTCAGCAAGAAATGCCTGTACCTCGACCATATTCAAAATATGGTCAGTTTATATAAACCCTCAAAATATTTCTACAGGACTGCAACTGATGAAGTAACAAATGATCAAACATTAAATACTCACCAGCTTCATTCCCCTCTTCAAGGACGTTCTTGTTTTTAAGTTCAGGACCTGCTGCTTCTGTAAAATATCCGCTTTCATCCACAAGGCAATCCTAAAAATAAATACATTGATCATGTCCATAAAATACCATGTGGCAATTATCTTTTTGGTATTCAAAAGTGAGTTAAATGCTCTACCAGGTGACTCCTTTTCTGATGAATAACAAAATATTTAAGTACACTTCAGATTTAGTGAACTGCAGTTTAGTAATCTACCAGGCAAGTGAGTTTTACGTGTCAGAATAAATAAGCATGATTGCATTTGCACACATACCACAACCATCTTACATCGAAGTCACTGGTATTTCAGTGACTTTGCAAATAAACAGTGAAAAACAAAAGCAAACCTAACCCTCCCCATGCCCCATATCCTGCATCTTCACTCCCATCAATCACAAACTGGCCATGCATAACTGAACTGTATTTATATATGTGTTTAAAACAAGTTTTGCTGAAAAAAAAAGTAATAATGACCTACATAACTGGTGACTTACTGGTCTGCCTGCAAAAGACAATTCTGAGTAGTGAGAGTCAATATCTGAGAAAAAGTCTCTGTGTTATCCTTTAAAAAACAAAACCACACAAAGTGCAGAAAAATCTGATTCTGTTCTACCACTTCCCCATAACTTTTAATTAGCAGAAGTAAACTCCATCCTTTTATCCTGATACACATTTCTTTAAGGTTAGTCTTGCATTCCTGCAGGCCATTAGTGATACTCGCACTTCTGTGAATGCTTCAAAACATTTTCAAGTTTTATGCACAAAATAAAACAAATCATTTTAAGGGCACACAATCAATCAGTTGCAGGAAATCAAGAGCAACAGCTGAAAAGATGAAGTACCGTGGGTAGCTGATGGTGAGAAGCTACGCTGTAATCTTCCATACCATGAGCTGGGGCTGTGTGAACTAATCCTGTCCCTTTTGTCATTGTCACATGATTTGCAGGTAACAGAGGAGAGACTCTGCCAGGAATGGTGGGATGAGCACAAGAACCATCTGCCAAATCTGCACCTGAAAAATACAAACAGAAGATAAAACAGAGAAATACAATTCACGCATTCAGCTTCTTTTATCAGAGAGCAGAAAAAGAACAAGTGGTTAAAAAAACCACTGAACAAATATTATTATCAATGCCTTGCTGGAAGTCAAGAATCACAGAGCGTGAGGAATGTGTCATACGACAAAATGGTGTTCACAGAATGATTTTCTCCTATGGAAGAAGGAGCATGTTTAAGAACTGCCATCACACAGTTATGCACACAAATACAGAAAAGTAACAAATACAATTAATTACTGAATATATGGGAAGTTAAAAAGAACAGGCTCCAAAATGAAATTTCTTTTTAAGAAAGTTCAACTCTACTATTCTTGGATGTTATCTGTAAATTACATGATTCAAAAAGAAGGATGCTGTGAGAAAAAACACCCCCAAGTAATTTGATCATTAGGTAAAAAAACAAGACTTCCTCTGAAAGTGAAGGCATGGAAAGGCATCAAAAAAAAAAAAAAAGAAAACAAAAAGTCATAGAAACAGATTCCTCACCTCATTCACATATGCATATTTCCAGCACTGAATCACTGATAGAGGCAAATGAATAAAGCTCACAAATGACACACTAAATCCCAATTCATGACACTGGATCCCAAGCCTGCTGTTAAGAAATGCCACTATGCAGTTTGTTAGGATGGCAACTCAACTGCTTTAGTTTGTCCAGACAGAAAACAGCCACCTAAAATACCTCAACAGTCATACTTGTAATCAGCCCCCTCTTGTCATCAACACTGGATGGAATCACAGACAAACTGCACTCCGTGTAATTAAGATTTTGATATTGAATAGACTTGCATGCCACACTTCATTTTTCCAAGCATGAATCCAGATTTCAAAAATGCAATTGAAATCTATGGATGATTATTTGAGCTAGAATACATCAATAGCAAATCTGATAGACTCCTTCTCCTCCTTGTATTATTTTAGTGAAAAATATTCTCAAATTATACACACTTAATCCATCAAAACTGAAGCAGTTTTCAGACACTTACCAGCAGATTTCTACGTAATTTAAGATTAACAATATTAAAACCTACCTTTACACGTTGATATAACCTCAAACTGTGTGTCCAGAACCGCAGCTGTAGATTCAACTCTATCTGCAGCAAGGATGAAACGTTGTCCTGTTGTTGCACATTTGACAATTGAGTATCTGCAATGCAAACGTGCATTTGTGATACTAAATAACTACAAACACCACAAAGCTACCAATCTGTGAAATGCTCCATCTCTAAAAGACAGACAAATACGTTTTACATCTCCAATTCACTCATAAATCTCAAAAGTTTCAACATAACCTCACCACATGAAGGAGAAATAACTTCAAAAAAATTAAAGAAGAAATCAAAATATTAGTAGATATAGAACAAAGCTTACCATTGCATCACTTAAAAAACCAAACAAAAAAAACCCAACCAAAACCAATCAAACAAAACCCAAAAAAGATGTCTTAAGTAAACTGTAATGGCAGTCCAGAATGTTTTAATGTTGCTGCTAAATACCAGTAAGGACTGACATAGATGACTGAACCAAGTGAAAGACACCTACGCTGAGTCTGGCATGTAACAAACTGCTTGATTGGCTGGCACGGTCCAAGGTTGTGTGGTCCAGACTAGCACACTAGCAGGGGATGATCCATCTACAGATGTAAATTAGAAGTACTTTACTCACAGTAATAACAAAAATCAAAGCTATCAGTCCTTAGAGCTACAGAGAAGTCATACCTATCACAGAAGTCAGCTTAGGTGGTGACTTCAGCAGTGGAAATTTCACGTACACAGAGCGACTGACGTGCTGCTCGTTGTACTCGAGCTCTGCCTCAGCCAAGGCTGTTCTGGTACACATCAAACACAAGTTACACACTGCACCATCAAAAGCTATTGGCATCCTTGCTAAAATTTTGAAGACAAAATAGTAAGTTGATTCTTACTTTGTTGAAGGGGACCAGAACACAGGTTTATAGTCCCGATAAATTAAACCCTAGAGAGGACAGGGAGGGGAAAAAAGAAAATTAGGAGAAACAAAACTCATGAAAAATCAGTACAGACTTCAACAGAAATTCAACATACCTTATCATACATCTTGTAGAAGACTCTCAGCTGGTTTGCTTCATACTTTGGGTCAAATGTAAGGTAGCTGTTGGCCCAATCTGCCATTACACCCCAACGAATGAAGGCGGATTTCTGTTTCTCAATTGCTTTTTCTGCAAATGCTCTGGCTGAAGGGAACAGTTCCATTAAGCACATGGTTTAGCACACTAAGATCAATAAAATGCCACTTAAAAAGTACTATTGATGTTTTTTTAGTAAAGCCAGAGCTGAAAATAGTGAACCTATGCCCTAAATATTATGGTTCAAAATATGTACACTTCAGATTGGTTGTTACAAAAAATGACTGCAAAAAGTAAACAGATCCAGGAGAGGGACTTTTTAACTAACACAGGAACATTAAGCACATGTCTTTAGACTATAAACTTTCTTTTTAAGAAAGGAGGGGGGAAATGTATTTTGTTAGGAAGAGAAATTGCTCAAAATAACTTCTCAACATAAAACTAATGAGTGAAAGTTAACTCCCTCTGTTGAAGCTGATCCAACATTTTCAAAGTAACATACATCTGAAAATAAGTTAGCCCATTTCACTACCACAATTTCAAACTAAAGCAGTTTCAATTGCTCATTACAAAAAGCTTTGCAGCTGAGTAACGATGCTTTTCAACCCATATTATATTTAAAATTATTTCTTCAAAACAGTTTCCATATAATGCAGGCTTCCTCTGAAAGGATCCCTCCAGTTTTGTAGAATTGTTAAAAACACAGTCAACAAAGACATTCCTACTTGTGATACTGAGCCAAGCTGTCCCGAAGGAGCCTGACTTTTATAGGCATCTTTCTAGCTCCTACTCAAACTCAGCCTTCAAAAACCAAAAAGATGCTGATCTGATAAACAGCAGCTTCCTGTCACTATACAGTTAATCAAAGCAGACAGCCAAATCCTCTGCCCTCCTTTTGTTTTTTTTTAACCCAGGGTCAATGCTCTGCATGCCTATTACAGCAACAAATTAAGCCTGTGTGAAATTATCCCATTTCATCAGATTCCAGCCTGCTCTATCTGCTTGGCAAATACACCCAGTGATCATAGAAAATGTCACCAACAGCTAATAGAAAAGGCCACAATAAAGTCTAAAAGCCATATAAAGTATAAAATACAAAATATTAGCACAGGATATACAAATAGTTAAGCCAGACCTTTTTACGGAGATACTGCAGTCAGCAGTTTATTTACCTCTCTGCCGAATTTCCATAGGGGAAAGGTTTTCAGCTCCTTTGACTTCTGACAGTGCCTTCAACTCAATTGGCAATCCATGGCAATCCCACCCTGGCACATAATGCACTTTATAACCTCTCATCACATGGAAGCGATTGGTGATGTCTTTCAAAATCTGAAAAGCCACAAGGGTCTGTTATCACTTTAGCTCCCCCATGTGGAACAGCCACATTTGTAATTAAGCTCCTCCTGTTTAAAAAATACAAATATCAAAAGCTGCAGGATGAATTCATACTTAAGACCAGAGAAGCTATGGGTGCCCCATCCTTGGAATTGTTCAAGGCCAGGTTGGATGAGGCTTTGAGCAATCTGGTCTAGTGGAAGGTGTCCCTGCCCATGGCAGAGGGTTTGGAACTAGATCATCTTTAAGGTCCCTTTCAACCCAAACCACTCTGTGATCCAAAGATCATGTATTTTTTATTTTTCTTGCCTATCATTTTGTACATTGGCAGAATCTTAGAGGATCTCTGATCCAAGGAGTTCACAACCAGTGTAACTGAGAGATGCAGTTTATAAACTTGCAGGACTTGAAGTGAACAAATCTGACTTGCTCTCATTTTTAAAAGACTGAGCTGGACCTACAGCACTGGCCTAGGGCACACTGCTGCAGCACTGGGACTGTAAGAAGCTGTGGGTGACATTTGAGTCTTTCTCGCTTTGTGGCCAATGTAATGCTGTGAATGTCAGGACTGAATCTAAACGAATATTCAGCATTCAGTACATGGTATTTATGTTGGGGTATCTATGTTAACAAAGGAAAATATGGCATCCACATAACCACACCATTGGTTTTTAAAAGCCCCAGCTACCAAACTCCCAAACAGTTTAAAGTGTTATTGATTTAAATGGGAATGGAGAACACAGAGCACATGACAGTAAGTTTTCACCACTTTATAAGAATAAGGTACGAACAAGTGAACACTTACTTTGTTTAATGCATGGCCAACATGAGGGTCTCCATTGGCATAAGGTGGTCCATCATGCAGACAAAATTCCTGTTTTGTTTTCCTTTGCCTTTGCCATGAGTACAGTTCTGAAAAACCGCATTTCTGTAGAAACAACAAGAAAAAGACCAAAACCATCACAAGTCTCTGCACTTCCAAAAAGTCTGGATGTAAAACGTGCAACAAAAGCAGGCAAACAAATACACTTTTCTAACTCTGCAAGAGAAGACATTGGTGGGTTTAAAGTATGTAAAAGCCCAGAGGACGTCAAATATTAGGCCTGAGATTATTCTCCTGGCACTCCACTATCCGGAAGGTTGTTATTCTTCTCCAAATCAGACTGTAGCAAAGTTATGACTATCCAAACTATAAACACCTCAAGAGCCCGAGCTTTTCTAACCCCGGACACCCCGGCCACGCGAGAGCCCAGACTCGCCAGAAGTTCGCCCCGCACGGCGGGACCGAACACAAACCCCGGCGGCCACCCCCGCCCTCCTCCGGGCCCGGGGCTCGCAGCGCCCGGGGCAGCCCCGCGCCCCTCCCGGGCCTCGCACCCCAGGGGAACCGGCCCGGTCCCGGCCGCACCTGCTGCGTCTCCAGCTCTGTCTCGGGCTGCAGCCGCCCCGGGAGCTGCGCGGGGAAGCGGCTGCGCGGCAGCAGCACCGTGTCCCGGTACCGGGAGTCCTCCCGGCTCTCGGCCGCGGCCTCCGAGGCGGCGGAGCGCNCGCTCCCGACGGGCCGGGCAAGCGCCCGAGCCCCGCCCGGAGCCGGAAGGATTGGGGGCGTTCCGAGGTGGTGCTGTAAAGGCGGCGAGTCCTCCCCGAAGGAGCCGGCGCGGAGGCCGCGGTGCGCTGCGGAAGGTGAGCGGTGGTGCTGGGACGCGGGTCCCTCCTTGGCAAGGGGACGGGCGCGAAGGGCTCGGAGAGCCCCGCACGCTGCCGGCGATCGCTGACGGGCCGCGGGGGCCGGAGGAGATCCAGGGAAAAACGAGGCTGGAGACGGTGAGTTGGCTGCTGCGCCAGCAGAGCTGCTCCTGCCATCCCCCACCACCCGTCGTGTGTCCGGCCACGCTCCGCTGGATGCATTCGCGGGCACTGCTCGTAACTCTGGCTGGGCTGCCCTGCAGGCACTTTGCCACCGGGAATATTAATGGCAAGAGAATCAGAAATAAGGTCCCCTTTTTTTTCTCTTTGGTGAAATGAGGTAGCGCAGCACTTTCCCACTTGGAATCCTGTAGGTGAACCGCAGTGGGACCCAGGGATTCCCACCCCGAGTCCTAGCCTGCTTCTGCTGGATAAATATTGTTCCCTTACATAATGGAAAGTTTATCTTTTACTAGGTGCGAGCCGAAGTTTATTGTAAAGAAATAGGGACCTCTGGTCGCTTGGGCATTGAAGAGTTCCAAGAAAGAAGTCATAGCTTAGCACTTGTGTTTAAGGACATGCTCTGTGTGATGTCCACTTTCTCCTTTCATCAGGCAAAATCATAAATTTAAAAAATGGAAGTTAGCGTAAGAGAAATTGAGATAGGAACATCAACCAATCTGTCATGTGTGCTTTTATAAATTAATTGTAGTCAGCCTGTAGTACTTACATACATCAGAATTAGAAAGCAGAACAAGAACTGGAGAACTCCTTTATTTTAGTAAGTAGCAAAACAGGCTGATTTGCCGAGATCATCCAACAGTTTGGTTGCTGGGCTAGAAAAAAGGAGGGAAGGTCTTTAGAGGACAAGGTGAGTTTTGAAAATTATACCCAAATTTAACTTGAGCGATAGTTGCTGTGCAGTATTTGTAAACGGCACAGCTTTCTAAGAGTCAAACTATTTTTGTCCAAAGCAAGCAATATATTCATAAGTGCCTTGTTGTAGCATACATTAGACATTGCCCTCATCAGAAAGAATGTGCCATAAACCAATAAATAAATTATTTTGAGATTCAAAAGTTACAGAGGTGAAGAACTTACAGCCAGCTACTGAATTCACTTATCTAATCATAAAGGTCCAACACACCAGAAGACGTGCCACACAGGAGATGCAGCCCTGTAAAACTTTAAAGCACCTTTGCACTAATAACATACTTTGCAATTCATTAGGTAATTACTCCAGAGTGGTGAGGAAAGGGTGTTTAATCTCTCACTTCAGTTTCTTTTAATAAACCTTATTTTTTCATAAAAATATTTTATTTTTAAGGTTTGCCAGGAGATTTTGGGTTCACCACAGAAAGTATATTTGTTTGCCTTAAGTGTGGCCACAAAAAATGTACCCAAGAAACACCTTGGGACAAGCTTCAAGAATGCAAGATAGCATTTCTGTATTGTTTTCTGAGTCTTCTGAAACTTTATGCAAACATAAAATAAATCAAGCCTTTAAAACAATTAAGATTTTATCTCATTTTATGAAGCAGGATCAAATGTACAGTAAAAGGTCAAATGGCTTTTTTTATGAGAAGCTGAGCAAAAAATATTAGTTATCTTCATCTGATAATTCATCCCAATTCTTTAATCCAAACTTTCCATCTAATATGCTTTTTCTTTTTACTCTCTCTCCGAAATACTCATATCCAGATATTTTCAGTATGGAATTAACTACATTCCATTTTCCTTCCTGTTAACTTGTTTCTCATGATGATATAGACTTAAAATAGTATCTGTCTTTCCATGTGTTATGATACATATTTGTTCTACAACTTTCAGCTGTTTGAGAGCTGCTTTTTGCCATAGGTAGCATTTCCAAAATTTCCACTGTAGTCATTGCTACCAGTCCAGGGTAGCCCAGCTGTGCACTTTGGGTATGGACCTTGGCTATTTCACAGAACTCCAGAGCACTTTGCTCCCATGCATCAGCACGTAATAATAATTAACATTAGCAACTGTGCTTTTGGAATGTACTTGCACAATCACGCTACTCTTTCAGCCCCAGAGAGCTTCTGAATTTAGTGGTACAGGTATGGTGTTACTAAAGTGCTCAAAAATCTAAATCTTAAATCTAATTCTTAAATCAGCTAAATTTGGGATTCTGATACCTCTGACACTGCTGTTTTGTCAACAGCCATGAACTTGATTTCTCAGGGAAGAAAGGAAAGGTGTTGTATAATGACCTATTGCCACTTAAGCAGTACTTGCTGCAATTGCAATATTTGTGATATGATTGTTATATTACCCTTCGCCCATAATATATCTTCTTTTGTGTGGTGATTAGTGATTTCCTCTGTATTTTGTTTTGGCTTTGTGCCCACGTGTTGTCTTGGAAGTGTGTCATACATGGGAGCCCAAGCCAAAAAGTGTCATCTACACAGACAGAAACAACTGATAGGAAAACATAAAAAGCAACTAGCCTTGCATTTTAAAGAATGCAGTGTGGTTATCAATACTTCTTTTTCCAGAGGTAAAGAAAAGCTGGGAGGAATGCCAGCCTTTCCAAGGGTGATAGCTATTCTACTTGGGAACTGAAGGCCCAGTGAATTGCATTGGTTTGTGCTGGGGAACAGATGAGGAAGACAATGCAATAGGAAGAATGACAGGACATGCAGTGCTGAGGGGAGGGAGGAAGACAGAAATTGATTTCCTTAAAGAAATCAGGAGACATTAAAGAAATACAGAAAGGATGGTTAAATTCAGATGGTTAAATTCAACTTTTGCATACAAGTTTGCAGTATCTGCATATCATTAACCTATTTTGTGTCCACAATTAGGCCATCTACAAAGCCCTGTTTTACATTTAAACAAAGGGGAATAGTAAGTGGGGTTGCTTATGTCATTCTGTCTGGTAGTCCTGTGCTTGAGTTCTGGGCACAAACCGACTGTAGGTTCAGTTCTGAAAAAAGGAGCTTCAAAATGTGCAAAAAAGTGAGTACTTTGTGTAGACTCTTCTTTTTCTTAATATTTATCATAAGAGTTTCTGTTGCTGCTGTTGTTTTTTTTTAAGGTAATTTTATTTTAGTGAGAACTAGGTTCACTGTCAGACAAAACATGGATATTTGCAAGACCTTGTCTACAATAGCTTTACATCCTTGTGTTTTTTAATTGTATTTTTATAAAAAACCAAAACTCACCTCATTACCACTCACTGGCAGTAACCCACTTTCCCCTTTCTACTCAGTTTAAATTGTACCTGTTTGGAATGTTAGGTAAAATATTTTACCTTTTTTCTTGAAGAGAGAAATGTTCACGTTTGCTTTTTGTTTCCTTTCAGCATTCAGCATGGCTTCTCCAGCTCTTCTCATGCGTGTGGTGGCCTCTGCATATTCTGTTGCGGAAAAAGCTGCAACAATTGTCAGAAATGTGATGTCTGCAGGAGACCTGGGCATAGTGGAGAAGGTATTACCTTTTACTTTGTTCCAGTTTAATTTCTCTTGTTAATCTTGAGTTAGATGCATGTCGAGCTGGTATTTTTAAAAATCAGCAACTGTGGGAAGAAATACAGCCCTCACTTCTCTGACATAAGAAATATTCCTGGTTAAAGAATTAAAAGAGCACTAGAGCAGTTTCTTTTGACAAGTATTTCTAAACAATATATGTATATTTGAAAGAAACGCCATAATTTTGTCCTGATTTCCCTCACAAAACACAAGGTTTGCACAGCACCTCAAAATTCATAATAATGTATATTTCCTGTTAATTTCTATACCTGTGTTCTAACATCTTTAGTACATCTTAAAATACTGTGCCCATGATGAATTTTGGATTAGAATAAGTCAGTGTTTAATTTCCTAAAACAAAAAACAATTTCAGATTTTATTGTAAATCACAGCTTCCAAAGTAAATTCAGAGCTTCAAATTTAACTCTAAAAAGAAAACAGGTATTAAAATTCTTAATTTGCTGTAATTTAGTAAGTTGTACTGATGAGCCAGGATCTTTGTTTTGACGACAGTACAGGACTATGTGGAATTAACTTTTGAAATTAATTCTAGCTTTACAGGTATGTCACAGTATTACGGACTTCATTAAATCTATATATTATTTTTGGTCTTTACAATGATGGTACTGCAGGTATTTACATTGTTCAAAAATGATCTAAAGGAACAGGTGATACTGGTTCTAAATAAGACTGGTTACACATACTTTTATTTTTTTTTTAAATGAAGTAGTAACAAACACACAGAATTAGATTGAAAATAATGAAAACAGAGGAGGTTCTTGTTTGAGGGACTAGAGATCTCGAAATTCCTGCAAGCTTCTTGCCAAAGGTGGCTGCTGAAGGAAGAGGAAGAATGCAAGAGAACCTCTGCATGTGCCTCTGTTTTGTAGTCTGAAGGAAAGAGATGCAGAACAGAAAGGAACAGAAGTGCTGCTTCTCATCATTCATCCTCTTTCTGCAGCCAGCAAACTCCAAGAGCAATTCCAACTGGCCTTACTGAAAGCTTTAAAATGTCTAGGAAGGCAATGTTCCACCTTTTCCCTCAACATAGTGACTCCCCATCATTTATCTTGTTCTAGCTGAGTTTTTAGCCATCTCCTGATATCCAGAGTTTTGTTTCCCTCGGTCAGCTCTAAGTTCTCAATTTATATTGCTGCTCTATGTAGTACTTGAACTTTTTTCCCCCCAGTTGGTAGGTAGACAGTTTGTCCACCCATTCTTACATTACTGATTGCTGTTTTAAAGAACTACTTTATACTGTTTTATTGGGTTCGTGTCCTGGAACAAAGGACACTCTCTGCAATAAACTTGATCTATCTGAATCTGAACTCAGGACCAATTTCAACCACATTTTTTAGGGGATGAGAGGGACATTTCAAAGAAAAATTAGGGAACTCTCAAAGAAAAATACCGTTTCATAAAAATCAGCGGTTGGCTAAGGGACAGACTCGTTTTGAGCATGCAAAAATTAACCCATAACATGATTCTAAATGGCATATTCCATTCCTGTGGCTAATTTCTGTAGCTGGATAAAACACTTTTCATATTGTCAGCAAGTAAGATACCAGCAGATAAAATTTTTGTTTGATTCAACTAAGATGCAAATCTTGGATGAACTGTCTTTCTAAATTCCAGTGCTAACAAAATTATTTCTTGCTGGGATTCTGCCTCTGGACCTAAAAGGTGAAAAACGTGTTAACAAGTTACCCACTTTCACATGTAGCAGGTTATTACTATTTAAGAGATTACTGTAACGCATGTAGCAACATACGTTTGGCTACACAACATTGGGAAAGCTTGCATTCATTTTTTATGCCACCTTGGGGCACCAAATCCAGTGTTCTGTTGTCATACCAGTCTGTCTTAGCTCTGGGGTGCACAGGGAAACTGCATCTTGCAGTTTTTAGCGTGCCTCTTGCAAGGTCACTTACTAGGTTGAAGATTTACCAAATTAGACTTCTTTTTCACTACAAGGTAAATATTCAGAGTGCTATATGGGCCACTGTGCTGGTGTATTTTTTTAGTACACAAATTCCTATCCACTCTTGGACAGGCTGGACCCAATGACTTGCAGACCAAAGCTGACCGACTGGTGCAAATGAGCATTTGTGCTTCCCTGGCACGGAAGTTTCCCAAAGTGACAATCATAGGAGAAGAAGTAAGTACCTGCTTTATTTCATATTAACTGTTTATCTTGCTGTAGCTTGCACTGGAATTTGCTTTGGCAGGGTTTAGGAAAACATCTGTTTTAATTAAAAAAAAAAAACCAACCCAAAAAGCAAAAAACAAAAGGTATTTCCATCCCATTTCACCTTTGCATTTCATTACCTTTGTCAAGCAGCTGTCAAATACACGGCTCTAAGACAAACTGAGGTGAGTCCAAAACATTTTTCTAATAATTCTGAGAATTCTTTTGTTAGGAACTGCCCACTGATGATGTAACTGAGGATTTAATTGAAGATGGTCACTGTGAAGAAATACTGAAGAAACCTTGTCCTGCTCAGTACACAGGAATTAAAGAGGAAGAGGTAATGTGCTAATGCTAGGCCTTTGTTTTCATATTTTACATTATCTATGCTACTTTCTGATTTTAGCTAAGAGTTTATAAGGAAAAAAATTTTTTCAATGTTGCCAATTTTTCTTTTTTGTTTGAAAACTGAAATGTAGTCATGAGAATCGCACCTCCAGAGCTGGAAATGCTGCATGCTCCTGTGTGCAGTAATGGGAAGTAGAAATTGGCGTCTTACAATTTGTGATTCAAATTAATTTGGCAGGAATCTAGTTTGGACATAAGAAAGTAATCTCATTTCCATGTTCAGTTTAATCCTTCATACTTCTATGAAGAAATTTGCTTAATTATTTGCTGAGACATCCCAATCTATTTTTAAGCTTGTTTTTTTGGTGTAAAATACTATTATAGGCATCAGTCATATAATAATGTTAAAATTTTGGAGCTCTTTATTTCCTTACTGCCATAAGGAAATAAAAGCACTAAAGTAAAATATATATTTTGTGTCGTAATTTACATGATTTGTATTTGTAACTTTCCTTATTTTTTTATTCTTAAAGCTTGTAATATGGGTTGATCCCTTGGATGGAACCAAGGAGTACACTGAAGGTTGGATTTTCTTTTAATTCCGTTGATTGAAAAAAACAGCAGTGTAATAAAGTAGAACATGCATGTAGATAGTTTTATCAAAGACTTACTTACAATATTGTTTCACAAGGCTGATGTTTCTGTACTTTTTGAGTGCTTGGAGTGTATTTATTCATTCCATTCAGTTCCAACCAGTACTGAATATTCCTGATGGGCTACTAAGTGCTGACCAGTTGTTATCATTTCAGAGTGCAAAGAGCTGCCTTTGACTGCTGGCAGGTTATCTTAAGTTTTTAGTCAAATTTAAAATCTTGCATGCCTTTTAACTGGAGGACTAAATCTCCCCTTCACACAGGAATATGCTCGATTTACATCCTCCTCTTCAAACAACCCAAATACCACAGCTGTACTTGTAGCCCTTTCAAAATGAAACAAACATCCTCCCACAAATCATGATTCTTCAGTTATGGGAAGAAACTGTTTTCAGCAAAGCCTAATTTCTATCCATAGAAATAGACCCTAAAATGAAAGGAAAAAAAAAAAAAAAGAAAAGCCTCCAAGAAACAATATGCTGAAACCTCACTTTTGCCTCCTAATGCATCTTTTAGTTGATTAAAGTAAAATCTTTTAGACAGATTTTTTTCCCCTTTTTGGGGAAAGAAATGTACAACTGTCAACAAATTGCTAGTTTTGAATAGCATTAAACAACTCCCTCCACAATTACAGAAGAATGTCACCATATTCTGCTGTGTAGTTGTATCTTTAAACTTCCTTCTCATTATGTGTTAATTATAACATAGCTCTATTAAAAGAACTCTATCTGGGGCATTTTTTAGCACACCTCAAGGCTAAATGACTAAAAAATTATATCAACATCTGAAAATCCTGATTAGTATTTGCATTTTTAAGATAGCACCCTGCATATTGATTTGTGGACTTTTACTGAAGGTTTATGTTTTTATAAAGATCTTTCTCTTTTTCAAGCATAACTACATTCCTGTTATTTCTGTCCAGGTCTCCTTGACCACGTAACGGTTCTTATTGGAATTGCCTATGGAGGCAAAGCAATAGCAGGAGTTATTAACCAGCCATATTACAACTATGAGGTATTAAATCACTGATCTATTTGGAAGCATTGTGTGATTTCTAAATGTTACTCCTAAGCCATTTCAGTTAGCACATTTTCAACTGTAAAGTGGCATGTAGTGGAGTTAATGTTGTAATGTAAGGTATTGGAGTTTTTTATTAAATATATACAATTTTAAATGTTGATTTCCGGGAACTGAATGTCAGGAACCTGCTAACAGCCATACTGAATCCTGAGGCTGGTGTAATACACTAATACAGGATACATTACATATATACTGTACAAATTACTACAGTCCATATGAAGTACATTCTATGAAACAAGTACAGATCAGTGGTGTTGCAGCCTTTGCTAGAAATTCTTTAGTAAATCCATGCAATGGGTGCATTTGCAATGTGTGGTAACTGCCATAAATCTGCAGCCCTAAATAAACCAAGCATAAATTGTCACTGACAGCTGGGTTAGAGTGTGTCATGCCAGGTTTCAGGTAGTAAGTCCAGCATGGCCAACCTACGGGCATTTACACTTCTGAAGATTATTTCAGTATTATTGGGGGGAGCTCATGATACAGCCTGATTAATTAAACTTACTGGAGGTTAAATAAAAAGCCCTTGAGCTGATGTAATACTGTCATGTTCTGTGTGATATGTATCACAAAATATTTCAAATTACAAGATACTTTCAATTACAGATTGTGCCTGACGTACAGAAATATACAAATATTAATCTGCCAGTCACTGGAGGCAGGATGTAATGCACCACCACAATGTCACAGATAAGAAAAGGGTCAATGATGTCATTGCTTTAGAGGGAAAGAGAGCCAATTTCTCACTCTGGGCTCTCAAGTAGTTCTAAGTGCCACTGTTTAAATGTATATCCCAGTATTGATATTACACTCCCTGATATGCCAAGATACATCTAGGCATATGCATCTAACAAAATTAAAGCCCTTTCCCTTTGTGCTTTAACTGCTGACCAGTGTGATTGACCATCACTCTGTACCTTGTTTTATAGGCAGGAGCTAATGCTGTGTTGGGCAGGACAATCTGGGGAGTGCTGGGCATGGGTGCCTTTGGCTTTCAGCTCACAGAAGTACCTGCTGGCAAACACATCATCGTTACCACCCGCTCCCACAGCAATGCCCTGGTAAATGAGTGCATCACTGCCTTGAACCCAGACACTGTCGTCAGAGTTGGAGGAGCAGGAAACAAGGTATGAAAACTCAAAATCTTCTGTTTTTACTGGGAGGTAGAAAAAAAATAAAAAGACTTTTTAAGGAAATAATTTGCTTACTTGCATGAATATACAGGAGAGACTTCCTCCACCTTCTCCAGCACAACTTCTCCTAGCATTCAGTCTGCTATGAGGTAGAGAGAATTTGGTACAGGTGTATTTGTACCAGTGGCCATGCTGGTCATGGCTGAGGTCTCTCTTCCCCAGTATTCTGGTTTTAGGGGTGAAAATAAAAAGTTGTAAGACCAGAATGATTAAATGGGAATTCAGTTTAATCTCAATTATTAGACACACATTAGTCCTCCTGTTTGTTAATACAGCTTTTGTTCCAACTATCCAGCAGCACATTTGAAAGGATAAAAACATAAGCGCACAGTGATATTTCCTTTGTGAAATTTCTCTGCATACAGGGAACACTCATTTGGTACAGGTTTTAAAGCTTAGTTTTGTCATAGCTGTCAAAAACACACCCTCTCATCACTTTTCTCCGACATGTGCAAGGCCCAAAATGGCACTAACACAACATGTATATAGTTTCCACTTTATTTTTTTAGTACTTGCACAAGAAGTGAATTCTTGTTTCTGAAACTGAGAGCAGAATTTCATCCCATAGACTGTATTTATAACAATCAAAAATATTGAATTTAGAATGGTAATATAGTATAGCTTTCTAAATCTTAATACAATTTCTTGTAATATCAAAAAGGAGATGGTTGGTGTTCCTTTTCTGACTATAAGTGTATAAATAAATGGATTTAATCCCCACTTCCTGGTGTTATTTCTACCCATTTCTAAATGCCTAGATCCTTTGCAATGATTGCAACTCTATTCTCAACAGATCATTCAACTCATAGAAGGCAAAGCATCTGCTTATGTATTTGCCAGTCCTGGGTGCAAGAAGTGGGATACATGTGCACCTGAAGCTATCCTACATGCTGTGGGAGGTAAGTTCATAGCATTCAAAGTTCCAGGATGAACTTTGTGAAAAGTGAAACTGCATCACAAAGTGAAACTGCATCAATTTGAAGTTAGTTACACGTTTCATGGAAATAAAAATGTCAATACATGTGCATTTTTTAATAGTTATGATTCACTAGGAGCTTTGAGCCCTCTGAAATCAACAGTAACAGCAAAGGGACAAGGACATTTTGCTCTGAAAAGCATGATATGATCTATTTTGCCCTGGACTAATAGACTCAATAACTGTCACATAATTAAAAAAGCCAAATCCCCAAATTTGGGGTATATTCATTTTAATATTTTCAAAACAAATGCCCTTTTTTTTTTTGTGTTGGCTACTATCTCACAGTAAAATCTGCTGTCCTACTAACTGAGTATAGTAGTTTATTATTAGTAACGTTATGTAATATGTGGACATGGAATTCTTTAAACCAACAAAAATAGGTCAAATCATGCAGTTGTTCTTTAGATGTACAAACTCCAGAATTGAGTCATTCAAGTAATTCAGCAGAATTAGTGGTCTCCAGCCAACATGAGGCACTCCACTTAACTAGGGGCTAAGGGGTTGAAAAGTTATGAAAAGACACACTGATGAGAATTTTAAGTAGTATTATTTTTTGTTAATTCTTCTTTTCACATTTATAGGCCTTTTAACACCATATGCTAAAATTATGGGGTTTGATTCCTAAATTCTGTCAAACAGGGATAACAGGCTTCATAATGACACTATTGAACTCCTCTGCAGCCTGTAGTGTTCATAACTGGGATAGTTTTAAACAGGGTTAGCTCAAGCACAAAGCAGCCCAACCAATCTGGGGCAGCACAATGCTGTGTTTAACCTCTTGGTTAGGCAGGAATCTCCTGGTTAAGTTAGCTTGAATAAAGATCTGTGTTGCTCTTGCTAAGTGATTTCTAAAAGCTCATTTAAAATCAGCTGGGGTATTTCTACATTATGTTAGTTTGTGGTTAGACTAACCCTGTTTTTTACTTGAACTGAGGGTTTTTCTTTGCTGCTTGTCAATAGCCAATGTAATAGCCACTCAGGAAGCATTTTAAGTAATCCATGAGAGAGAGATGTTTTCCTTTTTCTGAGACAGAAGGAATTTAAGTATTGTTGGAAAAAGAAAAATAAAACCACTAGTTATTTGATTTCAGTCAATATAAAACCTGTGGTGCTTAAACTGGAAGGAAAGATACTTCACATGTGAAGACAGGCATGTGTACACCAAAGGCTGCTTTTAGTTACATCACATGAACTAATAGACTCCAACTCCTTTTTGCTGAAATATTTTTTTTCTTCTTTTTTGCAGGCAAGATAACTGATATCCGTGGAAATCCGTTTCAGTATAACAAGGAGGTGAAACACATGAATTCAGCTGGGGTCCTTGCCACTTTGAGAAATTATGACTACTATGCCAGTCGTATTCCTAACACTGTGAAGGAATCTCTTGTGCCTTAAAGCAGGGAAGAGTCTTCACTTGGCCTGGAAGTCTGAGAAAATGAACTCAGAGAAAAAGAAAGGAAGAAGATGACTGAGCTTAAAATTTTGTTTCATAGAATCTGAACTGAATTATTTCAGTAAGGTGTTCAATAATTTCAAAATCATACAGAATCTCTTAAGTATCTGTTGGATCAGATTGTTTTGCTGTGCTGAGCAGACAACATCAAAACAGTCACGTTTCTTCAGTATTTTCAGTGTTTTCTATATTCTTTGGGAGTTTTCCTTCCTCATGACTGTGTGTAATATACTGCTAATCGTTACACTGCAGACCAAAAATCATCTCAATATTCTGGGCACAAAATCATGTGTGTTAAGTCATGTACCTGATCTTGCTCAATAGTTTTTATTGTCAATAAGGGTTATTGTGTTAAATACAAATTGACTAAGGATTTGCCTGGATGGATGAGCCCATTTGTTATTTTGATTCTCAGAAGGGCATCTGAATTTCTTTGGTCTGCGCTGAGTTTTGGGATGGCCAAGACTGCTATTTGTTGGGTTGTCTGAGTTGTGCAGGAGGCAGGACACAGTGCAGCTGGGCCTGGAAATCTCAAATAAGGGTTCTTGGATCACTGGATTCACTGAGGATCAGTGAAGTGTTAATACAGCAGGGCTCAGGACAGCTCAGTTGAGAACCCAAGGAAGCATGACAGGGGCAGGAGTTCCTAGCACGTCTCTGATGATTTGAAATGCCTTTGTCAGGGTTTATGCCACTGCAGTCTTGGAGCACTTTGGGCATCCAAAGTCAAGGTCACTGTGGCATACTTGGGAATAACAGAAATGCCAGACCTTGAAATTTTCCATCTCCAAATTTTGAGATAAACCAGGTGCTTTTCCAACAGCCCCAAGAGTTGAGGAAGTTGACAGTAACACTTCCCCCTCCTGTGGAACACAGGCATGTTAGAGGAGGGGAGAAAACAGGGCCAAGATCACCTAAAATTAATTTTGAAATGGGAGATCCTGTTTCAGTCAGCCTTCCCATAGGTGTGGGTGGTAGGAAAGCAGGATTCAACTGCCCAGTCCACTTGAACACAAAAGAGAACAAGTAATAAATTATGTATGACTAGCTAAAATTGGCAACTTAGCCAAACTCCTTTGGAGTCTCTTCAAGCTGAATTAAGGATTTTGAAATTAGGCTCTTGAACCAGTGAGGCCTCTGTGCCCCTTCTTTTTTCCAGATGTTGTGACTCAAGTCCCTCAATCTCAAATGAAGGAGTCCTAGGGCCTCCTTTTCTCTAACAATGTGACACACACTGAGGCATGCCATGGAGAGATGCCAGTTTCAACAGACAACACAGAGATTTGCTTTTCTTTTTGTTCTCCATGTGGAGAAAAGAGTGACAGATGTCAGGTTCTTAGGCAAGTGGTGTCAGGGAGAGTGTCTGACCACAATTGCTTGCTTATATAAGGACTGAATCCCTAAGCTCTCCCACATGATTTTTTGTCCCTTACCCTCTCTGGCATGAATGCCAAAGTAGCCTGAAAGATGCATTGCACCCTTTCTCGCTTCCTCTCTGCCCACAAAATTAGATCTTCTAAATAACTACACTCTCCATCCACACAAAACTATCCTTAAACTAGCGCCTCAAGGTAAAAAAAGTTGTTTTCCATACAGAAGAAAATTTCAAAATTCAGTTTTCCACAGTGTGTTCAAGTGACTTCTTTCTTCTGTCATCACACAAGATATTTAACAACTCTACTTCACTTAGAGTCCTTAGGTTAGATCCTTTCCTCACAGTAGGATAACACCACTATGACTTCACTGGCTTAAAACTGACTATTTCCAACAAGCAGGAACATCTTGCCACCAAAAGACATGAACAAGACAACTCTTGCTGAAGCGTTCCTGTCTCTCCCTGTGCACAAGTGGAACAGAATCTAAGGAATCTCTTCCTTGCTGAGGTCATCTTAGCCTAACATTTACACATAAAATTAGCAAGATTAGCATTTACCTCATTCTATCGTGACACTGGATTAGAGCTGCATATATAGGAACGTGTGCTTCTAATCCTTTGATCTAAAGCCTACCTTTCTTCTCTCCCCTCTATTGCATAACTGGTAAGGCATGCAAGACAGATTCAGCCTGCTTTAATTAGAACCTTCTTCATATTTTGGCCCATTATAAGTTTAGTCATTCCACATACTGATTGTGAGTGGTTTGAACCACATAGCAAGTACAGTGATTTCACTGCTTGTTACACGTAATTTTCACCTTTATCTTATACAGGATTCTTTGATATGCATGCTGTAGCATTCCCATCAAAATCTGCATGTGAATTTGCAAAACATGTTAGGATAAAATGTAGAACAACTCAGACAACACAAAGCCTGCCCTAATCATTCTTTCCATGCAATCATTAAAATACAAAGTACAGAACCCACTGTTAGTAATCTTCATCTATTGCCTCTATATCCTTATTTTCATCTGAAACTTGCAATAGGTTTGAAAACCCCTTCAGCATAAGCCTTTTTTAAATTCTGCTGTAATTTCTGTCTGTTCATTTAGTTACCTGAATGGGAGTGGAACACACAGCATGTATCAGCTTCTGCATGGTGTGTAAAGATACTTCCGTATGGAAACACATGGAAATACTTTCCATGCTTACAGAAGCTGTAAAACTGCTAACACAGGAGGACAGTAAGGAAACCTGAGATTAAATCCAGCAGCAGGAATCAAGCATAAAAACCAGCACGTAATGTGCAGTCATGGCTCTGACTATACCACTGCCTCCACTGCACAAAAAGCACTGGTTCACCAGTCAAGCATTTGATAATGTCTCTGTTAGCACATTAGGTGCTACAGTAACAGCTATAAAATAGACGGGGGGGGAAAAAAAATCACAGTGACACTGCATTGTCCTTGCAACAAAGTGAATTTGAGCCAGTCTCCTGTGAAAAACCGGTGACACAGCATTTTTGTAATTCATTCCAAGATTCCAGAAGGTGGCTGGGCACTGGGACAGGCTCTCCAGTGAAGTGGTCACAGTGCCAAGCCTGCCAGAGTTCAAAAGCGTTTGGACCACGCTGTGCAGGGCCAGAACTTGGACTCGATGACCCTTGCGGGTCCCTTCCCACTCGGGATATTCTAGGACTCATTTGACCCGCTGCAAAACCTGCACGTTTGTCAGGACTTTAACAAGTAACATCCTACAAAACCAGAGGAGTGAAACCACCGTACTCAAACATTTCGGTGCGTGTTGCGCTGCTCCATTTGTTTGGATCATCACACATCGAAAAGGGGCTGGAGGCACCTCCACGGCTGCTGCCAGGCATCCAGCTAAGAGTTTTGGCAGGCAGCGCCCGCAAAGCCCTCGGGAAGGCCCAGCCGGAGGAGCCGTGAGGAGGGAAGCACCGGCACCTGGTTTGCTGAGGGGCAGGGCAGCCCTCACCCAGCACCCGTCCCTCGTCCCGGACGGCTTCCCGGAGCCTCGCCGGCGCGGCCGGGAGGGCCCCGTGCGCAGCCCGCTCGTCACCTCCCGCCGGCTCCGGCCTCGCCGCCTCCTCCCGGCGGGCTCCGGGCCGCGGCAGCGCCCAGCGGGACTGACCGGCGGCGAAGGCACACACCAGTCACCCTCACCTCCCGCTCCGCCGCCTCTACGGCNTGCGCGCCCCGCCCCGCTGCCTCCCTCGGTTCCGGCGCTGGCGGCGGGAATGGCGGCGCTGAGCCTCATCGTGGACGCGGGCAGCCCCCCGCTCGGTAAGTGCGGGCCGGGCCTCGCCCCGCGCCGCCCCGATCCCGCTCTGCCGGGGGTCCGGCGGGGCTCTGTCCCCTCCCTCCCTCTCGCCCTCCCTCAGCCCGCCCGTGTTGCATCATGCGGCGCCGGCTGTGCCCGCGTGCGGGGCCGGGCGAGGCGGTACCGGGGCCCGTGCCCGTCCTTCCCATTCCTCCCGCCCTTCCCATCTCTGCCGCCCTTCCCGGGGTCGTGTGCCCGCTGCGGCCCTGGCACCCCAGAGGGTCTCTCTGGGCAGCTGCTCGGGCCGTGGCGAAGCGGCCGGCACCGGGCACAACTCGGGCTGAAGGAACTCGGGCACGGGTACAGCCTCGGGTGACTTGGCACGTTGGGGCTGAAAATTCAAGGCAGCCCTAGTTCACGTTGCTTGTTCGTGAGCTCTGCCACTGTGCTGCTATCTTTCATTTTCAGTTCTAATCTGCTGCTAAAATTCCTCTCTGGGGAGCTGGCTCGAAGCTGCGCCGTGAAATCTTGCTTTCTCAGTTGCTTACTGCCCTTCGATGTTATTTTGCCTTTAAAAATGTGAGAACCTCCTTCATTGCACTTCCACCCATCTGGAAGCTATCTTTTGTATGTGTTCCATCCAATTTCTCCATTTTGTTATAGCTATTCAAAATACATTTTCTTCCTGTTCTTCATCGTAGTTTATTGATTTCTTTTTCTTGCTGTTATTACCAAATGCATTTCAGAGTTGAATACAACTTACATGACTACTGATTCAAGTCGTAAAAACATAGGAATTTTAAATAAAATTTCTCCTGATGCTTGTTTATACTGATTTGCCAGAAAAGAAAATGATGCAATATGAGTTATGATTAACATCAGGTTTAGGGGCTTTGGAGACTTATTTTCTTTGACAGCTGCTGAGTGGCACTGGAGGTTTATTTCAGGAGGTTGCATGATTGTGTCAGAAATATTACGTATTACAGATGAAACATTTATATCAAGAAGACAAGCACACTCATCCTACTCATCACTGCTTCATGATCTTCATCATGTCTGCTGTGCAGTGGGAAAAGTGTAGTAGCTTTTAATGTCATTAGTATTAATTACATGGCTTGGTGCACATAATACTTGTCATTTTCAAAGCATTTCCATGCATGTTATTAAAATACTTAGGTGTCTTACTAACATATTGCATAAGGGATGTCACCCTGAATTTCGCAGATGGATAGCTGAGGGATGAGAAGAAGAACCTTGACTTACTCTTAATGCCACAAGAAGGGTTTTCAGCTGAGCAGAGGTGAGAGCTAGGGAATTCCTAGCTCCAGTGGTTTGTATTTAGGCCAGTGTATTAATAGCTTATAGTATCATCTGCCTTAGTAGCTGGAGCGTTGTTCTAGGGAAGATGAAGTGCACAGCACACGGCGGAGGCTGTAACAGGTTAGGTGCCTTTCCAGACCTAGAGTACAGTCCTTTGGCTGGTTTGCCTGTGCAAAAGATTGCTGCCTTTGTACGTGCTTCTGAGCAAAGTTAAAGAACGCAAGCTCCTCTGCTTGTGCTCAGCAGGCTGGCTCTGGAGCAGAGCCAGTGCAGAAACACGGCCAAGTGAGCTCGGTGCTTTGTTTGAGCTGCTGTGTCGTTGCTGTAGAGTGTTGAGATCAGAGCAGGTTTGCTTCAAGCCTCTTTGAATGTGGGCAGAGCTGTCTTCCAGTCAATGGTGTAGCCTAAAAACTTCAATAATTCTTTTCTTTCTGGAGACCATTTTTTACTGCCACTGGTGAGCTACTTATTCTGAAAACCCTGTGTAAGCTCTCTGCACTTTTACATGGATCAAGTTTCTTGGTTTTGAATGGCTAATCTTTTTGTAAACTTTAAATCAGGTTAAAAATAGTCTCATCCTTGTTCGGAAAGTGCTGGTATATTCAGTAATTGATTTCCTTTGATGCATGTGTCAGGGCTGGGATGGAGTACATTAGTAATACTGTTCAATAGTAAAGAGCTTTTTGATTACATTCTCCTCATATACTAGGGGAAAGGACTAAATTTTACCATACCCTTAGGAAGCAAAATGTATTGCAGCTGACACTTGCTGAGCTCACTGCAGATCCCTGTGTGCTGGACATTATCAATTTGAAGCTGTAAGGATTGCCAGGAAGAAGCCTCTTGCATATGAGACCGAACATTGATTTTTTTGTTTCCCTGGACATTCTTACTTGAAGGAGCCAGTTCAGTCACCTGGTGCTGTTGGATAAGAGATGTAACTGGTTGGTTGTAACTGTGAAAGGTATCTCTCCTGGAAGGAAGTTCAGTATCTTCTTCTCTTGTTTTTTTCAAGGAGCTTTGCTGACTGTGGAGCATGTGAAGAATGATGTTGAAATTTCAGTGCAAGAAGGCAAAGAAACCATCCTCTGTGTGTCCGAGTAAGTGACTTTGCATCTCTCCTTCTACCTTTGGGTCAGCAGTTTTAAAAATCACATGCTTATAACATTGACAGTAACCTTTTGAGGTAGGAGGAAGAGAAAAAAAATACAATTTTATTCATCACTGCATTACTGATGTCTCTGTAGCACTGGCAAAACATTTACAGTATATTCTAAACTAGATCTTCATGGAAAAAACTCTTGTGTTTTTATTTACATGTACCTATGCATAATCATTTATGCTGTACCAGTCACTTTATTGTTTAGGACTTGTTGTGGTGCCATGGATTACCAACAGCAAGGCCATTTTATGTTAGACAGGTTTGGTATATAAGATTCCTTGTACTAACGTGTGTGTGGTGGACTGAAATTTAAATGTTTAGATGAAATTATTTTAGGCTCCCCCCTGTGTGTGTATAAGCAAAGGCATGATGTTATCTCAGGAAAGTGCTAATTAACTGTGCTGTGCTATCCAGTGTATCCATCTGCACACTGTAGAAAGAGTATTGGAAATTGTTGTAGTAATCTGTTGTCTGTCCTTCTAAAAATATTCTGCCATTGGAATGGATAATTTCAAGTTTGGGGCATGAAAATGTTTTTTGCAATCTGAGTAAGATCAAATTGCCTATCAGAAATGCAGGACACACTGTTAGTTTTGGGAAGCTGCATTTTTGTCTTAAATTCTGTATCAGCTAAGACATCTGGATATATCAAGAGGTGATATCCTGCTGACTGACATATCAGTGGAAACTGGCATTTAGTATCTACAGTAAGGAGCATACTTCTACACATAAGCATTGCAGTTGTAACCTAAAGTATATTAACACCATGATGAATTTGAATTTACTGATTATAACTGTAGTTTTTGAACACTGTTTTTTAGAAGATCAGGGAGGAATCTATTGTTCAGGGACTTGCTGACAAACTTGTTTTGTGAGCTACTTCAGTAGAAGATGCTTTTAAAGCCACCAATGCATCATAAACTGGAATACCTGCATGTCTGTAGAATGGCTACAGAAGCAACATATTTCATCTTGTATTGCAGAGTTACTGACTTGCTCCTCATAAATTAACACCAATTGAGCATTTCCATGTCTTCTACCCTTAGGTAAAGAGCTTGTCACTATATACATATATTTGCAGAAAATCAAAGCACAGGAAGAGTCACAGTCTTCAGTCATGGTTGTTTTACTGGTTGCAAATATTGTTTGCTGCTTAAAATGTTAGACCTGAACTCAGATAGGGGTTCTTATATAATGTTGTCTTTTGCTGTGCCTGGATAGCCTTAAATAGAGTGGGATCTAGTCTAAAAAATTTAGTATTCTGTGCCTGGTGATGATGGCATTAAATTTGTGGTTTTGAATTAAAGCAAGAGAAATGTGACAGGTTGTATTGGGATTTAATTGGTACAGCTTTAATAATCTTCAGTGTGTGTTTTGCACGTGGAATACAGCTTGCATAACAGAAAGTTGATTGGATATTTTTTAGTTGCAGGAGAAAGTTTTCGCCTTAAGTAGCTGTAGTCAAGTTTAGATTTTGTTTTATTTGGACAGTTTAGGCAGTGTATGGATGTATATGTCAAAATATATGAATACACTTCTGTGACACTTGGAAATTATCTTGGAATATTTTAAATGTATATACTTGGCTTTGAAACAATATTTAATTTCATTAAATAATTTAGTATTACCATGCCTTCTTCCTACTGCCTTGCAAAACCACTCACTTTGGCTGCAATGGAGCTTGTCAGAAATGTAAAGCAAACACTCTTCTTCTGCACTTTGGCCTCGCATGGATGATGTCTAGAATCGTGGTCCCATCAGATGGAAATTTTTGTGTGTTAGTGTCCTCTCATTCCTGGCATTGGCTTATGTTCAAGAAGTTATTCCAGACCTCAATATTGCATTAATTTTCCCTAGCTTGGTTGTACAATCATTTTAAAAATTGATTCTCTACCTTAGAGTCTGTTAAAAGTGTATCTGCAATGTGAGAAGCATCAGCTGAACTCATATCTCAACTAATGCTTTTGGTAAATGGATTTCATGGCATCAGTTCTGCTGAAGCATCTTGTTTTGGCATGATGTGAAAATCACTTGGGATGTTTCAGATTTTGATTTTTTTTTCAGGAATCCATTAGTTCTAATGACTTCACTTGAACAAGAAAGAACATTTTATTTGTGATTCTTCTAGGTTCTGTTTTGAAGCTCAGTTAAAGTCTTGTGACAAAATTTTCAGCTAACATGCTGAAACTTAGCTGTCAGCTAGCTATCTGAAAGGTTTATCGTTCATTTGAGATGATGAATTTTATTTTAATGGTTATTTTTGAAGCCTTAGCTTCTAAACTTCATGTAGTAATAGCTCCTAGGCAAACCACTCTGCTAAGTGCTGATGCTTTAGGGAGAGTTTTGGTATGCCTCTGTCTTTCAGGTAACAAACTGCAGTACAACTTTTGTGTTTTGTGTGGTCAGCACATGCACATTTCAGAGTAGTTATTCCTCCAAGGCAGATGAATCCAACCGTTCTGCAAAGCTTTTTGCAAGTCAATTCAATAATGATTTATTATGATTGGAAATAATTTGTGTTTTGTTTTGTTGGGTTTTTGTTGGTTTGTTTCAGTTTGGGGTTTTTGTTTGTGGTTTTTCTTGTTTTGTGTTTGCTGGGGTTTTTTGTCCCTTTTCCCCATCTTGTCTTCTGCTTCTTGAATATTTGCCCTGGTGTTTAATCATGTGGCATTTCATGTCACTCTCAAGAGCCACTCTTTGTCTGTAACATTGCATTGGCCCCGTTCATTCTTCCTTACTTATCCCTGGAGTTAGCAGGCACTGGCTGCAAAGAGCCTTTTATAACTTTTCCAAAGAGGTTAATTAGTGCTGTTTGGGTGGAGGTATTTTGTTTTTCCTGAAGAAAATAACAACTTTTAAAGTAAGATTTTACTCAGAGTAACATTTTCCCTTTTCATACATGTATGCAGTTTTGCTTGAGTAATCGAGGGGTATTTGTTTTGGTGTGAACTAGTGAAAACAGTAAAAGTGCATTTCACAGACTTTTCAAGTGAAAATGTATTGGAAATGTTTTGTTTTTCTCCGTTTAAAAAAGCTTCATTAAAATCTCATGGTGTGAAATTAGAATAGGACATACTTTGTGTAATTTAAACACCCTCTGTGAGTTTTGGTTTTAGTTGTATTTTATGGATCTTATATAAATATACTGGATCCTAGATGCTTGGAAACCAAGCAAAATTAAAAACAAGCAAACAAAAAGCCCCTCCCATTGAACTATATTCCTTAGGTTTTACTGCAATTAACCTAATGAGACTGGCTGATCCATTTGTACTAAAAATGGGACGCATTCTAATTGTTAATATATCAAGAACTCTTCTGTATAATTTTCAGAGCTTTTGTTAATTTTTGCAAGGCTTGAGGGCTATCAGAATTCTTTTAATTTTATAAAGGACACAGTAGGTATAAAAGGAAATAGAGAACAATGACAGAATGGAAGTGGAACCTTGGCTGGACAAGTTGGAGTGTAGCATTCAGTCCATTAAAGAACACTTACAGGGACTCCTTTTGTTGATGTCAATGCTTGATTTAGAAGCAATTGGAGCTCTATTTTTGCAATCCACATCTTCGTGGGACTGTAGAGTAGAGATGAGTATTATCTGGAGAATTGATGCTTGTGACACATCTTTCTTCCAAAGCTGTTTAGTAAATATTAGTTTATCTTAGACGAATTGGAAGCTAGATTTCTGACAGTACGCAGCTTTTTTGATACTGTATATAATGTGGAAAAGGGACATGAAAACAAAGAAAGAAATATGCCCTTTGGAGAGCCTTTCTTCTGCAGATTTGTTGAGAACTCTCGTAAGCAGAATGGGGACAACAGATTCAAATTCGTCTTTTATCTGGAGAAGACTAGGTAAAAAAAACCAAATACAGGCAGGCGAGTTTGTTCACCAGGGGATGGTCTCTGTGAAGTGTGGATTAAGTAAAGTGAGTAACAAACGAATGGGGTTTTTTCCCCTGGTGCTAGCCCTTAGAACCATGATGAAGACCTCTCTATTCTTCTGTTGATTCACTAGGAATCCTCTTCAAAGTCATCCTTGTTTAATGAAAAGAAAACAAATATTAATTATCTCCTTATAATCTGGAAAATCTGTAGCTCAGGTTATACTTATGAATTCTGTCAGATGTGGAGAGAGTTTTAGTATTTGAAAGGATAATTAGTCTTATTTTCTTATTTTCAGCCTAAAAAATTCTTTCATATTTAGAAGCTTATTATTCCATCTGGTGATAGAAAAGCAAGGACTTATTTATTCTCATGCTAGGTTTATTTATTTTTTTTGTTTTTTTACTCTGGTGACCTGGTACCTGTTGGTTCACAGAGAAGTTGTTTTGTGTTTGCTTTGCACATGTTTCAGCTATGTGTGTGCAATTAAAGTTGAACTGACTGGAGGTAGTAATTTAACATACCTTTGTCTTGCCTCTTTCTGTTTTTAGGCAAGTTTCATTTACTGATGTGAATTCAATAGCTCGGTACCTGGCTCGAGTTGCTGCCTCTGCTGGGTTGTATGGCTCGAATCTGTTGGAACACACTGAGGTGAGGAGGAATCACAGAATCATAAAATGGTTTGGGTTGGAAGGGACCTTAAAGACCATCTATTTCCAACCCCCTCCCATGGGCAGGGACACTTTCCACTAGACCAGGTTGCTCAAAGCCCCATCCACCCTGGCCTTGAATGATGCACTTCTCTCTTGTTCTTTTTTCTTTTTCTTTTCCTTTTTTCTCTTTTGTCCTGTTCAATGTTTTGGGGCTGGGGTTTTTTTTGACCTTGTGTCTGTTGTTCTGCATTTTGCAGTTAGACTGGAGTTCCAGCTATGTGGGATGCTGAGGGTTTTGTTTTGCTAAGCTTCTTCCTTCATATAAAGAAGACTAAGAAGTCTGAGCTTTGGAAAGGTTGTCCTTTCCTACCCCTGCAACAGCAGCTCCTAAGCTGGCAGCTCACTAATATAAAATAATTTAGGTTGGAAGGTGATACATGGGATTTTCCCTCCTCACTCTCCTCAGCTCTGTTGCCACCAGTTGCTACCTTGTAACAGTTCAGTGTAACACCAAGGAACACTGTGCGGCACTGAAATCCTGAAGTAGTTTTTGCTGTGTGTGATAGACAAAACCCTGACCCCTGTTTCTTCCTGGATCTAGCTCAGAATAATCAATCATATGCTGAATTTTAAGCTGATAACTGAAACTAGCAGACAGATTGAAATTAATTTCCTCTGAAATTTGGGGAGGGACTGAAGGACTTGATTCAAGTCTTTTCTACAAGTCTTCAGGTCTTTTCTAGTTGAAGCCAGTGGTAATCACTCTTCAGCCCTCATAGCTGGTCTCAAGGGAAGTGTTGTCTTAATATTTTGCCTGTGAGACATTAAAAAATTTGTAAGTTATCTTGTGGCTATTTAAAATTTCTGTCCAAATCCCTTGTTTTTAAGTTAAGCCCAGACCTCAGCAAACACACTTTCAGGGCTGGTATTTCTGAAACAATTCTACTTTTCACTTCTGCCTCTTTCAAAAATAATGCTGTACTTGGAGAAGTACAGTGACAGCTGCATTTGTGGTGCACATATTTTGGTGTGTAACTGCAAATGACTGAACTGAATTCTGTGGTGGTTGTAATTACATCTGTGCCTGCCACGTTGGCTTGAATGTTGGAAGGATTCCCACTGCAGTTTGCAGAACACTTACACATGAAATAGGATCAGAGGCGTAGAAGAGACACTTAGTCTCTTGCAGGGCTTGGGGGATTCAGTTTATAGACAGGGCTACATTATTAACCAGCCTTATTCTTAATATTTTTTTGTGTGTTTACATGCAAAGATTCAGGAAGAGAGTTTTGCAGGAGAGTGGAGTGAGACTTGTGGGGGCAAGGAGTTTGCTTCAAATCTAAAAGGAGATGAGGAAGAGAAGATAGGGACTGAGGGGAAAATGGTTTACTAGCCAGTAGCAGCCCCAGGAAGAGGAAATAGGTCACAAATATGGTATCTAAATAGTTGAGGGATAATGATGGTTGTTATATACTCTGTGTGATAAGTAAGTACCTAAGAACTGCTTATTGTTTTACTGATGGGAATAACTTCATTAAAGTTGGTGTTTTCAGCAGTTTGAATTCATGCTGAAGAAATTAAATTTCATCACTTAGTATAGTTCTGGGTGAATTTTTCAGTATAATTTATTTTAAATATTCTTTCAAAATATATTATGATCTGATATATTTAATGCTAATGTTCCTGTTAATATTTTCTGTTCAGCTATTAGATTGATTTTGTATTATTCAGTTATATAACAAGCTTAATTCTCATTCCTTTAGTAACTTTAACTGTCTTTTGTCCTTTCAAACAAGATTGACCATTGGCTGGAGTTCAGTGCTACAAAGTTATCCACTGCCAGCCAGTTCCCTTCAGCCATCCAGGAACTCAACCACTGTCTGTCTCTAAGGACCTACTTGGTGGGAAACTCTCTGAGTCTCGCAGACTTGTGTGTCTGGGCTGTTCTTAAAGGTACTGGTTTATGTTCTCTGTTTCATTGGCTTGCAATCGGTATACAGCAGGAATCTTTTTTTTTTTTTTTTGTGGATGCTAGTAGTGACTCTTAGCTGTCTGACAGGCTATGTACTGTCATGCACACTGCTGTGTCCTGTGCATCACTAGTGATGGCAGTAGCATAGCTTAGGAAACCCTAGATCTTGTTTTGAAATTGTTGTTACATTTGGAAATTTATGAGATGTAATACCTAGGTGGGATTTTTTCTAACTTCTTTTGTGTTAATAATTGTAATAGCATCTTTTAGTACCTGTTGCCTCAATACAAAAATGTGCAATGTGAAATTATATGCATAGACCTTTCCATGACATTATCTTGGCAGAGGAAATTTCTTTCGTGTTTACTTTGAATTATTAAAAGAGGTACATGTTACTCTGCAAAATACTCTTTAGAGGTGAAAGAAGCTTCGATGATCTGTTTTTATGGATTTGGTTTTTATTTTCTCTTAGCTCTGTGTCTAAAAGTATTAGATGACAATCTACTATTCAGAATAACCAAATTCCACTTGAAAGTAAAGTACATAATTAAGATTAAAAGCTCGGAGGTTTTGGTATTTTTTCAAAGTTGCTGCTCTTGAGAGAAAGGAGCAAGTGTCTTAAGGGAGTGTCTTTTTTTTCTGCTTTTCCCCATCAGAATCCTTCTAGTGAAGTTGTGTTCCTTGGAAATTAGACTGTGGGAATAAGCCCCTCAGAAATAAAGGGTAGTATTGCTACATGTTGCACTTAGGAAAAAGCTTGGAAAACATCAAATGTAAACACAATAGAAGGATATCCTATATTTCTGTCATGAAATGAAGTTGCTACTAATTTTGAGGTGGATGATACAAAGAAAAATGTGTGTTGATTGTTCCCCCTCACCTTCTGCCTTGATGAATCCAAGAAGGAATGCAGTATATTTTAGGTTTGAAGGGAATTTGTTTATTTAATTTGCTTTTGAATGGCTTGTGTCCCTGTGACTAAATATCTCTTCAGAAGAGAGAGTAAGTAGATTTTTAAAATCACATTTTAAAAATTTTTTTAGTCTTAAAAAGCTGCTGTTGATAAAAATTTTATTTTTATAATTTAATAGTTTGAGAAATTATTTGTTTTCTAACAGATAATAGCACATGGCGAGAGCAGTTAGAGCAAAACAAAGCTCCTGTGCATGCAAAGCGATGGTACAGCTTCCTTGAGGTACAACGTGCTTTCCAGTCAGTAGGAGCCAAGTGGGCTGCTGGTACACCAAAGGTTAAAATGGTAAGATTTACTCAGATCCTCTGGAGAGTGTAGCTTTATTTCTGTGAATCCACTGCAAGAAAATTTTATTTTATTTTTAAGTTAGAGAATTAAAAATTAAAATAAACAGTCGTACAGTGAACTAAACTTTTGTAAACTCTTGTTTACAACTAAAGCTGTCTCTTTCAAATTTAGAAAGGCATGAGTTGTGTAGTCCAGTGCTTAAGTGGAATCATGGAAATATGGCACCTCTTCTTTTAATCAGCACTGCTTTTTAGATATACTGTTTGCTTTTTCTAAAGAGAGTTTGAGATCCTAATAGACCTGCGAAGATTGCACTCTTCAGTTGACTGAATTTGTTAATCACATTCAGGTTAGGAATAAGATACAAAACCTTAACTAGCAACTGTTTTCTTCTGTGGAATAAATTAGACAACTTGGTGGGACTTTTCAGTCCTGGACCAGATTTGAAGACAAAATAACTTAAAACTCTAGAATTAATCTTGTTTTGGAGTGTCTTGAGTAATGTGAAAGTTGCAAAGAGATGAATTTGGGGTCCAGTGTGGCAGCTTACAGGTTTGAAAGGAGACTTTGATACAGCAGTTATTATCTGGAGTTTTATATCTGATTTTACAGCTAATACAATCTGTCTCTTTTCAAGGCAACAGAAAAAGAAAAGAAAGCGGATGTTGGGAAGTTTGTTGAACTTCCTGGTGCAGAGATGGGAAAGGTCATTGTAAGGTTTCCTCCTGAAGCAAGTGGGTAAGAAACATAAATACTTTGAGAAGGTTCTATTTGTGTTTTGTCTTAAAAAAAAAAAAAGTGCTTTGGTGAGGATGTTAATCAGCTTATCAGACAAGGCTGTTAAGCCAAATGAGTGTTTAAGCTTTGTCTCCACTAGTGCTGTTGATTCACTTCTCCTCTATACTTCACTGCACTCTTGCCTGAAGTTGGAATAGGGAGTTCAGTTGTGAGGTGATGTGGTGCTGCTCAGCAGTGGGATGGGGAGAAGCAGGAGGATGGCATTTGCATGGGTAATGGATGTGTGTGCCCTGCCAGGAGCTATGGTGTGGACATGCAGTCCTTATGAATTGGGTCAAAGGACTCTGTGCTTTCCAAGGAAGCTTGGTTTTGAGAAAGGAAAGATGTATGGAGTAGCCTTCCTTGGGGAAGTTTGACACCAGCTGCATAATGGAGGCTCAGAGGTCCAGACTGTATGGAATACCAAAACACAAACTCCTTAAAGACCACACAGAGGAGCCAATATAATAAATTCAATTTTCAGCCAGCTTTTAATTTTCTGTTTCTTTTTGGAATTGCCTGATGACATATAAAATTTCCATTATTGCATTTGTTCATTAAACTGGCTGTTCAGCATCACATGACTTTTGGAGTTGTGTTTCTTACTCTATTAGTCCAGTATAAACTGTTTCTCAAATATTGTAAATTATGTATTGTGTACATGTATGTGTATAACATTCTCAACTTACTTTAGTAGATTTTAGTGTCTTAATCCTGGTGTTTTAAAACACTGTTCTTCAGGGACATGTCACTCTCTTTTTGTAAGAGATTTTCATTTTATGAATTTGGGGATTTATATTTAGTTTAAAATATATATAGCTTATGTTAAAAAATACACAGCAACCACCAAATTCCACTCTTGTGAATGTGGTAGGTTCAGATTATCTGGTAGCTGCTACTGGGTATCATGAACAGTTGGTTTAAGTTAGTCTGGAAAAATGGAGGTAATTGCAGTCCAATCTTTATATCCATAGCGACACTCTAATTTACAGATTTAGATATTTTTAACAGTTAACCACTAAATTTATGAAAGAAGAAACCTAGTTTACGTTCATAAATGTATAGTATTTCAACAAATATCCTAGGTTGGTTTGTTTGTTACACTTAGATATTGCTTTCCATTCTTTCCCCTTCCCTCACAAATAAAGAAGTCTAGCTGAAGTAGTTCCAGTGTATAGATTTAATTTTTTATTTCCTTTTCAGATATCTGCATATTGGTCATGCCAAAGCTGCCCTGCTAAATCAGCACTACCAAGTTAACTTTAAAGGAAAACTTATTATGAGATTTGATGACACAAATCCAGAAAAAGAGAAAGAAGACTTTGAAAAGGTATGGTAAGAGAGCAGAGAAATCCATTCACTGTGTAGCTAATTCAAGGGGAACTGGCATGCAGATCTGCTAATGCACACTTTTTTTGCACTAGGTTTTTATGGTATCAGTGTTACACTTAAGTTTTATGATTTGAAGAAATTTCTGTCAACTTCACCTTAAAAAGCTTAAAGCCCTTTTTCTGGTAGCTGGTTTCTTTTCTTTCTCCAATATTTATTTTGCAGTAGGTAGATATGCAACTCTTGCTATGCACTGTTGTTTTCATTGCACAAAACTTGTCCTTAACAAGTAATTTGTTTCTGCTTTCATCTCCTTTTCTTGTCCTACCTCCTTCTTGAAGATAAGTGTGACCTCATGTGATTATAGGTTGTGAATGAATGAGAAGTGCATGCCTCTCTTTTCTTTTGTGCTTATTCTTATGGCTTATCCTTCCTGGACAATGGAGCATTAAAAACACCACATCTGACATGAAGAGGATAAAGATGTAAGAAAGCTACCTTCCTGAATATTACAGCGTACAGTTTCACACTTTGCAGGTTATTCTTGAAGACGTTGCCATGCTGCACATCAAACCAGATCAATTTACATATACCTCAGATCACTTTGAAACAATAATGAAATATGCTGAGAAGCTTATTCAGGAAGGGAAGGCATATGTGGATGATACTCCTGCAGAACAAATGAAAGCAGAGCGTGAGCAAAGAGTGGAATCTAAACACAGAAATAACTGTAAGATATTTTAAGCTTCAGTCTTGCTTTCTTAGCTTTTGGATTTGGCATCAAAACTTGATTTTTATTAGCAAATATGAATGAGATTACTAAATTGCATATCTTCAAGGTTCTTATAGGGACTTGGAAGTGTTTAATGCTTTGTTCTAGAAGGCTGGATGAATTAAGTATACATTTAGACCAGTGCAGTAAACTTGTATATGTATGATTTCATCACCATTCATTACCACTTAAAAAATTCAAAAAATAAAATGTGTGAAAATTAATTCCAGTGTCTGAAGAGGGGGGTGACACTGATTTTCATTACTGCAGTAATAAAACTTGATTCTGTATCAGCTTCAGAATACCTTAGAAAATGGTTTATTTTTGTTATTCTTAGGTGTTAATAAGAACCTACAAATGTGGGAAGAAATGAAAAAGGGAACAGAATATGGACAAACTTGTTGTCTACGAGCAAAAATAGATATGAGTAGTAATAATGGTTGCATGAGGGATCCAACTCTTTATCGTTGTAAAAACCAGCCTCACCCTCGGACTGGAAGTACCTACAAGTATGTCCACTTTCTTCTTGTGTGGCCTGTAACTTTTGCTCTTTTCAGGGCATTTACCATTCCTTAGTAAACTTCTTTTAATACTTGGAACCTGCTGGCATTTTTCAACCAGAATGTGTGATGAGTCTCTTGACTTTCTGAAACTTGGGCAAATGACTTTTAAAACCTGTGAGTTGGCCATCATGGTCAGCAGTGAATATTATTTCAGTTTTGGTCCTTACATGTGTTTGAAAAAACACTAGCAGTGTAGGGTTGTTTTTTTAGGCTTGAATATTAAGGCTGTGATCAGTTAGTTTCTTGAAGGCTTTCTTTGTCTTAAAAATATTTTTGTGGATCTTTTTGTGGGCAGTTTGTTGTGTATGTGTTATTTTAGTCTTGATCTGAAAGCTTTCAGGATCATAAATATTTATAATACATGAATATAAATTGTGCTGAGTTTAAATGTTTACGTGGGAGGAAAGTTTTGTTCTTCCCTGCTAATTAAAGGTCTTTTTTGTCAGGGTTTATCCCACGTATGACTTCGCCTGCCCCATTGTTGATAGTATTGAAGGTGTCACACATGCACTGAGAACGACTGAATACCACGACAGAGATGAACAATTCTACTGGATTATTGAGGCTCTGGGCATAAGGAAACCATATATCTGGGAGTACAGCAGGCTAAACCTCAACAACACTGTGCTCTCCAAGAGAAAGCTCACATGGTTTGTCAACGAAGGCCTTGTGGATGGATGGTATGTTCCATGGCTGTAACTCAGCAGTGTTCCCTAAGATCCTCGTGGCTGGCATATTAATTTTCGGTTTGGGACAGTATAATTGAATATTTAAACAATATTTAAGAATATAGATTAATTACAGTGGCTTCTGCATGTATAACATGTCTGTTTCCTACTCTACAGTGGCTTTGTACATACATAATCATGTCTGTAATAAACACGAGGCAGTTTATTTTTGGACTCTGGCTTTTGCTGTGGGTGCCACTTACACATTTTCCACTCTTGAGTCATTGGATGTTGTCATTGGAGTCATTCCTAAGCAATGCCAGAAGAGGGCCTGGATTGAAGTACTTCTGGTCCTGTTCATGTAGTCAAATCCACCAACTTCTCTCCCACCTGTCCTCCCCCTCATTCTTTCTGTTAATTTTTTCAGATTAATTCAGTTTCTGCAGACAGTGTTTGGTGGACTAGTTGCCTAGTTGTCAATTGAATTGGAAGCTTAGATTCCTAGCTTATGCATGGAGCCACTTTGCTAGAGCCAAAATTTATCCTTTCCTCCCCCTCCCCATTTTTTTTCCCTAGAGGTGTAGCTGGTCTTATGATGACCTTTGCTTCCCTAAGCCTCCCTTTTAGGTCCTCAGCAAGGTTTGATTTATGTTCCCACCAACTCAAACGTTACATTGCAGATTAGGCCTTTTTATTTCTTCCATCAGAGTAAAAAAATTATAGCATTCTATCATTTATTTCATCAAGAGATAGCATTGTCACGGTCACTCATCTGTTTCTGGTTTCTCTTGAGTGAGAAAAAAATCAAGCTCTGTTGTTACAAGTAACATTTTTCAGGTGCCATTGGAAAGGAAATAATGGATAGAGACCTAACTTTTTCCTTGCCAGCTTTTGAGAGACGTAAGATTGCACAGCTATAGGAAAAGGGCCACTTCACTGAGAGATGGCTGCCCTTCCTGAGGTGAAGGAGAAAACCTTCTCCATACATTTTGTATGGATAAGAGCTCAGTCTTTTCAGTTAGGTGTTCTCACCTAGCTGTGAGTTCTCTAAGTAAAATACACTGAAGGTGTGCCTTTCGTGTGTGGCAGTATTAGTAAAGTTCTTGATCAGTGTAGAATTTAGAGAATTTGGCATGTAGCACTACTGAAACATCTTTTTCCACTAGGGATGACCCAAGATTTCCCACTGTGCGTGGCGTCCTGAGAAGAGGCATGACAGTTGAAGGGCTCAAACAGTTTATTGCTGCTCAGGTGGGTGTTCTCTTCTGATTCTTTGAATCTCCCTTGATAAGGTCAAGTTTTTGTGAAGCTTCAGTTAATGTACTTGTCACTGGGAGGTTTCTTTTGAAGGTTTGCTGCTTTGACGTGTATTACTTCAGCAAAGTTAGCACCTATGAGTAGCTCTTGGCAAAATGGGCTTGCAGGTTTCTTACTTGAGAAGGGTTTATTTTGCAAGCTTAAAAACTGTTTTTGATGAAAGCAAACATAGAGGGTTTTCAGTTTGAAGAACTTTGTTTTAAATTAGTCTAAGAGCTAGAACATTTATATTAATGTGGCATTGGTTTGGGGTTTTTTTTTCCCAGGGCTCCTCTCGATCTGTCGTGAATATGGAGTGGGATAAAATTTGGTCCTTTAACAAAAAGGTATGTGCTTACTTGGATTTGATGCTACTCCTGATATCCTCTTTCTAGGATATGTAGAGAATCCAGCGTTCATTGGAGTGCTTATCACAACAAGTAGCAGTTGCAGTATGCTGCATCATTTGGCACACTCTCAGGAAAATGGAATGTCCCCCCTTTCTAACCTGAAGAAGCACTAATCCTATTGATTCTCCTATACCAGTACTTACTTGCCTTACTTAGTAGTACGGGAAAAGATAATGGTGTTTGCTGTAAATCTGATCTGAAAACTGCATTTCATTTTTCTGCTTTCAAGCTGCGAGCTATCTGTAAGAAGGTATTACTTAATGCTTTTTACCTTAGCATATAGCTTACAGTGCTGTAAGCATACATAGCATAAGCTATCATTTTGCAGCTTCATAGCACAGTCACACTTGCTTGTATAACAGGAGCTCTACAAACCCACTGAAAATGCATTATTCCTAGTTTTCAAAGGCTGCCCTCCTCTGGTTTGGCTGTTTTGTCAACACAAACACAAATCTGCCCCGATTTGGTTCACGTTGGCCGCGTTTCCTTTCTGTGGCTAAAGGACGAACGCGCTGCCTGCTCTGCCTGTGGAGATCAAGCCAGCACTGCTGGAGTTTCTGACTGAATGGCAAATCAGGAATATTGCATCTTGACATGATGAGTCGCTTTTTGGCAGCAGATGCTTGGACACTATAATAAGGCGATTTGTTTTCATGAGGATTGCATATTTTGTGTGATTGTGGAAACACCTGTTATTTTGCATTGGGATTCCTGCTTGGTTTTGCTTAGATAGTACCCAGATCTGTTCATTTAAATAGTTTTTGCTTGTCTGGCATGTGTCTTGTATTTCTTCATGTATTTTGCATTTGATTTGCTACATACACGTAGGTTTATGAATTGGTTCTTTCTGTTGCTGCATAAATATATTTATGACTAACAACTGGTTTGAGGGGAAGAATCTACAATGGACTGTCAAGGCTCATTTTTTTTAACTGACTTTTAAACTGAGTTTCTTAGACCTCTGACTCACCTCCTTGTACAGCACCATATTTATTAGCCAATTTTATTTACATGTGTCTGTGCAGATTGTAAACTATCTGCAATATGAACAAAACCAATTGGCTGCTTACAGGTAGTTCTGAGTGTGAGAACTCATATTTTATATGTGATCCTGTAATTTTTAGCACCTGTCACCTGAGGAGGGATTGTGAGATTTAATGAATAAAAGAGCCTGGTAATAACACTATAAAATCTAGTAATTTAATTATCAAAATTATGATATTAAATCATATAATACCCCTACATTTTGAGATACATGCACAAGTCCTTTTTCAAACTGTATGTCTAACATTTAGGAGTCTGACTTCAGTGACTACTAACTTACAAAAGTGAGTCTTCTTAAAAGTATATCATCATATCACTTTCATAGCTAATGTCAAGTAATTAGAAGCTAAATACTTTCTTCCAAAATATAGAAAATTATATAGCTGTGTAGCTTTTCACTTGAGCAGGAATAAACCAAGGAGAGCAAAAATCACTTTATATTAATAAAAGCAGGTGTTTTCCTTTGTGTTAGTTTCCAGTTAAACTGGTAGATCTCTGATATTCCTTTTGCACTTAGATTACTGCTTTACGTGAATTATATATTTAAGTGCCTCTGAACAGTTTGACAAACCAGTATTTCAGTTATGAAAAATGCTGTGGAAAACTACAGCAGCTAAGTTTGATAATGGGCAATAAAAATACAGGTAGACATCCTAGTGGTACTTTTTTCTTGTCAAACTCGTGTTGTAGAAATACTAATGAAGTCAATATTATGGTGTTGCCTTATTATAGTATCTAATGTGTCTGTAGTAAAATTGCAGACTTAATTGGTGCCTCCTCTACAGCCAGTTCTGTCACTGATCCTGCTGGAGTACTGGCCTGGAAAATGAGTATGGGATCAGGTCTTGTGCTGCTGGAAAAAGAACAAACTCCACTTATAAATTATTGCTTTAAATTTAGTTACCAAGAGAGAAAGTGGTTCACATGTAATAGCCTATGTGCGCCGTAAAACTATATCGGAGTACATTTTTATGTCTTCCTTATGAGGCATTGGGTCATAATTTTGGTTACTTCTAGTGTCAGTAGTACCCAATCCAGTTTTTACTCAGAGTATTTTAGTAAAGATTGGAAATTGTAAAATATTACCACTGTTTTCTCACTATTCTATGGCTTTGGATGAAAGTGACATTAAAGCAGACTTTGAAAAAATGCAGTAACATAAAGAATACCAGTTAATATTCCTCTTTTTTTGTGGTTATTGTTTTGTACAGCATCTTATTTCTCTGTCAGTGGCATATATTCATGATCCCCCTCATTTGTTTTCTGTAGGTTATAGACCCAGTAGCACCTCGGTACACTGCGTTACTGAAAGATGCAGTGGTCCCAGTAAACATTCCTGAAGCTCAAGAGGAGATGAAAGAAGTGGCTAAACATCCAAAGGTTCTTGCTTTACTCTCTTAATATTCTTGTACTGCAGCTCAGTAAGGTTGGAAAGTACCTTGGCTTGAAACAGTCAGGAAGGAGAGTCCTGCTTTTAACTTGCTCAGATAGCATGAGATCTATCTATATGAGATCTAAAAGGGGTAAAATTCAGGTTTTTTGCCTCAGAATTGTTGTTAACTGTGCAACTACTAAACATGTTTGTTCATTTAAGAGGGAACTGTTTCTGTAAATAGAGTGCATTTAAAAGGCGCCCTGAAAGGCCTCTCTGGGAGTTTTCAGAAGAGGTGAGGCATTACAAGCCTGAAGTGCTGCTCAGGCTGGTTTTCTTATTGTTTGATGCTAACGTTCACAGAGAAGTTAAATATTAAATTTTATGCAAGCTTTATGGGTATAATACAGTAGACTCTCTTTATCCATTAACAGTGAGGTGTTTTTTAAATGGTTTACAAAATTAGGCTTATGTGGAGAAGTAATATATTAACTTGTCGATTCTGTCAATCTCTGGATTTTTTAATATGACTTTTAAACTTGTATAGCAAATAGTTCTTATCAAAAGCTAAGAACTTGCTGATTTGATACTTTTAGTATCCAGTAAACAGCAGTATCCCTTAAAAGGGTAGTGTGTTAGTGATACAACTCTTTCTTGGTGCTACAATTAGCAAAGATGTTTTCCTTTGAGTCTGATGTCTAAAATTGTGCTTAAACTTCACTGAAAGCATCCCTTAGTTATATACACTTACACTGAGAAATGAGAGAATATTGCTGAGGCTTTGCTTCACTTCTCTGTTTTGGTTTTGTTGCTCTGGGTGTTCCTGTAGCTGTTTCTTGTAGCTGAGAGGTGGACATTGGGTTTCCCTTCTTCCCCATGGCTGATAACAAAGAAAGTCTGAAGTTTAATCAGATGCAAGCCAGCCTATTAAAACATTGATAGTACCAATAAATGCTGCCTCCAATATATAATGAAATAAATACTAACAAGAAGAAACAAATTGCAAACTCCTGACCAGCTTAAAAGGTCTGAATTCATAGCTGTTGGCCTTTTTTAGAAAATAAACATTTGTCTCAATTGTTGAGATACTTTAAAGCTGAGTATTTTGTAAGTGATGTTGTGCTGGTTTCTGTCTTTACAAATCTATGCAGCTGGAAGGAGCTCTGTATATATTTCCATATTAACTGCATGAAAAAGCAAAAATGAGATTATGAAATTAGTTTTGAAGGGAATTTGCATAGCAAAATGGAAACTTGAGAAAAATTTTAGGTGTACCTGTGAGATGTTAAAGATATGTGGACCTCAAGGAAATGGAATATGCTGTCAGTGGTATTGGAGCTAATATTGGATAGAAACTAGGATTTCTTGAGTGTACTGTCAGAGGAATGCATACAACACCTGTGAACAAGAAAGTGGAGGGAGCTGTGGAAGAACATTGTAGCTTTGCATTACTGTTGTTGTCCATCTTCTATCTTCATCTGTTGTCTTTGAAATGTAAACCATTATTCACAGAATGCTGACGTTGGGTTGAAGCCTGTGTGGTACAGCTCCAGAGTCCTGATCGAGGGTGCAGATGCAGAGACCCTGGCGGAGGGAGAGGTGGTTACATTCATAAATTGGGGCAATATCATCATCACCAAATTAAACAGGTAATCTGTCTAGTGGCAGATGAAATTAAATTTTGCTTTTCAGCTTTTTGTCCATTTTTCTCTTAATAAGAAGCTTATAACAGTAAAGTATTAGTGGTTGGCCATGTATGTCCATCCTATGATTCTATATATAGAAATCTACTTTGAAATATGCCACAAAACTGCATTTTAGCATAGAGTGTATTTTACTGTAGATTCAAGTTTGAAATCATTAGTCAGTTCTGATACTGCATGTCCCTCTCATCCAGTGCTCTGCATGATTCTGTGGTAATATTGCCACTGTGAAACAGCTTTTTCAGACAGAAAAAAATCACCTGGAATTTTAACAACTTTCACCCCATAACAAATACTGCTTTTGCATACTGAGAAACTAAACCTGTCACAGTTTCAGTTGCACAACTGTTGAGGTGGGGAAGAAGAACCTTAATGTCATCATAGTATCTTTGAAATGGTTGTGTTGAGACAGTGGCAGAATGGGGTGAGCTCTGATAGAGAACATAAATATATAAAGATTTTTTTCCCATACTTTTTACTCTATATTGATATTTAAGAAAACAAAATTAAAGGAGAGCTTCAACAGGAGTGAATGCACTCTTTCATTTTCTATGAAAATGAACTCTGAACACTTGTTTTTGTAGTATTGAATCAGAAATGATCATTTAGGCTGTACTGTTATAATTTCTGTTTTCCTGTAGAAATTCAAGTGGAAAAATAGTGTCCATCAATGCCAAGTTGAACTTAGATAATAAGGACTTCAAAAAAACTACCAAGATCACTTGGTTGGCAGAAACTCCACGTGCACCCCTCATCCCAACTGTCTGTGTTAATTATGAGCATCTGATCACTAAGCCAGTTCTAGGTAAAGATGAAGACTTCAAGCAATACATCAATCGAAACAGCAAGGTGAGTTATCCTTTTGTCCCCTTTAATTCCACAAAACTTAGTGTTGTTTGGGTTTTTTTGTTTGTTTGTTTTAGCATTCACTGTTTCTAGTTGCTCTTTTTAAAATTTAATTGGTTTTTTTGTCAAACAGATAAATTGTGCTGGTGTATCTAGTTTCCATGTAACCTGCCATAATCTCAAAACTAAAATATAATTCTTTTTTATTCTCAGGTGTTACCTGGCTTTTACATGTCTGAGACCAATAGTTTGAGTTTTTGTCTTGATACATTCTTATGATATGGCATCTTCTTGCTAGTACTTGTTCTGCTGCTGCTGGAATTAGATAACAGTTTGGCACTCTGAGAAGGAGAAAATCACCACTATCCTTCTCCAGCTCTACTGTGTTTCTTACTACTCCTTTGCTCTGTTAGACATGGTCTGATTTCTTTTAACACAGCAAGAAGAACTGATGCTGGGTGATCCGTGCCTTAAGGAGTTAAAAAAAGGAGACATCATACAACTTCAGAGGAGAGGCTTCTTCATTTGTGATCAGCCCTATGAGCCAGTGAGGTAAGCTACCTGAGAATGGCCTAAACAGACTTCAGAGAATTTGCTTTAGCTTGCTATTTTTTAGTGTTTTCACACACACACATCAGCAAGAGTAATGTCATCTGCAAATATTTTCCCCTTTACCATGATCTTTCGGTGGAATATTTCTGTGGACTGGCATGGCTTTTATTTTGTGTGTTCCTGCCTCTTCAAACTGTCTCAAGCCAAGTACGTGGCACTTTTGCTGCACCCCAGCTAACCTGGACTTGGTAAAGAGGTCATGGTTTCGTTGTGACTTGAAGTATAGAAATTAAGGAGCAGTGCTACAGAATAAAACAGGCATTTTTCCAATTAGAGTGTGCACGTACTACTTAATTGTAACACTTTTTTAGCAAGCTATCAAACATCTACACTGCAATTATAAACATACACAGAAATATTTTAAAGAAAAGGAAAACTTGTATGTAACATGAATCAGTGCACATCCCCAGTTATGGAAATTTGGGTAACTACAGCTGTGTACAAAGATAAACTTGCAGATGTGCAAGAGTATCTTTTAGAAAGAGTAGCACATTTGTTTCAATAAAAGTTTGACATGTGTCTTGTATTTCCTTTATTTTAGTGTTTTCTATAAATCTTTTTATAGTCCTTACAGCTGTAAAGATGCCCCATGCATTTTGATTTACATCCCTGATGGACACACTAAGGAAATGCCAACATCTGGATCAAAAGAGAAGACCAAAGCTGAAACTGCAAAGAAAGAGGTAAACTTGTGGTTTAGAAAAGTACCAAATAATATCTTACTAGACATCTGTTTCTGTACAAGATTATCACGCTGAATACTTGGCTTATTTTTTTTTTTCCTGTCTTTTTTTTTTTAAGGCTAGTTCAGCTGTAAAAGGAAAATCTGCACCACTTGTTGGTCATGCCTCTCCTCCAGCCTGTACTGTATCTGAAGATCACCTGATCATCTACCACAAGGTGGCTGCACAGGGTGATGTAGTTCGTGACTTGAAGGCTAAGAAGGCAGCAAAGGAAGATATTGATAAAGCTGTGAAGCAACTGCTGGCCTTGAAAGCAGAATACAAAGAGAAGACAGGCCAGGAGTATAAGCCTGGAAATCCTCCAGTATCTGGAACTACACAGGCATCAAAGCTTGAGACCTCTGGTACCCTGGACAGTAAAGCTCTGTACGATAAAGTAGCAGAACAAGGAGAAGTGGTCCGAAAACTGAAAGCTGAGAAAGCACCTAAGGTGATGCTTAAACTAATATTTTGTTTTTATCTGTGTTTACATAGCCCATTGTTCTGTGTCTGTGGAGGTGAATGGGTGCTTATGGGTCCAGGTTTTCATAGTGGTCATCATTTGGACTGGGCTCTGTTCTATCAAGACTTGTGTTTTCCAAGACTTATTTCTTCAGTTAGATTTGCATGACCAAGTTTGTGTTAGTATTCATAAGGATGCAAGTGAATTCCCGTATTTCTTAGCCTGCTGCTCTGAAATATGGACAGGATTCACCCCACATCTCATGAGCTGATTAAGTATCCAACTTGGGTCCTTGGGATTAAAATGCCCTGCAGCATTTCTTCATTTGTTTAACTCAATATGGTCAAATTATGTGACTTTAGAGGTTTGGATTGTTTCTGTTTAGACTTTAAAACAAAGCCCCAAAACCAGAAAGGAAAGATCCAAATACTACAGATGTTTTTGAGACATCTACCTCTCTGTAACTGTACGTAGCAAATGTAGCTACTATTAGCTGTGTTATTTCCTTTCTTTCTAATGCAGAACAAGAAAAGATGGAAATAACATACTTTGCCTGGTGGTTAAATAATGTTAGTAGTAGTGGTGTCTTGGTGGGACTGTAAAATCTAAATAAATGGGAAGATCTCAGTTAATTTATTGTTATAATTTTACTTAGGACTGTTAAGGTTGTATGTGCTGTAAGAGGAGTTACTTTGTTAAAATAGGAAAGCAGTAGAGAAAACTTCTCTGAACAACTCTACTAAGTACTTGAGGAAATGGACTAGGTGCACATAAACTGCAGGTCTTTTTATGAAAGTATTTATGCTACACTGGAGAGTATTGTGTCTCTATATCTTTGTTCCTCCCTCTTTCTGCCCCTTCCTTTCTTCTTTCAGGATGAGATAGGTGCTGCTGTGGAAGTCCTTTTATCCCTAAAGGCAGAATATAAGCGACAGACAGGCCAGGAGTACAAGCCTGGAAGCCCACCTGTGGTCTTTATCCCTTCTCAGTCTTCTCCTGTTCCCACTCTTCCATCCCCATGTCCAGTAGACAGCAAGGCTCTGTACAGCAAAGTAGCTCAACAAGGAGAAGTGGTCTGCAAGCTTAAATCGGAGAAAGCTTCCAAGGTGTTCTACCTGTGGATACTTCTGAGTGGAACAGTGTCTTCAGTTTAGACTAAAACCCAGTGGCAGGTTTTGTGAAATTTGAGGAGCAAAATATAAGCAAGTTCCCTGAAGTGCTTTCCCAAATTCTCTGGAGCTGATGATATGGCTGACTGCATGAGTTTTGTGTTAGTGCATGGAAAATAAGTTCTTTTTTTAGTGATACAAGATAAGTGAAGCAGAGTATAGGCAGTAACTTGAAAGCAGGGCTGTAACTTGGACCCAGAATGGCAATAATAAATTTGGGAGTTATTTGATCATGACCAAAGAACCATTCTTTATTCAGAGTCTGTGTATTTGCTGCTATTCTCCAGTGTGCAACTCATGGACTGCTATAACTGGAGGGGACTAAGCCACCTAAATGGGAGGCTTTTATGGCACAGAAACCAGCCCTTACATATCCTGCCTGATTTGGTCCTTTGGTGTACAACTTGTAGGTATTCTGGCTAAAAAGTTTTACCACAGAACTTAATAATGACGACTTGTCCTAACAGGATAGCTCTAGAAGTTTTATTACAACAGCTTTGTTAGTGCCATTCTAGTAAAGCTTGTGTTATCTCAGCTATTGTGTTACACCTCTGTTATTTCTGCCCTTATCTGCAACTGCTGTTTTTTCTCTCTTGCTTCAGGAACAAATAGATGAGGCTGTGAAAATTCTTTTAAGCCTAAAAGCAGAATATAAACAAAAGACAGGTCAAGAGTACAAGCCTGGAAATCCACCCTCAACCCCTCCTTGTATATCTTCTACTGCACTTCCCTCTCCTGTCTGCTGCAGTAACTTGGCAACGTGTAGCTTAGTGGATGGCAAAGCACTTTATGATACTGTGGCTGAGCAAGGGGAGGTGGTACGCAGACTCAAGGCAGAGAAAGCTTCCAAGGTACAATAGGCATTAAAATGAACAATTGTAATTCTGACCACATTTTGCCACTTGGGGGAAATCTTTCACCAAGCAGTGATCAAACTCCCGTGTCCAGGTCATGCATGCTCTGATAATGCCAAACAAGACTGTTCTGTTGCTGGATGCTTTCTTGGCTCAGATATACAAAGTCAAACTTAACCTCTCATATGTGGAGGAATAGGCACGAGCATGGCAGATGTCAACCTCTCAGAAGGTTTTAATGTATTTTACTTTCTCTTGCTGTGTTTGGGACAAGTGGCTGTTTAAGTATCTGGGGTGCTGCAGCAATAGCAAGACTTTTCAAAACTTGACAGATTCAGTGATGGTTGTGGAAAAAAACACAAGACAAACCTGCAGTTTTTTAGGTGCTTCTGGGAGGTTTTTTCCTGCCTGTACTTCTACCTTGCAAAATTAGTTTTGGTGCTGGGTTGTTTTTTCGGGTGCTTTTTTGTTGGTCAGTTAGGTTGGTTTTGTGACTTGATAATAAATGCTTCTGGCCAGTTCTCTCTTTAATTCTCACCAGTGCATCTTGCTATTTGTCCTCCACATAGGATCAAATAGATGAAGCAGTGAAACTCCTCCTTTCCCTGAAAGCTGACTACAAAGAGAAGACTGGGCAGGAATACAAGCCAGGACATCCACCAGCAGCTCAGGGGGCTTTGCCTCAGACATCAAACACAGTACCCAGTGGTCCAGACACTCCTGAAGCTAAAGCCCTGTTTAGCAAAGTAGCTCTTCAAGGAGATGAAGTTAGGAAATTAAAAGCAGAAAAAGCAGACAAGGTAACAACATACACACTGTAGTGTAAAAATGCAATATATGTATTTAAATCTAAAAATATCTTTGAAATTCAGTGTGATTATTGGAATTAGAAATATACCTTTAGAACAGGCAGCATTTGAATTCTGAGATCTGGAATGTACTTTTAAAATTATTCCTGTCCTTTAAAATGTTAACACATTAAAGTTAAGTGCCGGCTTTTGTACATTTTTCCCCTGACACTGTGTGAATGTCCATAATGCCTTAGAGATCTTTTATCTTTTTTTTGATGGAGCCATATTATTCCTGTGACTTCTCTATAAATTTATTTTTTTTCTTTTTGTCCTTCAAGGAAAAGATAGATGTGGCTGTTAAAGAACTTCTTCAATTGAAGGCCCAGTATAAGTCTGTTGCAGGAGTTGACTATAAACCAGTGTCTGCTAGTGGTGGAGATGACAAAGACAAAAAGAAGAAAGAGAAGGAGAACAAGTCTGAAAAGCAGAGTAAGCAACAGAAGCAAAATGATGGCCCTAAAAAAGAACCTTTGCAAGGACAGAGTGGTAATGAGCGCTCATCAAATGGATCAGGAGAAGGCCAAGGCCCTAAGAAACAAACCAGGTAAAGATACGATCTTTAATCTTATTTGATAGAAACATCAACTGTCTATCTCTGTTGAGATTTAGAGTTTGATAGGTGTCTCATTCACTTCAAAGTGTGGACATTTGCAGAATAACTGTTGATTTTCAGATTCAAGATTAAGCCAAAAGCAAGTTAGCAAAGTTTATTTAGTGTCAGTTTTACCTCAGCATCCTGTACTGTTACTGTCACTGAGAACTTTCTGTGCTTCATTATTGGCTTCTGCAAATGTGCTGCTGTGTCTTGCTGAAAGCTTAGAGGTCTTTTTACAGCATGTACATTTGATACATAAATCATGTATTAGAGACAGAGATGTGGTTATTTTGTATAGAAATAATGCCAGGAAAAAATGTATTTCCCACGTTTTAAACTTCTCTGTTTGTAGAGATACAAAGCATTTACTTTTGTCTACTGTCATTTGAGTCTGGTGAGTTTGACCTTCTTTAGAATCTTGTAGTTTTATTGGTTATCTTTATTTGGATGGTAGGGTCAATTTTCTGTCTCAAAGAGTGTGACTGACATTCACATGAATGGTGAATTGTAGCCACTGGCTAGGTATAAAAAATGTTTAAAGAGTAAAACTGCTTGCACACAGGTCTGGTTAATCTTAGGTTCTTACTGGACTGATTACTGATAATTGTTTCTTTTTAATGTGTCATTGTGAGGTTCTTTGGTACAAACATAGTGAGAATTAGAAGGGTTCAAACAGTAGTAAAAAAATGGAGCTGTTCTTATTAAATATTCTTGTTAGGGTGAGGAAATACCAGCAACTCCCACCAGCCAAAATTTAGCCTTTTGATGTAAAACTAAAACATTCTGTTCTATCTTATTATGCCATACCTCCTGCCCCCTAAAAAAAGAGAAAAAAGAAAGGGTTAGGATAAATTTCACTGCTAAATGCTGAACAGCACAAATCTAGTTCTTTTGTCATACCATAGGCTGGGTCTAGAAGCTAAAAAAGAAGAAAATCTTTCAGAGTGGTTCTCTCAGGTAAGTGCACATCAATTTGTATTAATTATTTCATTCTGTTATAAATCAAGGTGTGTTTGGAATTTACGTATTTCTGTCTAAGTTGGGGGTTTTTTTTAATAAAAAGCAAAGTACTTGCTCTTTTTTATGTATGACATTGTTATGGTCTTAAATAGAGGTGCCTTGCATTAAAGAGCTGAATAAATTTAGGAAGCTGTAAAAAGGATGAGTGTCAACCACCCAACCCCATTAAATATATATATATATATATATGATTTTGTTGATTCATACCTGGATTCCTCTTCTGTTAAGAATGATGCCTTGAGTTTTAGCTCTTATATTTTTATCTTTTTCAAATTCTGTATTGCTTACTTCAGGCATCAAGAGTACAAAACTTAATTGAAATTACAGAACTTTGACAAACTTGAGAGTTTTATTTCAGCTCAAGGTGATGCATAACAAAAGTTAATATCTGTTGATACTGCACAATTTTGCTGGCTTGTGAGATTGAAAACAACCAGAGTGGAGATGATAAGTTTAGATTAGTCTTGTTATACGAGAAATTTTAAGTAGGTGTCAGTGGTGTACATTTCCTCTCAGTAGTATAATTTTTGCTTGTACTCTAAGGAATAAAAATCTCTTCTGACATGAGCTAGAGACATTTCTTACAAAAGTGCAGTTTGTTGGTTCCTGGAAATCAGCTGATAGCTAATCAGTAAGTAGTCTCTTACTTGGATTAATGAAATTCAATTTTAGTTAAGTGTTCACATTTTTCATATCTGTTATTAAACTTAATGTTCCTGGGAAACATTCTCTAGTGACCCTAAAGTATATCTTAGCTGCTAACAAGTTGAGCGCTTTTAAGTAGCAGACTTTTCTTGAATTGCATGACACACACTTGAATTACTGAGCGTTCTCAGTGTACAAACTGGAACTTCAGCATCTGATTAATCTTTTGCAAGGTGATCACAAAATCAGAGATGATTGAATACTATGATGTGAGTGGCTGTTACATTCTTCGTCCTTGGGCTCACGCTATTTGGGAAGCCATCAAAGACTTCTTTGATGCAGAGATCAAGAAGCTTGGAGTGGAAAACTGCTACTTCCCCATGTTTGTGTCCCAGGCTGCCCTCGAGACAGAGAAGTCTCATATTGCTGACTTTGCTCCTGAGGTACACTTCAAAACTTCATTTTAATCTGACTTAAGAAAACCCAACCACTTAGTCTGTAGCTGAGTATGAAAGTAAGTTTGGGGTTGGAGAGTTTTTTTCCAAACTTGTTTTGTTTGATGGTTTTGTTTTTTTTTTCTTTTCTCTTTCTTTTAGGTTGCTTGGGTCACAAGATCTGGGAAAACAGAACTGGCTGAACCAATTGCTATACGTCCCACAAGTGAAACAGGTGGGCCTCTTTTCATGCAGTTTGGCTGTAAACTTATACGTAAAGTTTTAGGTAAAGTGTAGCTGATAGACAAGAGTCCCTTTTGAAAAGTGGAAGCCCCCATTTTTCAGAATGTTTTCTGTAACTCCTCAGGAAAATTTCCTGATTTTGCTGCTGCTTATAGCAAATCTCACACTATATGTTCCCTTAAATAGACTCTTTCAGGAAATGCAGACTTTAGCATTTTTTTTCATTAATATCCTGAAGACTGACTTACTTTGCCTGAAAACACATTTGATTATTTGATTTATAGTGTTTATAAGAAAATTTTTTCAACTCATATTTCTCTTCAGTTTTGCATGTATTTTGACTGTAACTGTTTTTCTGAGTAATTTAAACAGGCATTTTAAGACCTGAGGCTGGGTGAGTTTTTAATTGAGTCAGATCTAGTATAGCATCCTGAAATCTTGAGGTCAATGAAGTCCTGTGAATCCAGGTGTATTTACCATACTGTAAGCCAGTGACACAAACACAGTGTCATTAAATAATAAGCTTTGGATTGTACTTTGACCAGCAGCAACCAAGCTCTTTTGCAGAGACTCAGGATGAAGTGAAAGTACTCCTTTGAAAATATTATGTATTAAGACAAAAAATGTATTTTAAAGGAGATTAAGCATAAAATCATAGTTCTCACAGCAGAAAATGTTAAGATTATCTGTAGCAAAAGGAAAAGTTTGACATAAATGTCTTTATTGTGTGGAGACTCAAAGCTGCTTTCTTTTTACAGTCATGTATCCTTCCTATGCAAAGTGGGTGCAGTCACACAGGGATCTTCCTATCAAGCTTAATCAGTGGTGCAGTGTTGTGGTATGTGTACACGATTTCTGAGTACCTCTTGTTATCACAAGTGCAGTGTAGGACAGTTATTCTCTGTGTACTTGGCATGATCATGTTGATCGCAGCACATATTTCAAGGCAAAATTATTGCCATGATTTACATGATTTGTTTTTCTCAGTGTTTTTAATAAATCATTCTTTATCAATATATGTGGTTGATTATATTAAATAGAAATCTCTGAATAGTTGACTATTTTCTCTTTATTGAGAATTTTCTAGTACTTACTTATAAACATTATTTTTAACAATAATTTGACACTTCATAGTGTTAATTTTTTTTTTCACTTCTGCCCCTCCAGCGCTGGGAGTTCAAACATCCCCAGCCTTTCCTTCGCACTCGTGAGTTCCTTTGGCAAGAGGGCCACACAGCATTTGCAACATATGAAGAGGCAGCAGAGGAGGTAAAAACAAAGGCACTGGTGCTTTTCCTTTCAGGAAGTTACCTTACTCCATAGCAATGCAAACAAATCTTTATACTGGGACCTCATAGAAATCTTTCTTCTTTTCTTTGGGAGCCCTTGTGAAAAATGCCAAGTATAATAGAACCCATTTTTTTCTCAGATGTAACCCATTTCTGAGGCTTTAGTCTCTACAAACGATATGGGGAGTTTGAAGACAGTGATATATAATGTGTGCTTTCCTTAAAATTATTTTTCTTAAAATACTTAAAAATCAATTTTCCTTAAAAATTTAAATAATGCATTCACATGTTTACTGCTAGAAGTTTTAAAACTTTCTTTGCCCAAAAGTCAGATATTTCATTGAGTGTTGTGGCATATCTTTATTTATGTAGCAGATGTTCAGACTTTTAGGTGGAATTTAGAAGTCAATATAACTCTTGGCCTTTCATTTCTGCTGTGACTCTTCTTGTTTTCTGTCATGGCTTATAGTTGTTGCATTTTGATTCAGAGAAAATAACATCCAAAGTTTAAAGTAATTGAAGAAATCTTAGTTTTTAATCAAAGTCTTGAGAAAGTGTTACATTTTTAAGATTTCAGAGTCTGCCATTTAAAAATATTTCATGATGTAGCAAATGGAAAATACTGAGTAATTCTGAAGACAGTTTGTTCATCACAGGTGCTGCAGATACTTGATCTCTATGCTCGGGTGTATGAAGATCTCTTAGCAATACCTGTTGTGAAAGGAAGGAAGACAGAGAAGGAGAAGTTTGCTGGGGGGGATTATACAACCACTTTAGAGGCATTTATATCTGCCAGTGGAAGAGCTATCCAGGTATTTACCTATTAAAATTTTTTTTTTCATTAAATATAGGAAGATGAAATATTTAAACTGATGCTTGATAGACTTAACTTTCCATTGAATAGAATTTTCTGTGTGCATCTATTTCAGGGAGCAACATCACATCATCTAGGGCAGAATTTCTCAAAGATGTTTGAAATTGTATTTGAAGATCCCAAAAAACCAGGAGAAAAACAGTTTGCTTATCAGAATTCCTGGGGCATTACGACTCGGACTATTGGTGTAATGACAATGATTCATGGAGATAACATGGGATTGGTACTCCCACCTCGTGTAGCCTGTATTCAGGTGTGTAAAATGCCTTAAACTGCCTTAGTTTCCTTTCCTGTCTTGAAATTGATGAGCATTTTGTATCAGGCAGCTGGAAGACTTAATGTAGGATGGAGCTGTCTAGTTACAGAGTAGCTGTATGAAGTTAATAACAAATCATTAGCATACTTGTGGTGGACAAGTCTCTTTTGATAGTCCATCCATTTAAAGTAATGTTATTTATGTCATTAGTATGAAAAGGGAAATGTATCCTTTACTTCTGAGAGCATGAAAGGAATTACTGGAATACAGGGCCACAATACTGGTTTTAAGTTCTTTTATAACCATGAGCTAATTTTTTTGTAGCATAAAGTACATGTCCTGTTCTATTGCAGGTTGTAATTATTCCCTGTGGTATCACAAACTCCCTTTCTGAAGAGGACAGAGAGGCTCTGTTGAAGAAATGTAACGAATATCGTAGCAGGCTGCTTGGTGTCAACATCCGTGTCAGGGCTGATTTAAGAGACAACTACTCACCTGGCTGGAAGTTCAACCACTGGGAACTTAAGGTACTTTTCTTTCCTGCAGGTGTTTTGAAGCCTAGGTGAGAGGTATATATGAGGTATGTTATGTGGGCCCTGTGTTCTGAAGGCAAATGTGTTCTATAAATTAAGAATTGCTGCCTGTTAATCAGTGATCACTTTCATTAGTAAATGAAGAAAAGGTGTTTTCCGAGACTTGTTCTGTTTGCTAGGACTTGCATGTCATTAGGGATTTTTAAACTTCCAAGGCTCTACTTAAACACCTAGAAATTTAAATTAATACCATAAATTACTTGCATGTTTAAAAATGTGCACTAATACTTCAGTGTGTCCTGGCTCACAACAATGCCTTCTGTGCATACAGTGGAACAGAGAAGATAAACCTGAAGTGTCAGCAAAGAAAGGAGCAATTTTTTTGTTTCAAAATTGCCATGTTCCCTTCATATAGCAGTTGAGAGGAACAGTTGTGCTTCCTCCAGTATAAGAGGCTTTTATAAAACAAAAATAGTGAGCAGAATGAAACAATGGTAATAGTGGTAATTAGAAATTGAGTGATGTGTTGAGTGATGTTGCAGAATCGTATTTTTATTCTGAATTTAAAATTAATTTCAATGTGTTAATCTTCAAAGTAACACCGTATAAGTGACCCAAATTGTTCCAAGTTCCTGTTGTCTCCAAGTTCTCTTCCCTTTGTGTAACCTTTTTTTTTTTTTTATTGAAACTCTGGTACCATGAATCCATGTTGGAAAACTTCCTAAATAAAATTAGGTTTTTCGGGGAGGCACAGCATGGAGCAAACTCGATGTTTTGTATAAAATCTGCTGATGTGTCCAGCATAATACCTAAACTGCATCTTCAGGCTAATTGCAGGAATTGTACACTCCTTTTATTGAGTGTATGAGGAGTTTCATATAAAAAATACAAAGGTGCTGGAATAAGAAGTACACAAATTAACTGGAAAATATTTTGCTTTGTGTACTTTTCAGCTTAGCAGATTTCTGGTGTTACTTCCTAAAAAAAGCAAGTCACTGGTACTTCTTTTGTAGTGTCTGGTGTTAGTTCCTTTGCTTTCTTGGGAAATCTTCCTGAGTGCCTATGAGCTATTCTTTCACTTAGTAGTATAACAATTGGAAGTACTGGATACTTTCTTCCAAGGTTTTATTATGGAGACAACGTTTTGTGGGTCATCAACTAGAATGTTCAGTTTGAATTGCTTGTTAATAATAGTTTTGAATAGCTTTTTATGTAGCTATGTAGCAGTAGTAGATAGTTGACTGTTCAGATGGATTTTACTGTCTTATTCACCTTTTTAGCATGGATGAGGTAGTGCGGGGAGAGGGAGTGTAGGGAATCATTTGGAAGCTGTGAACTTGAGGCAGTTCCAGAGCACACAATGCACTGAAAGCTTGGGTACAGGTTTCAATTCTCCTGTCCGTCTCTTGAACACTGTGGAATGGTTTTAGCTTATAAACTTACTGATGCAATTTCCTTTGAAGAGGGGAAAAGAATCCTCCAAAATGCATTTATAGTTACTCTTTTCATTTCCTGTGAAAGAATGTTTACATTTTGGGATACACGTTAGGATGTAGAGAATGTAAGTTACACAGTAGACTCTTAACTGACTCTTTCTATTAAAATGGAAAATCTTTTTGTCTGATGGTATATGGGAGATGAGAAATTACATGTTATCACCAAAGTTTATAAAGCATAAAGGCTTTGCTAAAGCAACTAGCTGTTTGTAGTCAAATATCCTATGCAATTAATGTTGATATTGGGGCTGCATTTAACAGAACTTTTGCTGTTTGCTGTTAATACAACACCTGTTGAATGCTGTTGAAATGCTATTGAAAGCATTCTGTGAAAACAGAATTAAATGTATTATTGGATGAACTAGAACATTACAATTACTATAAAAGTCTTAATTGTTCAGACTTAAAAGAATTGATTTGCAATATGTGGGATAACTTAGTGCAGTTTCAGTGGTGTGTCAGTATTACTTGCATATTGGCACTGGTGCTGTCTCCAGACTAGTGAAGCAAGATAGAATGCACAAGTGAAGAGATTGTGGTTGGGAAAGACAGAAATGCATAAAAGCTTTGGAATATATGGTGATTTTTTTTTTCAAAGAAACTTAAATATATAAAGTGAGTCTATATTAAGACTGGAATTTAAAACAAAGAAACAAAAAGCCACAGAGAGAGAAAAAGAATTCTTCTAATAATTACTTCTTCATCATAACTTCTAATTTTTTTTTTCCACAAAGGGTGTCCCAGTCAGGGTTGAAGTGGGACCACGAGACATGAAGAGCCAACAGTTTGTAGCTGTTAGAAGAGACACAGGGCAGAAGCTGACATTGTCTGAACATGAAGCAGAGGAGAAACTTAAGCAGATCTTGGAGGAGATCCATGCAAACCTTTACAGCAGGTAAATTGAGAGTTACAGTAAATGGCTGTGCTAATCACAGATGCACCTGTCAGAAGAACTTCTCACATTAATGGTTTATCTGTGGAGAAGGACAGGTTAGGTTCATCTTCCTGTTTGTGACATGTAATTTTCTGCCTCTCAACCTCTTCACATACAGCGATAGAAGTTGCCTGTTGTTCTTATGAAACGGAAGGTAAAAGGTTGGGAACTTATTTTAAAAAATACTTCCGTGAGTTCATGTGTGTTGTTAATAAATAAATACACCATAAACACACCATAAATAGGTCCCAATGACCTAGCACTACCCAAGGAGGGCAGCAGAGCTGGTGAAGGGTGTAGAGCACAAGTCCTCTGAGGAGCAGCTGAGAGAGCTGGTGTTTATCCTGGCGAAAAGGAGGCTCAGGGGAGACCTTATCGCTCTCTACAACTGCCTGAAAGGAGGGTGTAGTCAGGTGAGAGTTGGTCTCTTCTCCCAGGTAACAAGTGACAGGATAAGAGGAAATTATCTCAAGTTGAGCCTGGGGAGGTTTAGATTGGATATTGGAAAAAATTTCTTCACTGAAAGAGTGGTCAAGCATTGGAACAGTCTGCCCAGCACAGTAATGCAATACCCATCCATGGAAGTGTTTGGAAAACATATGGATGTGCTTAGGGTGTGCTTAGGTTTAGTGGTGGGCCTAGCAGTGTTGGTTTAGTGGATGGTCTCAATGTTCTTAGAGGTCTTTTCCAGCCTAAATAATTCCGTGATCCTATGTACAGGACTCATTCATGAAAGATGCTTTTGGTGAGGAATTTTGAAAGACACAAAGCTGTCCAAGAAACTTCAGCAGCTGAAGTTCTATGTTCAGAATTGTATTTTAAGACCCTATTGACCTTCACTGGATTGTTTTCTTGTAAGCAATCAAATACTTTTGGAACTGTTTTTTGCCTTTACTGCAAATGTCAAAATGCCTCGCAGGTCTGTCACTGCAGAATGTGGCTCATAAGTCCTCTGAGAAGAACAGGGTGTTGATGCAGCACTGCAGCAGATGAGCTTTTCTATTTCCTTCTCTGGTAATCAAAATTGTTTACAGGCAGAATATTTTTACCTACTTCAAAAGCATCTTGTGATTTAGATTTAGAAGATAATTTAAAAAGAAAAATATACATCTGTAGTATGTATTTTTGTCTGCTTTGGATCAGTGTTTAACTGACATGCACAACAGTGTGAATTAACACAGTGAAATGTGCAGCAACCTGGAGAACATCCCATCATCAGCAATTAATCAAAATTTTATCTGTTTGAGGGGAGAAGTGGTAGAAAGACATAACCTCATAGGAAGGTTCTAATGAATATATAGATCTTTTTGTAACCTTTTGTTTTGACTGACTCTGAAAACTCAGCTCAGAGTGAGTTGGCCAGTGAGTTTATGTGAATAAATCTACCCTGACTGAATTTTTTTTCCCTTTTCTTAGAGCGTCCGAGGACCTAAAAAGTCATATGGTGGTGGCCAGTAATATGGAGGACTTTCAAAAAGAGCTTGATTCAGGAAAAGTAAGGAAATTTACTATTTCTATTCTTGTGCTTCACACCCTTTCTATCCCTTATCTTCATAATGGTTTTATCAGAATATGCTTTTAAGAGTGTGGTAAACATTTCACACAGGTTACGATAACCTCACTGTCATTATTCTAATGCAAACAGTGACAATACACTTATTAAGTCTCGTATAAAGGTCCAGGTAAGAGTTTAAAGTACAAGCTATTTACGTCAAGGAAGTTTTACCTTTATGACTTGAGTAGAAGCCGTAGAAGTAGTTAGTTAAGAGTTACTGCAAGTCAGAAACCTCCTTGGGTTGATAGTAACAGTAACCCATCATGGGGATGAGTGAGCTCTACTGATGGAGACATCTGGGAAAAAGTATTGAAGTTTAGATGAGAGGTTAAGCCTTCAGTACAGAACTGAGCTGCTGTTTCTTTTACAAAGATCCGCTGACAGAATTTTTTAACTCTGAAATTCTGTCACAGATCAGGTTGGGAAATTGTTTATGTGTTTAGATTAGTGTGTTCAAGAGATAGGGTAGCATTAAGTAAGGTGGTGTATTTCATAAAGAGAGATCAGAGGGGTTGTGTGCTAATTAGATTCACTCTGAAAATTTCAAAATTCCTGATGAAAAATGTGTAAGTGCCAAGAATCCGTAAGTACTGTGTTAAACTTCAAAAATAATTTTAAGTTATTCCTGGTTAGGCTTGACCTTCCATTATTCTATTTTCTTGTATTTCTATTGCACTTAAATTCAATTTAGAACAATATTTAACATAATAATGATGAACTTCGTAGGAGGGACTGATTTAGCATGCTTGAGAAGCTGAGGATATACCTGTCTTAGACATTTTGTGCATAGTGCTATAATAGTAGTACTGCCTTATTTTCCTCCACATAACTAAACCACAAGTCTTTAGTCTTTACTTAACACTTAATTGTGCTCTGCATAGATGTTCAGCTAGTGTTAGTGCTCTCATGTGTTGTGAGTTCAAGATGTGCCAGCATGTATCTTTGACTTCTGAATTAAAAAAGCCCTCTGAAATGATGCTTGACTGTCTTCAAGACAAAGAAAAGGCTGAGGACAACATAAGCTCTTTAAAAAGTCTTAAGAGAATGCAGTACATATGTGGAGAGAGTAAAATGTCTGGTCTTCAATGTCCAACACTCATTGTTATGTGCAGCTAGATTCTAGATATGACAAAGAGAATTCAGCTGTTTTCATAATGCTTAGAACTCTAATGTAATCTAAATGTAGTTAAGCTTGGAAATGTGAAGATACAATTTTGCATTCCATGTTGGATACTTCTACCATTTTGGTACTTAGGTTATATGAATTTATTATGAGCTGCATATCTGAATTGAAAAAAATTGAAAAACTATGTCATTTTATGTTTGTTTCACTCTACCTATTTTTGTTGTATTAACATAATTTTATAGCATATGTATTCTGTAATTACTTGAAATTACACTGTTAACATTGACTACCATTCAAGAGAAAAATTTATAAGATGAAGTGAGTGTTCCTGTTTAATTCCTATTGCTGTTTTCCCCTTAATGGAATTGCAGACTCTTAGCTCTTTAAAAATGTGGACTGTTTTTCATTTCACTAACAAAAGGTTAGTGCAAGAGCAGTGTAGTAGAGTGGTAATAGTTCCTTTTTGAAGTTGCAAGAAAGTGAAGCTAGAAAGGGAAGTCTAATAAAGGTGTGTTCCAATTAATGGCAAATTGAGAATTTTGCAGTAAGAATGTAAAGTAGGTGAAAGAAAGACACACTGAGTAAACCTTATTCACATTTTGGTGAGAATTAAAATGACTGAAGGCTGAATTTAGTAGCTGATGTTGCCCTCAGCTCTCAGCATTTCACACATATTCAAATGTGTGTTGGGGGTGTAATGCTACCTCTTGGTAGCAAACTGAATTTTCTCTGTGAAAGTCCATTAAAAATAAAAAGATAAAGTCAGTAAAGTTGAATATTAAACTAGGGGCAAGAGCTCTGCTACAATAGCTAAGAGTAGTACTGAGAGGAGTGGGTGACATTATAATTTCAGCCTTACTCTCTGGGTTTTCTTAAGTTAAGCTAAGTGAAGGAAACATGAGGAAGCTGCACACCCACCCCCACGCCCCCCAGAAAAATGTGCTGTTGCCAGTTCTGTTTTCTTAAAATATGTATGCTCAGAAAAAAATGAAAATTCATAGTAATGGAATTAAAATGGGAACTTTGTTAGGAAGGCACTGTCTTGCAGTGTGTATGGTGAGCATTTGCTCAGTAGTTTGAAAATTTTAAACTTTTCCTGAAAAACAGAACATTTAATGAGAAAAGAGTGTTTATACTTCACACAGAAAAAAGATGCAATGGGTTAAAAAAATTGATTTAAATTTAAATGCTGCCTTGGGTTTATGTAGGATTTTCCATACTGCACTGTGGAAGGATGACTGTGCTTATCTATTTCTCTGATGACAAATAGCTATTAAAATTCAATTGTAACAATTGGAACTTTTCCCAGTTTGAGTGTATATGAGATTTGAAGGTTTAGGAATCTTCCAGAGACAAAGATGATTTTTTTAGATGTGTAACTGTTGGGGTTTTTTCTCTCCTCTCTTCAGATTGTACAAATCCCTTTCTGTGGGGAAATTGAGTGCGAGGATTGGATCAAGAAGACCACTGCCAGGTAAAATATAACTGAACTGGAGATTATTTACCAAGATCAAAATCAAAATATTTTAAATATAAAACAGGAATGCAAGATGCCTCTGGGTATAACACTTATGTACAGACTCCTGCTGTCCTGCATAATTCAATGTATTTACTTCCCTTAGCTCTGGAACTTACAGAATAATTAATGCGGGTTTAAGATTTCATGTGTAATACACTTTATTGCACTTTTATTTTTTAATAGAAATATTTATTTTTGAATATATTTATTTATGAATATCCTTTCATTTCAGGGATCAAGATCTTGAGCCTGGTGCCCCGTCCATGGGAGCAAAAAGCCTCTGCATACCTTTCCAGCCTCTCCGTGAACTCCAGCCTGGAGCAAGATGTGTGTGCGGCAAAAACCCTGCCAAGTTCTACACCCTCTTTGGTCGTAGTTACTAAATCACTAGTGAAAGAACCTTCTCCTTTATCTGTGAATTGAACTTTTTTTAATAAGACTGAAATAGCCCCTTAAACTTCAATCGGTTTTGTGACTTTTTAAATAACTCAAAGACAAAGCCATAAACCATAACCCGGCCCCCCAATGGTCAGTCTTAGGCTAGCAGTAATTCACAGACTTTTCTGTAAACATCTCCAATAATAAAGATGTATTGTGAGCTGTAACATGCTGTGGTGGGTTTTTTCTGTGTTGCCCAGTGGGGAGGAATAGGTATCCTTGCCTTGTGTCTTTCTTTTTGGTTTGGTGCATGTGTTTCCTTGTACATTGAGAAAATGTCTGAAAGGTTGGAGAGAATGTCATAAAAACTACAGTACAGTTTAGTGTGCTGACATCTACTTTCTGGATATAACTCTGCTTTTAATTTGGCCTGCAATTTTTTCAATAGAGACTTGCTGCTAACCTGTAGGCAAAGTATTTACTACTTCTGGAAAACTCCCTCTCTAGCCAGCTCTTCCAAGGAATATTTTCATAAAAATGTAAAATCATAGAATGACTTGGAAGGGTTGGAAGGGACCTTAAAGATCATCTCAGTCTAACCCCCCTGTCGTGGACAGGGACACCTTCCACTAGATGGGGTTGCTCAAAGCCCCTTCCAGCCTGGCCTTGGACACTTCCAGGGATGGGGCATCCACAGCTTCTATGGGCAGCCTGTGCCAGTGCCTCACCACCCTCATAGTCAAGAATTTCTTCCTGATTATCTAACCTGAACCTGCTCTCTTTCAGTTTGAAGCCATTCCCCCTTGTCCTATCGCTACCTGCCCTTGTAAGTCCCTCTCCAGCTTTCCTGTAGGCTCCTTTAGGTGCTGGAAGGTGCTCTAAGGTCTCCCTGAAGCCTTCTGCAGGTTGAACAAGTCCGACACTCAGCCTGTCTGCACAGGAGAGGTGCTCCAGCCCTGTGAGCATTTTTGTGGCAGCCTCTGGACTCTCTCCAGCAGGTCCATGTCTGTCTTGTGCTGAGGATCCCAGAGCTGGACACAGCACTCCAGGTTGGGTCTCTCAAGAGCAGAGATAGAGGCAGAGAATCACCTCCCAGATTTTCACCCCCTTGAAAAGCAAGTTTGAAGGATTAAATGCCACATTGTAGCAAGATGCAGGTGGCTGCCATTTCTTGCAGATACTTTGCAAAGCTCTGTTTTTCTTGTTTTGGGAACTGGCCTTTATGGCTGTCTGACAGTGATACTGCAATGAGTAATGCAAAGGCAATCTGAAGAGAGCTGAGTTCAGTGCTAGAGATTTTAGCCTGTGGTTATATCTACAGCATGTTTCATAAAACCTTTTTTGCTTTTCCTCCACTTACCAAGTGTTGCTCTAGCAGGGGAGGCTGGATGTTACAGAGTTGCGAAATCATTTTAAAAATAACATTACTTCCACTCTGAGCACAAGATTGGCTTTTAAAAAAAAAGAGGTGGCCCTGGCACAAAACAGTGTTTGGATGACACACACTTGATTTATTACTTTTGTTCTCCTGTATATTTGAAGGCTGTCTACAGGAACACCTTAACCTGAAAAGAGTATAGTGAAAACTTGGCAATTAAAAAGTTGGACTGGTAAGATGCTCCCCAAACTCTTCCTGAGACAACACTACATGGCTGCCTGTTTCCAAAAACCTGGTTTTATGTAGCAGCCATAGTCTTAAGCATACAGGAGACTTAGAGTGCTATTGCCAGATCTTCTCTGCTTTTCCAAGGCATGCAGAATGTTTGCTTTTGCCCAGATTCCTGTGGTCAGCCTTCCTAGTCAAAATTTCAGATATTAAAATTTGAACCTGGCCTGTCCAGTTTGGAATCGTGTGCCTTGTCATAATGCCCCACTTTTTCCACAGAAAAGTGCAAAAATTATTACATATTTCAGATCAGCTTGCTCATAGTGCTTGAAACTTGGAAATTCTCTGTAATATTCTTTGGATTATGGTTAGTCCTGGAGGGTTTGCTTCAGTTGCATCTTAAAATCATCTGTCTTGCATTTGTCTCGATATTTTCTCAGGTGTAGCAATGAGCAAAGGATTTAGGGAAGGATGTGTCTGTGCATTTATCTTTGGATTTAGTTGACAAACCAGACGAGTAGCCCTAAGGTCTCTATCTTGGTGTGCTGCCCCTAATGCTGGCTGGGATTATACTTTGAGAGAGAGGGTGAGCAATAACACCAGAGTGATGTTTTCACAACCTGAAATGGTAGGTGACTAAGAGCAGCCTGGAGAGGGATTGGCCATGGCACACCTCTCTGGTGCTGGAGAAGGGGAAGAGCAGCAACCAGGAACTTCAATGTCCTCAGGCATGAGAGGCAGGAATGCGCCAAGAGTGTTTTGGCAGAGCAAACCAGGTTTTTAGGAATAGATGAGCACTGAGCTCCCATTGAAATGCTCTGCAATATCCACATTTTTAAAATGAGGTGTGGAAGCTGTTGGTAACTCAGAACAAAGGAAAGGCAAAACTAAATGCAGCCTCTGACCTTATCGGTTTGAACAAACAGCCAACCTTCAACCAGTTGACTGGATCAGATCCATGAGTAAACATGTTGACACACTTCTTAGAAATGAACCTACAAATGGGTTTCTTTGAAGACAGATTTCACAAAAGGCCAGTCTTTTAAATTTTTTTTTATTGTTTTTTCCCCTCTTACTTTTCCTGAACATATTTCTTCCTGATCACAGTAAGGCTTGAAGTGTCTGAAACATTGATGCCTCATGTGCAAATCTCTCTGTGATGATCTTCCAGGAAAAGGCTAATGTTTGCCTGGGACAGATAACATCCATGTCAAGTGTCCTTTTGCCAAAAGCACAATCTGAGCTATCTGTGAAGCATTATAGAAAAAACCTTTCAGACCCTGACTAGATTCTGTCTGTTAGAAAAATAGTTATATGAATTGGAATAATACACTGCTGTTGATTAAATGATACTGCTTGATGTTTGTAATAGAATTGCAGACTTCATGATGTTCTTTAGTTCTTGTATACTGATAAATTTGGGTTAGGTTGTAAGGGGGGTGTAAGGGAACTGCCTTAACATGGTGCTAGCAGCTCCGTTTTGGAAACAGAGCACAGGTGAACATTTTAGCTCTGCTGCAAAGGGAGTGCTTCATTTAGCTCTTGTTTTGATAATCACAACCTTGTGTAGGGCAGGACTTGTAAGAGCGCTGAAGTTTGACCTTGGTCTGTACCCATTGAAAGGAGAATAACTTGAAAAAAATTTCTCACTTTTCAAGCTCTGTAGTTCAGGTAATAAAATAAGTAGTTAAATACCACTTTAATACAAGAAGGAAAAAATCACTGTAGAAATAGCTGGGATAGAAGTGGTAACACAGGTGTGAGAAGATGAAGACGAGTAAGTACCAGTTTTCAGTGTTGCAATTAGTTCTAGCAATCCACTCTTCCAGCGTTAATGGTGTTCTTAAAATGGCAGGAGGAGGGGAACCTTGAGCTGCAGCTGCAGTGTGTAGGTAGGCAAATGACCAAATGTTAAAAATTACGTATGTTGGCAGGCAAGGCTTTAACAAACTGGACTTTAAACATAAATATTTTGGCTGTTGAAACCCTGTGAGCAAAAATCCAGATGAAAAGTGGGGGTGGGTGTTTGTTTTTAACCTAAAGTTAATTCACCTTGGGAAGCCTAAGGCTAGCAGGGACAATTGGTCAGCTCAGGTTATCAATATTATCTTATCTCTCCATGGCTGTACTGCGTGTAATTCATGTCATTTCCTTCCTTCCTATCTCATAACTGACTGTGTGCATATATGTACACAGATGGGCGTTTTAAATAAAAAGCTAGATCATAAACTTTTGAAGGAAGGCACCTGGTCTTATGGCCCATGCTGCCTGGTGTGCCATTAGCAGCAGTTTGTGAGTTTGTGTTAACTGTGGGGACACTCAGAGCTCAACAGGTACTGCACTGAGTGACAAAAAATGTTACTGCTTCAGGATCTTACTCTTTTCCAGAAATGGCACAAAGTACAAGCTGGGACTTCAGCAGCTTGAACTTCTGGTTGTGCTTTCCCCAACTCTGACTTTTCCGTGCAAGCATATAAGAATTACTTTGAGATTTTGAGGCAGTTGGGGTTTTCCAAATGGGAAATAAACAATGTGCTTTGGGTCTTTTGCTAAGCCTCAGCTTCCATAGCTACTGGCGGTTTGTTTAGAAAATGGCCTCCGAATTTTCTCCATTGCCATGAGCAATGTTAAAATGTGTGGAAAGTACAAGAAGATGTTGTATAGTAGTTGTATTAGGTTGCTAAAATGGAAGATAAATTCAGTTGTCTTTGAAGCTTGTTCTATGGACATCTTCAATGACTCCCACAAGCAGTTCATATTCATTGTGTTCTTAAAAATAATGTCCACCCAACAGGAATTGCAAATGTCTTTTTCCACAGGTGTACAGTAGGATTTTTTTCAGTGCTAAAATTACTGACAACGGCAGGAACAGGCATGAGAGGAGAGTTTTGTGCAAAAAAGAGGCCTTTTCTAACCAGCTACAATTCTGAGCCATCTTCTTATGCTCCTGNGACCAAGAAAAGTCATCATCTGATCCTTATTCAATTTTTTAGGACACTGACACTGAGTAGAGCAGCAAGTGCTCGTGCTCCCAGTAGTCTTCCTCGGTTTATTTTTGGTTTTGTAGGAAAAAATGCCTCCTGAGGGTGGGACACCTGCAGGACTGGAGCCCTCAGGGTGTCTTCACATGACAAATCTCACTTAACTGCCCTTTAAACTGATTTATTGTTTTACTGCTTTCTATAAAAGTGGCTCCCTCATGTGAGCAGCGCTGGCAGGTGAAGGGCGGGATCGCAGGCAGGGAGCTGCTCCTCGCACAGCTCTGTCTCCGCAGATCCAGGGGCAGCAGGAATGGGCCGCTACTCGGGCCGCAGCAGCCGGCTCATCCTCATGTGCGTGGCCAGCCTGGCCATTTTCGCCATTGAGATCTCGGTTGCCTACGTGGGCAATTCCCTCTCCTTGGCCTCGGACGCCTTTGCCGTCCTCTCCCACTTGATCTCCATGATCGTCGGGCTGTTCGGCGTCAGGTTCAGCCGCGTCAGGTGGCACAAGGCCAGCACGTTCGGCTTCAGCCGGGCCGACGTGCTGGGGGCTTTCGGCAACTCCGTTTTTGCCACCGCGCTCATGTTCAGCATCTTCGTGGAGGCCATCAAGAGGTTTATCAACCCTCAGAAGACCGAGAAAGCGCTGCTCGTCCTCATTATTGGGGTTTCGGGTCTGTGCTTCAATCTGCTGAACTACGTTATCTTCATGGAGTGCTGCTATTGCCGTGCACCCCCCGGAGACACCGACACAGGTAAATAACCTCGTGCGGCCGCTCTGCCCCTTGGCACTTCTGCTTGGTTATGGAGAATATTTACTGCTTCTCTGGGATGGGCGAGCAAAATGTTGTTTTCTTCACCCTCTTGTTAGCAAGGGTGATGGATTTTATGCCTGAACCCGTGCATGTTTCCAGCTATCACCACATGTGTTTATCCATAAAAAACGGGCAAGCAGTTTGAGTGTTGTCTTTCCAAAAGCGTACAGTGATCTGCAAAAGAAAAATCCTCCCTAATCCACAGGCTGGCCAAACATGGGACAAAATGTACTGCCATCCTAAGGAGATACTTGCTACAAAATACCTAATCCTGAAATACCAGTCATCCCCAATCTCCACCTCTCAGTATTTTAGTAATTCTGCTGTAATTTTTGTCAGAGACATGGTTATCTTTAGACCAGTGCTCACTGTTTGCAGAAGACAAAAGAGTAGGTAAGAGCAAAAGGAGGGTCTCAGCCTTTCTTGATTTGGGAATAAGTTGTTAGAATATTTGGATGCGGACTGAAAAAACCTGTGACTACAGCGCTGAGGATTCTTTGCTGATGTTTGTTAACCTGTGCTTGGGAGAGCACGCAGAGGAGAAACAGGTATACTCTGCCACAGAAACATTTTGCAATAAGTTCTCTTCAGTGCACAGTTTTGGCCTTTCAGTTTATTTTTCTTTGCACACATTTTTAAAATTTCTACATGTGGGAGGAGAGATGGGGACTGATTTTTTTTATTCCTGCGGGAACTGTCTCACTTTATTCATCGTAAGATACATGCGAGTTCTTTTTCTGTCTCTGTATGTTTTTATATACACGTACAAACATATTTCTTAAAACTAGAAATATTTCAGTTGAGATAGGAGCCAGATATTTGCAAAGCATTAACTGGATGTGCCGGGGGGGGAAGCTGAGAGCCTGCCTGAAAAAGCAGGTGCTGTTATGTCCTGCTCTAGGTGAGGTAAGGTAAGTCTTACGTTTGACTTTCAGGCTGGACAGGGCTTTGGAACTAGATATTAAAAATCTGTTAGTTTTTTGTGTTATAGTGTTTAATGTGTTTTCTGATGGACTTTTGAGTTGGAAAATATTTCTGTTCATTATTAAAGGTATCTCCAGATCACATTGAAGCTTTAACTTTGTTGCTGTTTAATATTAAAGACAGATACTGAACTGATTTTGGTGCCTGCTTGTTTATATGTCCACCTGTTTAAAATTTGATCTGCTCTTAGTCTAAATTTCTGGTGATATGTAATTATTTGGGGAATTTGATAGGCTTTTATGCTGGGAACTGTCAGCAATTCCTGACGAAGTCGCTGTTTATGATGACTTCTTATAAGACAGCTTTAGAAATTACGCTTCTGAGTGAAGTCAGGGAGTAGGAACACATCAGCACTTATAAAGGAATTAACTGAAATTAATGGCAACTGTGTAGCTAAATTATGTTCTCGCTGAATTTCCAGGATCCTTCTCCTAAAAACTTTCTGAGGCAGCACAGACATCCCTCTCCCTCCAACAGACTCATGTCCAAAAACCTCGCAACTCGACTTTGTTTTCAACTGAATTTAAGTTGCATGAGCCAGGGATGAATTTTGTACCATTCCATAAATATAGTGCATAAATTTGCTGGTGGTTTTGCGTTCCTGTTTCGGGTACAGTGAAACTTTTCTGCTTGCAGTAGTGCCTACGGGCAAGATAATGCTGTTTTATACTGTAGAGGGAATGCTCCTTTCTTCTGGACTTAATTTTGCACTTCCCACTTAGGTAAAATTTCATATTTATTTCCTCTAATTCGCTCTATGTTCAACCCGAGTGGGGTTTTTATTACATTTCTTTCAAAAGAAATGCTATTCCCCAGATTGCTGTACTCTGAAAAGTGTACTTGCATGCTTTACATATATTTTAGGTATATATTAAAAACCATGAAAAAAGAAGGATTCCATCTCTCTGCCTCTTGTCATCCTGCATATGAGGAAAATATGTTTTTTCCTGGAGCTGGAAGGCAAGGTGAATTTTCTAGTGTGTCAGCACCACTAGCAGAAATTCAAGCAGATGGACATGGTCTCTGAGTGCTGCTGGTGCTGTCCAGCTGTCCACAGGCAACACCTTTGGAGACCCTTGGGCAGTCTCCTGACATCAGTGATGGCTTGCTGGAAGGTAAAAGTTTGTAGAGTAGCCCTCTGCCTCTTAAGCTTTCTGGGGAAAAGGGACAATTGCCTTCCTATCTCTGCTCCCCAGGTAGGGAATGGATTTAAACTGCCCTCTCCTCTCTTATTTGCCCCACTTTGAAAAAAACCAAGGCAAAAAATGAAGAGAGCATGTCCATCCTCTAGTGCTGAGCTGGGTGTGCTGAGGGCAGTGGGAGCATCTGAAACCACTGAAGCAAATTCTTTCATGTGTGTTAGTGCCACAATTAATCACCACAGCCAGCAGTTCATCTCGTTCCTCTGTTGCATGGCCTGCCATCAGGGATGGAAAAATCATCTGGTGGGTTTCCTGCATGCTGCTGACAGCAGGGGCTGAGTGAGATGTGTCTATAATGGGCCCAGTGGACTCTGAGGGAGGTGTTTCCAGGTGTCAACTCAGCTCTCCATCTTTTTCCCTTGTTCTACATCTGTACTCCTCTTTTAGCTCTTTGCAACACCCACTCCCTGAGTTCTCATCTTAGTACAAATATTCTTGTTGAGTGAGTATAAATGTGTTTCTTCCCTCTCATTTTTTCCCCTGTTTTTTTTGCCTCTCATCCCTAACTCTTCAATCCCTCGCCCTTCATTTTTCTAGTTTTTCTTACCCTTTTGCTCTGTGTCATATTCCCTAAGTCTTCATCTTCTGCCATTTCCCTTTGCCTCTCTCTCTCTCAGTTATTCAAATCCCTGCTGTCCCCTCTGCCAGCTGCAAGCACCTGTCTCTTCCCACCAGGCTGAATTAAGGTCTCTCTGTCTTCTAGGTCCATCTTTGCACTTGATTCAGACAAATGCAGTTCCCCACACCAAGTCAGGACTAAGAGGAGAGGTCAGCAAGAGAACAGGGAGGACATGCCCCTGTTCTTTCTTTTGATGCTGGCCCTGACCAGCCACTACAGGTATAAAAATATTTCTACACTCTCTAAAGGAAATACTGTGTAGAGGAGCTTGAGCCAGCTGGGCCATCCATAGCAAAGGGCATCACGGAATAATAACTGCTTTGGCTTCAAATCCAGGAAATACTTATTAAAACACAGAAATATTAAAGCTTCCCTAAGAAACTTTTCCCAGAAGTTGAAATTCACAAAAGACTTTTCTTGCTGTTGCTGTTGGAAATGACAGAGCACCTTCAGCCAGAGTTTTCTGACACTTTTGAGGTCTTGTATCTTACGCAGAAAGTTTTGGCACAAAGATGAAGAACATGGCAAAGCAGCAAGCAGATGAAAATAAAAAACATCATGCTCTCATAATAAATACCAGACAATTTTAATACTGGTCATATGCCTTATAATCAGCCATAAAAATACAGAAGCCTGTTTTACTGCACACAGAGACCCAATTACTCTTGTCCATGTAGGTCAGTGCAATTGTCTCTTCTACTCATTTATACGCAGTTTTAAACTGTTAGAGGGACCACAGTTTGAAAAGCACCACATTAGTCTGATCATAGTAAATCTCTCTTGTTTGTCTTGAGAAAAGAAATAAAGATTTAACCTGGACAAAACATTTGTTCTGTTGTGTTGTGTTCTGTACGGGGAAGTGTGTGGGTAAGTAGGAAATAAAGATGTCACCCAGCCCAACCCATCTGACACTGAGCCACCCATAAAATATCTGAGACTGGGAGAAACAGCTCTCATCTTCTCATGAGAGACCTCGTAGTCTTTGCACAGCTCACAGCTCATTAAATAGAACACGTTCTGTGTTAGCAGCCAAGTGCCTTGCTTTTAATGTCCCTGTTTGTGCAATTTAGCAGGAGTGCGTGTGAGCTTTTGGCGTGGCATCACTGTTGAATTTCAATTCTCCTCTTTCCGCGTGCTCCAGCAGCCTGCCTCTCAGTTAAGAGCTGGCAAGTAGCTAGGAATCACATAAATGGAAAACATACCTTCTTTCTTCTTCTGGACCTATGCAGAGTGAGTTTGTTTATTCTCAGGCTTGCTGCGGGGCAAATCCTTTTTCCAGGCTTTGCAAGTAGGAGAGATTTGGGGACAGATGTGTGAAAGAAGAGAGGCACTCACCTTAACTGCCTGGGTGACTTGGGAAGGCTTTGTTGCTGTAGTATTCTGAACTAAATATTCAATCTGTTGGTGCAAACATGCTGATCCCAGGGGAAGTGAGAATATTCATAGGCAAAAATAAGTGAATAAATGGCCACTTAATCTGTACCTTAATGCCACAGACCTTCCCAGTGGAGACCTGGTGAGCTGAAGTGCGCCGGTATCAAAACCCATTTGTATTTGTAGCAGCACTCTCTTATTCAACAGTGGCAACAATCTATAGTGCAGGTGCCAAAAATGTTCTGGGCATTAGAGTTCCAGAACAAAAGATTTCACTTTCTTAGCCTTTCAGTTTGAGGAATTTCATGATCACTCAATTTAACCACGTTTAAGAAGAGAAAAATAAGTTCCCTGGTTGGAGTGGGTTTCTCTCTCAAATGCACTGCTGAGAGCGTGACAGACTTTGCCAGATGATGATGACTCAGAGATCGTTTTAAGGAATTAGAAGGAACCCTGAGTGTAACACCTGTAACAACAAACCTCTGGCTTACTCTGCTTTTCACACCTGAAAAGCCTAAAATTTTTTCCTCAAAATCAACACTGCTCTGTGCTGCCTCTCTTTTGAGTGTATTTTCAACAGGTTGATTTTATTTTTCCCTGAAAGCACCAACCCTTCAATGGACTCTTCATGCCAATTCATCCCCTGGCTGCACTCATACAGATGATTGTAGAACTCACAGCACCAGAGCTTACCAAAAGACAGTTCTGTCACACAGAGTGTCCTCGTCCTTGGGATTCACGTTGCCTCTGTAATGCACTGTGGCATCCAGCTCCTAAACATTATGCATGAATCCATAAATGAAGGGATGTATGCTTTATGCATTTATTTCCATAAATCCCAGAGGTGTTTATGTGTTGGCATGCAGGTAAACAGAGCCTAATATAAATAAAATTTAGATTTTATGGCTTTGCTAGCTGTAGTCTTCTCAAATGGAATAAAAAGTCCAAGAGACACACTCAAAGCATTTCTAAGTGTTCATCAAGTGCCTAAGACTGAACACATATTTTTTTAAGATCTTCTTTAGTTTAATAGTGTGGCAAATAGCCTTCACCAAAATTTTCCAAAGCTTTTCTGAGCAGCCACTGCAAAAGTAACCAGATTTGTATTAATGTGTATTCAGTGGAGCTCTAAAACAAAGTCTTTAAAAAGACAAGGGAAGAGACTGTGATTTAGCAACGTCCTTCACTTAATTTTCTTCAGAATTTTGAATGCTCTTCAAAGAAACTTCAGAAGATAATCTGAGGATTAGTTTCCAATGAGAAAAATGTGCATCAAAGCGAGTAAAAGCAAATCTTTTAGGGCTACGTTGTGTCCAAAACGGGAAGTGCAGAATGAAGAAGTGAAGTCTCTGAGTAAAGCAAGCAAAGCATCCCTGGATGATTTATGCAATGGCATAAAGGTGAAATTAATCTCTCTGAACCTAGATTCCAACAGTACTAGTTCTGCTGAACTTTGGGTATCTGCATTTGCTCTCAACCTTGAACCAATTTCATAATAAGGGCATGGGCAGACTGTCTGAGTTACATCACAGTATCTGTGGTGAGCTGTAAGGAAATAAAAGGACTGTAAGATAACCGAGTTCAAAGTCATAAACAGTTTCAATACAATGGGGTTTTTTAAGGCTGACATGTTTTATACCTTAACTGCAATTGTTTTATTTGGATGTTCTGCAGAGAGTTTGACAGAGGAGTAAGTCTGGTATCAGTTTCAGTCTCGAAATGCTGGTGGTATAGAAAATGAAGTGTTTGCAGTAGGACTCCATGTAATTTACAGTGATGAAATCAGTGAGTGGCTTTCTCCTCTTCATGTTCTTTGCAATGTGCTGTGCTACCTAGAAAAGGCCATGCAGAGATATAAATATACACACACATATATTTATACGAGAAACACAACAGAACTACACTTTTTAAAAAAGCAAAGTATTTGAAATATTTCAGGAAGCTTTATCCAGGTGATAGAGCAGAGACTGACTGGATATGTCCTAAAGTATGCAAAAAGTTTCTTTGTGCTGGGTGTTAAGTGCAGGGAATAGTGATTTGTAACTAAAAATCTGAACAACCATCTTAAAATAGGAAAAAAATACAACAAAAAGAAGACACTCTAGTCTAAGAATTAAATAATCCCACAGGTTCGTAATTTCAGATTGACCTACCAGTGTATTCAAGTGAAATTTAGGAGAGTGTGAAAAATAGGTTCTCAGGCCAACCTCCAGTACAGGGCTGCTCCCCAGGACAGCTGCAGGACTGTCATGAAGAGTGACAGCTGGGACTAAAAATCCAGGAACATTCACCTCTGTACTCTGCCAAGGACACTGACAAAGCTTTCCCCCAGACTACTGAAGTCTTGCTAGTCTAGGCTTCTGCTCCCTGGATTGAAGCAGACCTAATGACTTCCCAGCTATTCCACCTTTCAGTCTATCCCGAGAAACCCCATCTTCCTCTTGCTGTTGGGAGAGGGAGACACAAATGAAATGAGCAAGGAATGAGGAACAAACCACCTTCTACAACTGGGTCTGTTGGCTGGTGTTTATTTTGTTCTTCATTTTGTGGTTGAATTTATCTGTGGCAGAAGCCAACCACAAGGTTTCTGTTTAGATTTGCTTTGAGTTTGGTCCATGATTTCTAATTTAGAGAAACCATCTTCCCAAGCTTCACAGTCAAGGCTGTCACCAGGTCTTCTTGGAATGAAGTTCAGAGGCCCTCTCACAGCCACCCATTGCATTCCAGGCTAGGGATGCTGCCTTTAAATGTCACGTGCCCAGGATCATCCTCAGCTTTTTAGTACAAACATAATATTTTCCTCCCCACAGCCTTAAAGAATCATAAATCCTTTATTACATACAGCAGCGTGTGGGCGTTGGCTTCTTTCATTCTCTGGTTTCTTCCAGGTCACTCCTGAAATGTCATTTGTAAATAATTTTTATGATGGGTTAAAAAGTAATCTCTGACAGGACTTTGATAAGCAGGATGAAGAGAGATGTCTCTTATCGGTAGTGTTAATAGTTAGTTCCTTATTTTCATGGTTCTTTTTGCTATCCAAATTCTACAGAAGCATAAGGCTCTGAGTGACCTTATTTTCATTCAGCAGTAGAAGAAAATTACCACCATTACTGCTGTTATTGTTGTCATATTTCATAATTATAGAGATACCCTATTTTCAAGGGCTGGTAATGGCTTCTCTGGAAGGAATAAAGTAGATTTTTACTTGCCTCCTTGAAAATTAATAACTTAAGGATGATGTGATGCAAATCTGCAAAACCAAGAGTGGCATAAGGAGGGTCAGTAGCCATCGAATGTTTGTCCTGTCTTCTGAAACAAGAACATGTGAAATGAAACTAGCAGGACTTAGATTCAAAACAAGGAGAAAAAGGCAATAGGCTGAGAGTGCTGAGGTTGTTCAGTGTGGAGAAGGGAAGGCTCTGGGGAGACCTTAAAGCACCTTCCATTATCTAAAGGAGCCCACAAGAGACCAGGGAGGGACTTTTTACAAGGGCAGGCATGATAGGACAATGGGTAATGGCTTTGAACTGGCAGAGGGTAGGTTTAGGTTAGATATTAGGAAGAAATTCTTTGCTCTGAGGGTGGTGAGGCACTGGAGTACATTGTCCAGAGAAGTTGTGGATGCCCCATCCCTGGAAGTGTTCCTGGCCAGGCTGGATGGGGCTTTGAGCAACGTCCCCATGTCTCTGCCAGTGGCGGGGGGGTTCCAAATTAACTATCCTATGGTTCTTCACACTGTGAGAGGTGATGGCAGAGCTTGTTTCCAATTAATGTTGAAGTCTGCATTGGTGAGTGAGAGGCTGGACTAGTACATGAAAGAACAATCCATTGAGGGCTACTAGATGCAGATATCTGGCTCAGAAACTCACTTGGGCTGGACATACTTGAAGGATAAAAGACCATTAAGGGAAAGTTTAATATATGCTTACCCTGCTTTACTGTTACCTAAGCATTCCCTAATGGCCACAGGTGGGGACAGCCTCGTGGCTGCAGGATCTGGCTGCCAATGGCTAAGTGTTAAAAACTGGTGTGTTGAGTACTTTGAAAGCCTGGTACACAGAGATCTTGAAGCTTACAGGAGTGCTTTGAATCTTTGGGGTTCAGAAGGAAAGTTTTCTTGTTTGTAATAATTTTAGGAGTTCTGAAGAGTTTTTCTAATTTCTGTTCCTGATTAGGATGAGGAAACTTCAGCTTTTCTAGCAGCATTTTAGCTGAAACTAATGTTGGCAAATAAATTGGAAAACTAAGGTGCTGGACATCCTTTTCTGAGCCTCCTAAGAACTTGTTCCAACTCAGCACAGTCAGAAATGAAGAGCCTGGGATATTTAGGTTGCTTGTTTTGTTTCATAGTATGAATCTTGTTTAGGCCATCTCAGCACTGAAATCATAATATTCTAGTGTTGAATATCTACACTCAGTGTAAAACACACAAGGATGCCAAGCACACTGCAAAGCAATCATGATCACGGCTCCTTTCTAGAAGGATTTGAGACCAAATGTTCTGACACTGCAGGTGGATTGGTGCAGACAGAATGGCAATGCCCAAGAAGGGGGAAGAGCCTGAGTGAAGAAACTGGTAATGGGATCAGCGACTCCTGTGTGCAGGATCATGGCTTTCTTTTGGACAATGTGGGAAGAGATCAAGGTGTAAAAGAGCTACAGGGATAAAACACACTTTGTTCTGAGGATTGACCTGAATTAACTATTCTTGTTATTGAAAGCAACAGCTCACTGAATGAGAATGATTAGGGTAACTTTGTTCACCTGGCGGTCTCAGGAGTTGTTTTTCTTGAAGTGATTGTGGCACCTGGATGAAGAAGGACAAGGAGGCTTGGATACATAATGAGAAGAGCGAAACTCTTGGATTTCTAAGAGGCTTCTAAGTAGCCACAATACAAAGGGAAAGGCCCATCCATGAATGAAGAACTGGTCAGAAGGTGCCCTGGGTTTGGCTGGGATGGTTAATTTTCTTCATGGAAACTGGTACAGCACTGCATTTTGGATTCAGCGTGAGAAAAATATTGATAGCACACTGGTGTTTTAGTTGTTGCTGAGTAGTGCTTACTCCAAGTCAAAGACTCTTCATTTTTCCATGCTCTGCCAGTGAGGAGCTGCACAAGAAGCTGAGAGGGAGCAGAGTCAGGACCTGAACTGGCCAAAGGGATATTCCACACCACAGAGTCATTCTCAGAACATAAACTGAGAGGAGCTGACCAGGAGTCACTGATTGCTGCTGGGGGATGAGAGGGGCATTGGTCAGAGGGTGGTGAGCAACTGCTTGTGCATCATTTGTTTATTTGGTTTAGTTTAGTTTTGGTTTGGTTTTGTGAATTTGTTTGTTTGTTTTTACTTTGTTTCAGTTACTAAACTGTTCTTATCTCAACTCATAAGGTTTTTCACTTTTTTTTCTGATTCTCCTCCCCATCCCCCTGCGGGCAGGGGAGAGTGAGCGAGCAGCTGTGTGGCACTGAATTGCCAGCTGGGTTCAAACTGTGAGTGAAGATGAAAAACAGAAAGCAGGAGTGAATGATCAATTTCATAAAAATGTGTGCTAAATGTTCAGAACAGAAAAGTGAATCAAATGTGAGACTGTCCAGGGAAAGGAGTAAAGGAGACAGTCAGGACTTTTGCAGTTCCTCTGTGTCTGTGGCTGCCCTGTGTTTTAAAGGCAGTGGAGGTTTGATTCCCTCATCTCCAAAGGGTGTAGATGGGAATGGGAAACAGTCCAGACACGAATCTGTGGTCTGACCCAGCAGACACTGCTCTGTTCCTGTGTGAGTGTGTGGCTGTATCGTGACAAACAGACTGAGATCTGTGAGCTTGACAGAAGGAATAATCAGAGGATCAGCAGATACAGTGTCAGAGCTGAGGCTTTGAACACATACAGTTTCTGACACCTTCAGAGAGTCAGCTGTAATTGTGCTTCATGTCAGAGGACTTAGTCACAGCCTTATTTGCTAAAAACAATATTTTTAACACTATTTCTTCAAAACAACTGTGATATATTTATGTTTTGAAGTGAGTTTAGAGCTGTGAAACTTGCTTTTTTTTCTAAGAGGATTGATGTGTGTTTTTCACAGGAGGATTAATGGTGTTTCAGCTACTGTATTATATGTCTTCCTAAAATAAAAGCCACTGGAAATTCCTTTCAGTTCTATGAAGGTGCAATTAGCTGGGTTTCAGAGAGCTGTCTTTTTTTGATTGTTAGTGAAGAGCCAGAGGCAGAATTTTCTATCATTAATTATAGTAAAGAAGGTATAGTCTGTCATTTTAAAATTTATATCTGACTATTTAACTTCCCATAACTCACATTTTTCTTCTTTCTGTCTTACCTATGTCACACTGCTTTTGATTTGGAATAGCCATTAAAAATCTCTTATCCTATGTTGGTAGCAGTTATTATAGAGCTGAAATGTGTGTTCATGTAAGTTACTCTATCCTCTCCCACAGTTGTGTTTATCTTTATGGTAAGGTTTGTTTCAATACATTTATTTCAATGCATTTGTAATAATAAATTATATTATAATGCATTATTAGTAATAATAATAATTTGCATATTGCAGGTTATTGAATGTGTGACTCTCTGGTTAATTGGGAGTTGTGTGTTAATTCCTTGCAGAGGAGACTGTTCCCTGAAAAGCTACTCAAGTCCACTCCAGAGGTGAATACACATCTCGGGTTCTCTGCACAGAATTAGGTGAAATGGAGAAGCCTCATTTAAAAGGTGTATTCAAGCAAGGGCTCAAAGTCCATCAACAGCAGTAACAATGCAATTTCTTCAGAGGTAGAACAAAGAGGCAATTCCTGAGGTCCTAAAGGAATTTCTGGTTGTAGAGAATACTGCCTCAGGAAGGTGGGACAAGATTGTGTTCCTTGGCCTTGCTGGTTTAGAATCTGACAGCGATGGGTGTTTGTCAAGCGTGGTGCAATGTGTGATGTGGCACTTCAGCGTGAACTGTAGCTGCTGAAGTGGTACCTCAGCACTGGTTTGCCTCTGGCATAACTGATATGCTCCAAACTCTCACAGGATAACATTTTAAGGACATAACTTTCTTTCGGTCTTACACATTTTATTTAGTATTTTTGGGCCCAGTTCTGCTATTGAGAACCCCACAGTTGAGGATGGCTCGATTTCACAGCAGCTCCTTTAGTTGTTCCCATCAACTTTAAATGATGTGTTAGTAGTCCAGCTCTGTCCTTTTTCCCTTTGTGAGCAGGGCTGTCATTTTCCCAAGAGCTGTAACAGGAACAGCAACAAAACATCCACAAATACAAGACAGAGGTTTGCTACCATATCATGGTTCTTGTAGACTATCCTGTAGGTTAAAAAATTCACGCAATTATTTTTCTTGTAGGGTAGTGATAGATTTGTGCACACTAAGGTCCTCTTTTCACAGAATCATAAAATGTTAAGGGCTAGTATGGACCTTAAAGATCAAGTTCCACATACCTAGACACGTCTCACTAGACCAGGTTGCTCAAAGCCCCACCCAACCTGGCCTTAAACACTGACAGGGATGAGGTATCCACAACCTCTTGGGGCAACCTGTATCTTACCACCCTAAATTTCCTCTCTTTCAGTTTGTACACATTATTCCTTGTTCTAAAACTACCATTCCTCATGAAGAGTCCCTCTCAGGCTTCCCTGTAGCCCCCCTCCAGATACTGCAAGGTTGCTATGAAGTCTCTCCACAACCTTTTCCCCACGATGAACAGCTCCAACATTCTCAGCCTGTCTTCCTAGGCAAGGTGCTCCAGTCCTCTTATCAACTTTGTGGCTTCCTCTGGACTTGCTCCAACAGCTCCATGTCCTTCTTCTGTTGGGGTCCCCAGATCTGGATGCAGCACTGCAGGTGGGGTCTCACCAGAGCAGAGGAGAATCACCTTCAGCCTTCTGGCCACGCTGCTTTGGGTGCAGCCCAGGATTCGCTTTGCTTTTTGACACACCTCTTTAAAGGCTGGTGGCTGGAAATGAGCTGTCTCAGTAGATGGCACTCTGTCCTTTGGTTCTGAACTTTCGTCGCCAACAAAGCATCAAAGGACCGCAATTATTGGGCCCGTCGCTGGAACTTCGCCGTCTCGGGGTGGCAGGAGCGCAGGCAGGACAGCCTTGGGTAGCTGTGCCTGTCCGAGAGGGCCCTTCCCCCGCCGCCGCCGGGCTCCGCGCCTCCCCGCTGCCCATCTCTCCTGTATTTATCCCGTGTTTGTTTGATTCCGTGTCCCCTGCCGTGGCTGCCCGGGGCGGGGCGGGGCGGGGCGGTGCCCTCGGGCGGGGCGGTGCGGG
>VZTH01016804.1:142518-174062 GCA_013397815.1 Aleadryas rufinucha
GCGGCCGCCGCGCTGCGGGCCGTGCCCGGCGGCGCCCCGAACGGCGAGGCGGACGAAGCAGGTGCCTCTCGGCTGCACTTCGCCTCCCCACCTTCCCCTCGTGTCCCGTCACTCTCGCCACCCCTCCTTCCCTTCAGCATCCCTCTCACCCTTCCGTACCCTTCCCCATCCCTTCTCTCCCTCTAGTTTTCCCTCGGGACCCGCAGAGCTGTTGGCCCAATCCTCTGGGGCCCTTTCAGAGCCCCAAGGCCACTCGTGGGCCCCGGGGAGTTTCACTGAGCTCACTCAGGCACCCGCCGCCTCTTTCACCTTGTACTTTACCCCGGGCTGCTGGGTGTCCCCTCGGGATGGGGGGAGGAGGCGTTACCCAGGGAGCTGCATGGGAAATGTTTTGGCTTGTTTTTTTGTTTTCTTCTTGTCATCTTTGAAATAAGTTGGTTTTGAGAAGGTCGATGTTTTTTCTGTTTGTAGAACTTATACACAACACAGCGTTTCTTCTTTGAATGCAGGTGATTCACCAAATGACCAAAAGAGCCCTGAAGAGGGGTATGAGAAGAAAAAAGAGAAAAAGTCTGAAGCCTTGAACATCAGAGGTATGGCACAGGAGTATACTGCTAATGTTATATTAACTTCAAACACTTCATGGTTTTCATTTCAGATTTACATGCACACACACAAATATCAGTAAGAAAGGGAGCAAAACCCCAGGACTCCTCTATGTAACTGGATCCAGTTATCTCAGCTGGAAAGGTTTTGGTTGTATGAAATAGCATAAGAAGTAACAAAACAGTGTCATGCTGATTTGGCTCTGAGTGTGCTCACATTTTAGTTTTTATTCTTAGAAGTGTGAACCTGAACATTTGGAAAGGACACAAACCCTATTGCACTAAGCTCAAGTCATTAGAGGCTTTACAGGAAGGTAACACAGGTAGCTACAAGGTGCATCTTTGAGTGCCACTGATGTAGTAGTTGAGTAGTTTTCAACCTTAAAATGCGTTTGGGCAGAAAATAAAATCCTTCTAAATCCCAAGGCTGATAATGTTTTGTTTTCAGCATAAGGAAGAGGGTTCTGAAACTGGTGCTTCAGCATGGTGTTTTTTCAGGCACCTGAAGTGTGAACCCATCCCTGTGAGAGTCTGTGACAGGATCAGCCCTTCCCACGTTGTAATTTGGCAGGTCTCTGGGAATCTGTGGAGTGAAACATAAAGCTCCTCCTAGGAATAAATTACCCATGTGTCTCTCCCTGTCTGTGGAGGTGTTTCTATGCATACACATTTATGTACCTACTCTGAGCAGGGCAAAAAGCAGATGTCTTTGAGGATATGAAATATGGAGTTTGTCCCCAAGGAAAGGACTGTCAGAAACCTGAATCAGAACAGTAGTTTCAGGCTTCTTATGGTCTCCTATCAGCAGCTGATATTCCTTCAAGGTTGTGTAAGTTTGCACTGCGTGAGTTCAGCTGGAGAGGTCAATGTGGCAGTCAGGCACCTGGGTTTGCTGGGGATTTTTTGTGTGTATGTGTGACTGTCTGTCTTTCAAAACTGTTTGGAGTGCTACATGAATGCATCTGTAGGGGGAGATGATTTGGAAAATCAAATCATGTGCTAGAGCCACAACCCTTGCTTTGAATGTCTAGAAGCTGCTGTCACTGGATATTACGGCATTACAGTGGTAAGATTATTGGAGCAGGATAAGCACATTTTCACACTCAGAGATGGAGGAGGGAAGAGTAAGTTACCAATTACTTTAGAGAAGGCCTTGCTTGCCTGAACCACAGTGCTTAGGTATAAAGATGCTGGAAGCTTTCAAAAAATGTCTGAAGGATAAGGAGTTTTGTGACAGTTATTTTAAGATACTTGTCAACTTTGATTTTTAAAAAGAAATTTTTATGTGCTACTTTAGTATGTCACCTTTGCAAAATCTATTTTTATTGTCTTTATAAATATTCCTTGCTTCTGTAGTTATAAAAATGTGTGTCTTTGAAATTCTGATTCAGTCTGTACTTTTCCTTTTAAGTTAGTTACATACCTGTACTTACTTCATAATCACTTGGCAAAAATTTATTTTGTCGTGGAATTGGAACCTCCCTGAAAAACATGGCTGGGCAAAATGGATTGACAGAGGAATGGACTCCTTGATTTTAAAACTGGTAGGAACAGGAATCCATTAATTCTGCCTGGAAGGATTAATTATTGTAGTGTGAAATTATTCCTTTTACTCCTTGAGCATATGCAGAGTAGTTCAGTTAGACTTTGCAATGCAAGTTGTTGGAAACTGTTACCTATGGTCTCACCATACTGCCTTCATTTAGAAAATATTCATCTTCACTTCCAGCTTATGATCATAGTCTTTGGAATTTGATAGGGAAATGGGTTCATTTCTGTCTGGGCCCTAATTCTGTGGTGCATTACCAAGGTGTATGTATTAATGATGTTAAGAATGTAAAATAAGCATTTTTCCAAATTCTGTATTCTCAATTATCAATTCATCAAAATTCTGACGTAGTTAGTTTTTTTCTTAACTCTGAAGAAGGCTTTCTGAAACATTTTCCTGTTCTTTATAAGCTGTGCTCTCTCGTTAGTTGCCTGGGCAATGCAATTGCATCCTGCCTGTCCCTCTTGTTAGTGCAACAGCTGATAGCCCGTGCTGAATCAGGACTATTTGTGAATGAAAAGGAAACACTGCAACACTGTTAGGAGGAGTAAAACCTCGTGGTAGTCTGCCAAATGGGGCAGAACACGCCTGGCTCCAGCAGAAAGAGCTGGACTCACTAGGAGCTTGTAGTTTCTTATCTGACCCAAGTGATTTGGAGGAACTCCAGAGGTTGTGGCCTTCGTTTCTCACACAGATCAAGGTGTGTGTACAGAGCTGGCAAGAAACAGCAGCACAGGCGCGGTTCTAGGGCTAATCCAGTATCCAGCATCATCAAAACTCTTTGCTGTGCTGTTAATGAGTTTTGGGGGAGCCTTTTACAGCTTCTCTAGCCCAGAGGAAGGGATTCAATGGCAGTGAAGCACTGAGAGAGTGTATGTGATAGGGTTGTTAAAAGGAGATGGTTCATTTCCTTCTTTCACAGCCCCCAAATAAAAAGTACTGACTAAGAAATTAACTTCATATGGAGAGAGGTGTTCTGAATTCAGGCATGAGTTGGAATAAAAACTGAGTCTGAACAGTAAAAACTAGCAAAAATGGAGTGTGTTTGAGAAGTGATGGGAAGATGGAAGTCTATGTAATGTAGTAAAAAGAAGAAAAAAGGGAATTCTCGAATTATGGTAACTGTATAGCAGGATGACTGCTTTGGTTATTGTAGTTAAAAGAGCAGCTAAATATGCTACTGTAAGAGCCTGTTTTGTGTGTTTACCTTTTGTACAAAACTGTCTTTTATAAGATGTAAAAAGAGGTACCCAGCATTCCTCTCAATTTAGAGTAGTCCAGGCACTAAACTGTGTGACTGACTCTAGATTTTTGGCAGGTCTGAAGACTAGTAGGATTGATGGAACAAGGTTTAATATGGCTGGTAATCAAGCTTGATCTGAAAATTGGGGTCTGAGGCTATTTGGAGCCAGCTTAGTTTTCACTTAGGCAGTTTTTCAGATTTCAGCAGTGTCACAGAAACTCTTGGGGGAGGGTAACTGTTGCTGGGGGTGGTCTGTGGCTCTCAACTTCCAGAGTAGAATGGATAGACTTAGTCATCAATTTTTAATTTAGATTTACTGTGCCAGGATCTCTTAATAATCTTCATGCATTTAAGCAAGCACATTTTGTGTTGCCATGGCATTGCAGTTGGACAGCAGTAGCTAGCACACCCTACATGCTTAATAATGCATCCCACTCAAACAGCAGTGCTTCAGAGTCAGTATTTCCCTTGCTCTTTTTTTCCCAAAGCTGTTACTGAAAATTTTGGTTTTGATATTAATGGCTGGAATATTGCATTCTTCATGTCAAGTGGGACATACTTGAAAAATGCAGCATTACATCCCCCTTCAGGAAGAAAAACCAAAACAAAGCGAAAAAACCCCAAACCCACCCCACTAATGGAAATTGTGCCATTTGTTTCAGGTGTTCTTTTGCATGTTATGGGAGATGCACTTGGATCTGTGGTCGTGGTAGTTACTGCCACTATCTTCTATGTACGTCCTCTGGAGAGTGCTCCGTGTAATTGGCAGTGCTACATTGATCCAAGCCTGACAATAGTTATGGTGTTCATCATCTTGTCTTCTGCATTCCCACTTATAAAGGAGACCTCAACTATTTTGTTGCAGATGGTCCCCAAAGGTGTTAATATGCAGCAACTGAGTAAGTCAAATTTGTTGTTGAAATGCTGTTAATTTTAATGATGTATTTCAATGCATATGTTATTTGTGGAATGACATGTTTGGATTATTTACTCATATTAGCTCTAAATTCTCAAGAACTGTGAGAAACAGTCACATGCCTGTGTCCTAGCAACATGACTCAAATCTCTCTGGATTAGTTAAAGCATGCATTTTGAGAATGTGGTACTTCAACAATACATCAAACATACCAGGTCTTGAGCTGTTAATGCTTTGTGTTGGTTATTTGTGAAAAAAACATTGAGTTACAATCTTTTCCAACCCTGCAGTGGTTACTTCTGAAAGGCTTCCAAAACATCTTAGAAATTTCCATTAAGGCTGGGTAATTTTGTAGCTCTTAGGTGCTGTTCACACTGGTTAATTGCGGAGTAGCACTGGGTATTTCTGGAATTCCATCATGCTCAGGGCTTGAAGAAACCAAAAGATGTGGGGTTTTGATAGAGGAAGTGATGCTGTAAGGTTTCCTGTGTGAACAGCTGGTAAACTGCCATTATTGAGCCTGAGGGACAGGTGAATCCAAAAGGAAGGGTGGCCTGTTCATGCAGTCACCTGGAGGCAGAACTGAAGGCAGCTGCCTTCAGAGTAGACATATTTTATCAAGTATATCTCTTCTAAAATGATGGTTTTGACACTGCTGCTTTTGGATAGGGTGCCTAATGAGGCAGCTGATCATTAACCAATGCAACAAAGCCCCTAACACCTTTCTCTTATGTCTTGCAGCTGACAGACTAGCTCATGTACCAGGGGTTAGCAGCTTCCATGAGGTGCATGTTTGGGAGCTTGCAAGTGGGAAGAATATCGCCACCCTTCATGTCAAGTGCCAAACCCCTTCTGATTACCAAGATGCTGCTTACAAGATAAGGAAGATTTTCCACGAGGCAGGAGTCCATTCTGTGACCATCCAGCCCGAGTATGTTGACCACAAGACTTCGCAGCTACTGTGCAGCTCACCCTGCATCTCAAAAGCTTGTGACTCTCAGCTGTGCTGCAGCCAGAGGGAGCCCCCCCGGGCTAAAACCAATGGCTACATGGAGAAAAGTGAAAGCTGCCTTTCTGCACGGCACAAAGACAATGATTCAAGGAAAAGTGACATTGAAATCCCCATGGAGGACCCAGCGGCAGAGGAGAGCGTGAAAAACGTGAACAATTGTGACGTGTCCGATGACAAATCACAGTTGTGTGGTACACGATTTTAGGCAATTCTCTCTGCTCTGTGTCATGTTTGCATGGAGCAAACATATCCTGGCTGGGAAGGGGGGCATCGGTGGCTATAGATGAAGTTGGTGTGGCAAAAAGGTTTCTGTGCTTTAGCTGTGAACCAAAAGACATCTAAACCCCCCTTGTACCTGACATAAGGATTACGATTTCCACCAAGGCTGTTGCGTTCATCCAAGATTTTTGTGATGCAGCCTTACTCAGTTCCCTACCAAACCAAGGGTGAATTCCCACTGTTGGAGTGGGTGGGGTGTATCTCTCTCTGTCTGCACTGATGTTTGCAGTTCACGGCCAGTGGCACTGGGAAAGAAACTCTGGCCTTTCCTGCTGAAGTGAGCTGTTTCTTGAAAGCCCTGTGGCCAGTTAATGATTGTACTGGGCTGAAGTACTGTATATTTATAAAGGACTTCAGTAGAGATGCTTTACCTATCTTAAACCCCATTTTTGCATTGACAGTTCATTTTTCACAGTAACACTTCTGGCCAGTGGGGTTTGTGAATGAAATTAAGAGTGTCTAAGGGGAAGCACTCAGGAACTTTGACTTGTGTTGTTTTCTTGATTGACTCCTGTATTTAGGGACAGAGCAGAAGCTGGTCTTGCTTCTCTACAAGTAATACTGGAGTCCCAGCCTAATCACAGATGAGTGTGCTAAGGAATTGACTGCTTGTCATGAAAGCAAATAAATACCTACTAACATTTTCTGTACTGATTCTAGCAAATGGAAATGCAGGCAGTCATCCAATTAACTTTTATCTTTTTCACTGTTGTGATTGTACAACTCAGTCTTTTAAAATTCTTTTTATCCTTCTCCTGACACCACAAGTTCTAGGAGCCACGATCTTATTTCATCATTGTGCAGGATGATTGGATTATCTTTAACACTGAGTCTGTCATTATTCACTCTGAATAAATAAGCTAATATGTTTATTATGAACATTTGAAATTCTGCAATTCTATTATTAAGGCAAAATTTAATATTGTATTAATTAAGAAAGCACCTTTGAAGTCTTGTATGCAGTATTATCACTTACAGGGAGCTTTAAAAAAATTAAACCAGGAATATTTTCCTGGTTTAATCTCAATAATTTCTTGTTGGCTGGTTTTAAAGGTCTGAACCCTACCCTCTGCCTTGGCTCTCCTCCCCCTGCCCAAAAGTGTATCTCAAAGTGCAGTTAGTGAAGGAGTTCACTATCTTTTTGCTGCTTGCTCTTTCTGAAGGTGTGCAAGGGTGCTCTAAGGAAAACAAGGTGATGTGCCCTGTCACCAGAGCTGGATTGCAGTCAGGTGTGTTCCACAGGTTGCTGGGACAGGAAACTCACTACCCAATCCACACTAAGTTCTAATGCTTGGTCCCCCTGGCTATGCAGATCAGATCCAGAAGAGTCCAAATACATTTTTTCAGGCAAAAGCAGCCCTTCAATTGTCTGTGTGGCCTGGACAGGCAATTTCATCCATTTATTCACACAGACACCTTTGTGAAATAGTGGTATCTTTACCTCAGTGACATCTTAACAGAAAGAGCAAATTGATTTTCAGCCTGGGCTGGGAAAATACCAGGACCTCCTTGTAAGGATGGCTTAAAAGCAGCCAACTCCTTATTAATAAAGATGATTGCAATAATTCAATGAATATTAAAACACACAGCAGGATATTTTACTGTGTGGAATGTGGTATTACTGAAGCAGTGATTCCAGTCTGAATAGAACATTTCTAGAATTGTAATTGCCCCTTTTAAACAGGTTTTTGGGTGAATTAAGATATTTTATACTATTTAATTGTAAGTTTGTATTATATAAATTAACCTATTTGTTAATATAATTAAGAGCTTGATCCTCCAGCCTCTTCGATTCTGTTGGCAGCAGCAGGATCTTGCTTGGCAGTTATTGCACAAGCTAATGTAAATCAGGAAACATTGTAAGAATTGCTCTGTCTTTTACAAGCGTGTGCCGTGAAGTAAGACAGCCCTTTCTTCTGTTCTTTTTTTTTATCCTCTTTATTTTCATCTATGATGATGTTTAGATGTAAATAACAAATATATTTATCGTGTTTTTGAGAACTGGAATAGAAAGCTCCCAAAATAACAACAAAGTCTATGGGAGAACTTTCTTCACAGATATCCTCTAAAACAAGCATCCTTTCATAATTATGCATTTGTATCCTAAATCGGGTAATTTTTTATATATATATATATATACACGCACACAGACACATTTTATTAAATGGTTGAAAGCTGGAATGGCAGTATTTACTCTGGGATTAAAGAAAGCTAGTATGTGTGATGCTGGGGCATTTGTCAAAATGGACAATTTTTATTCTTCCAGTGTTAAAAACGTGGCTATGTATTTTTTAAATTTTTTAAAAGTGTTGTAACCTGAAAATACAATGAAATAACATTCTTAAAGTTTATTTTTCTTGTCTGGTTGAATGTACTGTAACTTCTGCCTGTGAATAAATGGTAAAATACCAGGGTTTATAGAAATCTTCATATCTAGAAAACAAACAGATTTTAAAACTGCTTTATTAGTTAAACAAGCAAAGCCAACAGAACTATGTTATTTATGAGATAAACCTTGCTTCTTTTCTTTTATGTTGGGACTTTCACGGTAGTCAACTAATACTGACCAGCATCTTTGCATTTCTTTGAGTAACAAAATATTTTTATCCCGTACTGTGTGTCCCCTCTCTACTTCTGTGAGAGACTTAATTCCAATCAGTATTTTGTATTGGCCCATTTCCCTTCAGTTCTTGGCGTCTCTCTTCTAATTCTGTCGAGGCAGGCTTCCCTCATTTTGAGATACAGTATATTTCCGTGTTAGCCCTTATCTATGGCCACTTGTTCTAAATTCAGTTCAGTAGTCTGTTGCACAGTCATAAAAGCTCTGTTCTGGCCTCTTTAGCTGAATTGCTTTGTTTCCCTCCCTGACAAATGCAGGTTGATTGTGCTGCTCTGTCCTCTTCAAGCACTGCCTTATGATTGTCTCTCATGGCTTTCAGGTTCTCTTGCAATAATTGTCCCTTTCTGTCTGTTGCTGCTGGTGGCAAAGGAAATCTGCTTAAATTATGTGTGATTTTCAACTGGTTGTCCAGTTCCTGTGGATGTGATCCATAACCAGTCATACATGTGACTTAGTAGGATGATGATGAAACCTTTGCTAGGCTTGCCAGACCATTTTGGAGTAAAAGTGGAACCTGGAATCAGTTAACATGACATTGAAAGCAAAAGCAGTTTACTGGCCTTCATCAGTCGTGTGCCTTTTCTTAAGGGGAATAAATTCTTTGTCATCTTTGCATATGAGCCAAGAGTGCCAATCTGATTTTTAATGTTTCTTTCTTCTGTAACTCTAAATGCAGGTGTTGCCTTTGCCCTTCATTATAAAGAAAACTGCTACAATTTTCCTGAATATTGCCTTTGTTTTACCAGTTTTTAATTGACTTTATTTACCTTGTCTTCTTTACAATACTTACTTTGACTCATAGTGCCGTTGTATTTTTTTCCTCTTAGTGGTTTTTCCGTTGTCTCTTCAATAAAAGCAGGATGGTTTTGATAGCCTGGTCATGGTGGTGTACCAATAACACAGTTTAGAAATACCTTTTTATGCACTGGTTTAATTTTTGCCTCCATACTATTAAGATACACCCACTTTCTGGTTTTGCTATGTGACACACCTTACCATTGCAAACCAATTTTTGACCTTCTTTATTTTTTCCTATTCTTTCCCTCTCCCATTCCCGGTTATAATGCTTACTGTTCTGAATATTCCCTTTTATTCTGAACTTTGAAGGGACCACACCAGCACCTGAATTTTTCCCAAAGTGAAGTTCACTACCCAAGTTCTATGGATGGCTTGATGTGAGCTACTCCAACGATTATTTTGTGTCCTCTGGTCTGTGTAGAGTGTTATCTGAGTAGTCATCCTGAGATATGAACACATGTGCTTATGTGCACTTAAATTCTTTATGAACACTCTACCTGAATCTACTTATCAAGAAAGGTTGATTTCTAAACCTGGGAAGGCAAAATGAAATCAGGAAGGTTCATTGGTCATTCATTAACATCTTGGGGGGAAGCTTGGTAAAAGATAATTCAAAAGCTATGAACATTCCTATGAGTTCTACTACTTACTCTAGTGTACAGTGGAAGCACTTTCTATGTTAAATACTTTATTTGAACAGTGATACCTTGATGTGAGGATGTCACTCTATAAGATTGTTACATTTGTGGAGCTGTGTTGCTTAAAACTTTCCTCCAGTTTTTTTGTTCCTTATGTGATTTAATGTGCCAAAATGTAATTTCCATGATTGCTGAATCTCACTGTGGTTTTATTAACCATTAGTGAGACATGACTTAAGGTTTTATGTACAGCTATATTTTTATCAAAATGAAGTTTGAATGTCCTGTAAATAAAGTGTATTTTTAAATAAACTTTTGTTCTGAGCTTGATGTATGCTAACAATAGGGAGCTTGTGTCTCATTGGATAATTTTAAGACCTTTGTATGAGTGAAGTTTGTTCTCAACCTGTGAAATGGTTAATGCTGCAAATTTTGTATGTATTTAGAAGAAAAGGGGACCAGCACTCAAGAGCTTTTCTTTTGCAAGCAGACTTGCATTTTTGCCACATGGAAAAAGTTGAACGTGTGTATTGTGATTCTCACTCCTGGGTTTCATGACCTGAATGTGCATGCTAGAAATGGGGTGAGGTCTAACACTACAAGTCGAGGTGCTGTTTTTGGACCAGCAACCAATGAGGTGCCCTCACACGTTTCTCTCTTCTTAGCATCAGTATCAGGTATCTGCCACCTGCTCCCTACCCCATTGTGTCCAGTTCTCCAGTTGTTCATGTCTCTACTTATTTTGTCAACAATAATCAATAAGGAGGCAGTGGTCATTGTGCTTGGCTTTTTTTTTTTAATCCTTTGAGTCTGTCTGAGTGGCAGATGCTACGTAAATGCTCCATGAGAAATTCAGTTCGGGTTTGGCCAATACGTTGCCCATGCTCGTGCGCGTGGTTGGTGTTACTCGGCTTGCAGCTGATGGATGACTAGTGATTTGGAGGACAGAACTGAAATATTTTTAAAGAAATTCCTGAAAAATTAAAATTATACATAGGTTCGTAGAAGGTTGAGGGGTTGGAATGGACCTTTTACATTACTTAGCCCCACCCCCCTTCCATGTGCAGGGATACCTCCCACTAGACAAGGTTGCTCAAGGCCTTATCTAACCTGGTCCTGAACTCCAAGGCTGGGACATCCACAACCTCCCTGGGCAACCTGTTCTAGTCTCTAATCACCCTCACATTAAAAAATTTCTTCCTAATATCTAACCTAAATTTCCCCTCTTTCAGTTTGTACACATTATTCCTTGTTCTGTCACTGCAGTTTCTGAGGCAGAGATCCTCTCCAGCTTCCCTGTAGACCCCCTTCAGATACTGCAAGGTTGCTATGAAGTCTCTCCACAATCTTCTCTTCCCCACGATGAACAGCTCCAACATTCTCAGCCCGTCTTCCTAGGCAAGGTGCTCCAGTCCTCTTATCAACTTTGTGGCCTCCTCTGGACTTGCTCCAACAGATCCATGTCCTTCTTCTGTTGGGGTCACCAGAGATGGATGCAGCACTGCAGGTGGGGTCTCATCAGAGCAGAGTAGATGGGGACAATCACCTCCTTTGACCTTCTGGCCACGCTGCTTTGGATGCAGCCCAGGATTTCTTTTGCTTTCTGGGCTGCAAGCACACAGTGCCAGCTCATGTTGAATTTTTCATCCACCATCACCTCCAAGTCTTTCTCCACATAGCTGCTCTCAATCACTTCTCTGCCCAACCTGTGGGTGTGTCTGGGATTGCCATGATGCAGGTGTAGGACCTTGCACTTTGTTTTGCTGAACTTCCTAAGGTTTGCATCGGCCCATCAAGGTCCGTTGGGATGGCATCCCTTCCCTCCAGAATGTTGAATGTACCTCACAGCCTGGTGTCACCAGTGAATTTGCTGAGGGTCCCCTTGATCCCAGTGCTCATATCACTGACAAAGATGCTGAGTAGTATTGGCTACTACAGTACTGACCCCTGGGGGACACCTCTCATCACTGGTCTCCACAAGGACTATGAGCCACTGACCACCACACTTTGCATGCAGCCGTCCAGCCAGTTCTTTATCCACTGAGTGATCCATCTATTGAGTCCACACCTCTCCAACTTGAAGACAAGGATGTCATGCAGTACAGTGTCAAACACTTCGCAAAATCCACGTAGATGATGTCAGTTGTTCTGTCCCATCCATCAAAGCAGTAGCCCCATCAGGATGTGACCAAATTTGTCAGGCATGATTTTGCTTTGTAAAGCCATGGTGGCTGTTACCAGTCATCTCTTTGTTTTCCATACCCCTTAGCACAGTTTCCAGGAGAATCTGCTCCAAGATCTTGCCTGGCACAGAGGCGAGACAGACAGATTTCACTGAGAACCTCAGCCTTCTCTTTGTCCAGGGTAGCCAGGTCTCCTGTTCCCTTTCAGAGAGGGAAAATATGCTAAAGAGGGAAAAAAGTTATAAACAGAAAATAAATGTTGAGGATTTAACCTAACCATCATTGGTTGTACGTGACAATTACCGCAGTGATGCTGCTCAAGTGATCCTGGGATTATTTTGCAAAGATATGAGTTCATGCTCTGATCAATAACTGTTGAAAAACACTGTTTTAGGATAAGAAGAACAAGGGCTGATAGATTTGGACTGTGTGGTTTTAATCCTGACATCTAAGGAAGAGTTTCCCTGCTGCACAGACTGACATAAGGCAGCTGAAATTCAAAGACTTCTCTATACAGAGGCCCTCATTTTGTATCTCGGTCCTTCTGGAGCAGAAGGTATTTTCCACCTTAGAGGGCTGCTATTGTTTTGGTACTTTTCTGCTCTCCAAGAAGACACAGAAATAGGATTAGTTTGGGCTGGATGTGGTAGACTGTGTTTTTAAAAACAGCTTCTAAAAAAACCAAAACCAATCTGTATATCTTCTTATGCATTCAATATTAATTTATGCAAAATGTTTATGCATTCAAGTTATATATTTGCAATTACAGTTTGTTCTGTTTCCAAATGTGTGCTTTTAAATCCACACCCTTCTGCAAGGATATTTTAGGTGGCTGCCATGGATTTCCCACAAATGGGTGCATGTCTATCTGCTGAGGGCAAGTGCTTTCTGATCCGGTGGAGATCTTGTTCTGACCCAAAGCTGTAGCAAGAAGTGAGGAAATAGCAGTGATCACAAATGGGGGATGAAGGGTCAGTTAAATTCTCTGGCAAATTTAGAATATATCTGGGGGAAGTTAGTGAATCTTCCAGTTAGGATAAAGTGGAGGTTCAGTAAAACAGAGTAGGAGATGTGCAATGAAATGCCAATGGGAGTTAATGAGGTATTCATCAGGGATGAGTAAGCCTCTGTCTCTTCAAGGACACAAGCTTTGCCCTCTGATTCAAATATGGAATTTATTGTTGAGTCCTAGTCATATTTTACAGGTAGGGAGTTATTTTGCTATAACATGGTAGCTGGAAAAGCATAATTGCAATGCTTACCATCAGCTCTCTAGAGAGCCACTGGGGGTTTGTGGTTGAACTTGTCTCTGCTGAAGTGACACTGGCTGTCTGATGAAAGAAACACATATCTTGGTCAATAGAGATAGCAGGCATTTGAACAACCATGAATTGTTATCAACTACCTTTATATTGGTCAATGAATTGTACCCGGGGACATTCCCAGGCACAGAGAGCAGCCGGCACACAAAAGCTTGTATCTATGCTAGGGAGATACTGCTCACTTCGGGAGAGGGTGGCTCCCTGCTCACAGCCAGCTCAGATTAGGTCCCTAACTCTGGACTGTGCCCAGGAATGGCTGGGAGAGCAGTAATTGGCATGGGCTGTGAAATGCTTGAACACCTTACTAATATAGACAACCATGGTTCTTTCCCAACTGTGGTTTAATTTGCCAATATTGATGAGGTCCCTGAGCCTCCACTCTGTTTTGCAAGGTAGCAGAACCTGCAGGTGGAAAAGGAGATGAGGCTGGTGGTGGTTTCTTGGGGCCTAGGGTGGAAAGGTTTCCTGTCTTTACTCTGCATCAGTACACAGGGCAAGCTGGGAGGGGAGAGGCTGCCCTGATCAGCAGTGCAGTCAGCAGATAATGCTATCAATCCCAGCTACTTGCACGGCTCTGAAAATGAAAGGTGCAAGGCAAGTGGCACGTTCGATATGGAACTGCCCTTTGCTTTAACTTCTTCTGGTCCTAGTACATTCTTTTTTTTTTTCTTTCCAGTGTTCACTCATGTTTAATAAACTCTGTGGCTGTTTAACCACACATTGCTGACCACTCTGTGGTGAGGAGGTGGAAACAAATCTATGGTAAGAGGCTTCAGGGTATGGTGTGGGGAAATAACCCAGTGATGACTTTATGCTGGTCATTGACACAGTAGGTCCACAGCCTAGAGTACAGAAAATTTTGCAAGCAAAGGATTTCATAATTCAAGAGGTAGAAAGCAACTTTTTTTTCAATGAATATCATAAAAATCAGTCTTGTAAAAAGCATCTGATGTGGATGAGCTGATCCCCCAAGCTGTAAACCAGGAAGTACAACAGGCAGTGGGAAATTAGCACAGTGAATATCACAACATCTTGCAGAGCAGCACTCTCTTTTATTAGCTGTTTCTTTTCAGAGTTGCTGTATGAAGTTGAGATGGTAGCCCTTCTGCATATCCCAGTTTCCTTTGCCCAAATTGGTCACAGAAAGTGTTTTCTTATGGCTGGGCTTTAAGTGCCCAGCAGTGTGAAGGGTCTGTGCTGTGACAAAACACCCACCACGAGCACAGTACCTGCAGTTCTTTGTGCTGGTTGGTGCACGCTTCAAACCATTGCCCCCAGATGATTTTGGTGATGCTGCCATCTGGGGAACATCCTTCTCCTCATGAACATCTCTGGTGTGTAATATCTAAGAGTGTAATTGAGTGTTCAGTGAGCCCTATATTATCTGGGTGTAGCTTGATAACTCATGACAGGGGAAGATAATCACAGCGCCCATGGCCTTTGCATGGTGCTCAGAGGAGCTGCTCCTCAGCCCTCCCTGAGGAGGAGGAGGGTCCTGCTTCTCCCCCACAGCCAGGCCAGCTCTGGGGGAGAAGACCTGTGGTGGATCATCTGCTCTGCACTGCCTGTGCTGTGGCAGAGGGATGTCATGCGTCCCCCAGGACAAACAACTTCAGCTGCTGGTGGGGAAGGGTTTGCTGAGGCTTTCAGAGAGGGAAGAGTGGGAGCCTGGGGAGCTCCCTGAGTGGCCCCCACAAACCCTGTTCTCTGAGTGCCACCTGTGCTTTCCAGCATAGTTTCTGAGGTCGTCTAGAAGTGGGCAGTGGTGCAGGCATCTTTCTGCCTCCTACTCCTGATGTTTTTATTTGAAGGGAAGTGACTTACTTGAAAATGTGTTGAAGCTTTTTTACAATTTCCCTTGATTCCTATTGTCTCCACATACAGTTTTTTCATTTGTTTGCAGTGACTGCTCTTTGCCTCTGCCCTTTATTATATGAAACATGGAATCTCGTTTTAACCAGCCAGCTCCTTACACTCACAGTGACGGCAAGTCCATCTACTCCTAGAAGCAACACTGGCCCAACCTTTATGCTAATATGCTGGCACTGTGTGCCTGCACTGGAAAGAAAGGAAAAAGCAAAAGCAGAGATCCCAAGGTAATATTCTCCTAAGAGCTGTGAGATTCTACAAACCATGAAATGGATTATTCTTCCTCCTGGTTGTAAGGCAGGGTATTGCTCCTCCAAGAAGGAAACTGATCTCTTTTGGTTAGTGGTTGGGCTGACATGAAGGCTATTCCCAAAGCCTGCCTTTGGCAGACTGAGCATCAATGTCCTTGTGCTTCTTTGCCAGCCCAAGAAGGAGGGGATTTGGGTCCTGATGCAGGAACACAGGAGCAAACCATCTGCTGGTGGAAGCAAGCAGAAGTGTGTTGGCTAGAGGGAAATTTTGGCTCTTTTCACCAGCTGAAAATCTGTCCCTGTGCTCTACTCTTCTCCACGTGCCAGGGACCTGGGCTGCCAGCACAGCAAGGAGGAGTTACACAGAGGCTCAGCTGTCACCTTAAGTGGATGAAAATTTACTTTTCTGGCTATAGTGGGGATCTCCAGGGACCATGCAACAGCAAGGCAATCACCCCCACCTCCTCCTGGTTCCTGTACATGCATGTATGTGTTATTTCTGGCAGAAGTCAAAGGCTTCTGCAAATTATTTTATATTTGCAACCCCCAACTAACACTTACGCTAAGTTTCCTTCTGAAAGACAAACACTGTCTCTCCAAGCACTTTGTGTCCTGGCCAAAGAATAATCATGTGAGGCAGCAGCAACGGGAGGCTGAGGGGAACAAAGAGGAGCCTGGCTCACAGAGCTCTTTCAAAGCAGTTGTTCACTTGGCCAAAGAGTTCAGCAGCGTGCCTGTGCCTTCTTTGAATGCAGCATCTCTGTCCAGCCTGCGCTGCGTGGGTCAGGGAAACCTTCTTCGTATGGGACACACACAAAGCAAAAAACATTCTGGACAAATGTGGCTTCAGGGCAAGAGTCCATAAGGAAGAGATGTATGGAGCCTCTTGTAGGATGGAGGCTGTTTCCACAGCAAGTGCCAGCAGCAGTGGGTCTGGTGAAGTGAAGGAATGTCTCATATTAAGGGCACATTCACATATATGCATGTATTTAGTTTTGCACGCACACACATGTATGATACTGACCATACATGGCCATATTTATCACCATGTATCAGCAAATGCAAGCTCTTGCTTTAATCACGGTGCCATACAAATACAGTTTACTGGGTATCCCTGATATCTCCTCTCTGATGTCTCCTTCCTGCTTGTCATCTTTAAATTGGACCAATTCAGTAAATCAGGATTTCACAGTTGCCCTTTAACTACTTGTGTGTCTGCCTGGCAGAAGCAGCCAGCACCTAGAATCAGTGGTTTTTGTGTATTTGGTATATTCTCTTTACCATTGTTGAGCACTGCCATGTGGATCCCAGCTGTATGAGGCATCTTTCTGCTAGGTATTGAAGCTGTGTCAAGGGCAGAGGTGCAATAAGTGGACTTTCATTGTTCTGGGGTTCACACTGATTTTCCCTGCTGCGGTTGATCTGGGTAGAGAGGAGCACAAAGGTGGTCTTTAAAAGTTAACTAGACATGCATGGGAAGAAAAGAAGAGGGCATGGATAGACACATAAAGCCAGTCTCCTTGGAAAAGTCCTCCTAGTGTTTTGTTCAGTGGGTAGTTACTACTACAACATGGTTTTTTGGCTGGCAACAGCCACAATCTGACCAGCTCTTATCACTCCTCCACAAGCATGCTGGGCCCTGCTCTACTCTGCCTCTATCTGGGGACTCCAAACTTTGGCTCCTCCAGTCCCTTTGATTACTTTCCTTCTGCTTGCTCTTCTCAGATGCTTTCTCCCTTGTCATCCAGGGCCCCCCATATCTCCTTTCTTCCTTGTCCATCTGTTCAGGGCTGCCAATCTCTCCCTCCCCAGCATGATGCTGGCCAATTTGCACTTGCTATCTTTCTGCTTGGAGACCTCCCTAACTTGGTCCTGCAAAAAATCTAAGAGGGAGGCATTCAAAGTGACCAAGTCTAGGGCTTGAAAGTGCAGCCAGCTTGAAAACTAACTTGCTTTTTACAGAATTGCTGCTCAATTATATATCTAGACCTGGATATTGAATATATATTGCTGGCCAATTTTCTCTTTTTTATTGAAAACTGTAAAGAGGTTAGAAAGTTTGAAGATGTGAAAACTCAGCTTAGTTACTGTGGCTAAGTTGAAGTATTTTTTAACACTACTACTACCATCACCACCACCACCACCACTAACATGAAAAGAAAGGCTGTGGTGACTAGTTTCAAGCAATTTGGAGTAGAGAATCAATGCAAAGATACTCTGCAATATTGCTGCATAAGGAAATACTTGTGAACCCTCAAAGATTTTGTAGCTATGTAAAATCAGGGGTATGGGAACTGTTTGGCTTGAGTCTTTTCCACAGTGCTCCTTCAGGGTCACATAGTGACACAAAGATGAAGCTCCCTCCAGCTGCTGAGTGTTCCCCCTTTGGCAAACACCACAGATAACCTCAAGATCATCCTGGAGGTCCTGCTCATCCACAGCACTGACAAACCGCCTCTTTCTAAATCTGTTTTTTGGCTTATTTGAGACCAGGCTGGCTAGACTGCAGCCAGCTGGGCCTGCCACAAGGCTGACCTGTGCTCAGCCTATTCCTGCCTTTGCCACTTTGGTCCGTCTGCCCCCAACAGGAGTGCTCAGAAAAGCCCAGAGCATCTTCTGAGGCATGGTTTTTCTCAAGACACTAAGAGCATTTTAAAGCATTTGGGGTGAGCATAAGGTCAAGAAGAATGCACTTGCATGTATCTCTTGTTCTTGATTTATTGTTCAGAGCAGGGAAGAAAAGAGGGTGTTTTGGGTTCAGTGACAATAGAGGTTTATACGTGCTCTTTACTCAGCACTATGTGCTTTAGCATAAACCTCCTGACCCCTGGGGAGCTGGCACTGTCATGATAAGAAGCAGACATTATGAGTTAATGCCTATAATAGCCTTTCATATGGTAAAAGATTTGCAGGGTTTACAGCTTTGAACCTGTTATCCTATACCAGATTAATACAACTGTATTTACAAAGTGATTACGAGGGCACTTCTCTTGAGATAGGCAACTTTTCTTGTATGAATGATTAAACGATTCTGACTAATTTGACTGCCGTTATACATTTAAAGAAAAGAAATCTAACAGATCTTGAGCAAAGATTCCAGGCACTTAACCTTTCAATCTGATTAATTAAAAATGAAGTTCAGCTGATTTGAAAGACTGGTGATTCCACCTTCACTGAGATCATGGGCACTGCAAGACCTGTGGGATTGAACCTCATGAATTTCCACTGTGGCACCCATCATGCCTGTTTGTTTTTCCTGGCTGAACCAATGGCTCTGTCCTCTCAATTAATTTCTTTTTAATCCCCCCTCTCCTTTGGGTTTTCAGTGATAAGACTGGGTTAATAAGGCTGAATTTTGTTTGCCCAGCTGGGCATTGTAAAGGAACTCTCTGAAGACTTGTTTGATCCCATACTAGGGGGTAAACGTTTGAAAATGTTAATCTATAGAAATATCCAGAAGTCAGTTGCTCTAAATATTACTAATTGTTCCTTTATTAGGAGAGCACCTGAGAATGAAGGTCAGATCCCTGTTTCGCCAGATGTACTAGAAACATAAAATGGGTGGCGCTTCTCAGCCTGAAGAGTTTAAAATGTAGACCAAATTCTCAAACTTCTGATTGATTTGAGAATTTTTTGATGTGAGTTTTGCTTTTAGTGGTGTTTGATGTGGTTAGCCACACTAGCTACGGTGAAAGGGGTGTCAGGAGCATGTGTTACTCTTGTTTCTTAATTGCTTTGTCTTGACTTCAGATTTAGTGATGCTGAGCCCAGTTACGAGTTAGTACATCAGGATTTATGCATGTAGTTCTATTTTAATCAGCAGACTCATTGATTTCAGTGGTTCTATAAATAGTTTAGGCTTAATAAAGAGGCTAAGAAGTTAATGAGTATACAGCTCTGAAAAGAATGCTCAGACTGACTCCCAGTCCTGGTGCCTACATCAAGCTTTGTGCTTCACCTGTGGATTCAGAAAGGAAGTTATTTGGTCCTTGGTCACAGGCCTGTGGCAGTCAAGGGGTGATATCCTTTTGTAGGTCTTAGGTTGGCAATATAATTCAGTTAATGCTTCCCAACAAATACTTCATGAAGTTCTAGTGAAAAGTAATGACCTTTACTTTTATGGAAATCGTACTGAACTGGAGTTGTATGGGAGCAGAGGTCTGTATTATCAGGAATTTTATTATTTGCCTGAAGCAGTTCCTTTGTTTCTTATCTGCTTATCACACCATGCAGCCAGAAATCTCCTTTCTGTAAGCTGTATGCAGAACAATTTCAGCATTTATTTTAAAGTATGTGGGTTTCTTAATGAGCAAGTAATTAGCTACTTAGCCTTCTTTCTGAAAGCATGCACCTCTTCTTTTATGTTGTCCAGGGTTTGGAAGCTGTTCAGGAGTAAGAGAACCATACATTTACATGGTAATTCCCCGGCATGTCTTGCATGGTCCTTAAAAAGCATGACCCTGATGAGCTGCCCTCCCCTACAGCTGCAGTGAGACACTTGCATCTCAGAATGGAATAAGGTAACTTAATGTAAACTGAATCCCACTTGAGGTTTTATTCAACAGGAAAAATCAGAATGAGTTATGATATCTCTGTTATCTTAGTGAAGCCTTTGGCTGCACATGTATCTGTCTGGGCCTGATGCAATTAAGCAGGATCCAGTTCAGTGCTTGCTTGAGAGACATTAAAAGCAGCCTGCTTAGACTTTGGGTTTATTTCTGAGGAATGGAGGGTGACTGTTATCTCTTGTCCCCATCCCCCATCTATGCCCAAAATCCCCCAGGGGAAGTTGAGATGTCAGTAAAACAGAGAAATTATATGGGAATTCATACTAAATGGTGGGAAGAAAGGGGGCTGAGTCAGACTTCACCTTTAGACTTGAAGATCAGCGTAATCTCCAGAGCCATTATGTAAGACCCTGGCTCTAAGTGTTTCTCTCTTTGCCTTGACATAAGCCAGAGATGTAAACCTGATAAATATTGTACTGATTTAAATCTTTCACTTGCTCTGGCTTCATATTGATGTTGCAAACGGAATAAATCCTGGTTCATGCCAGAATAAATCATGGTAGGGTCTGTGCCATGGTACCTTGAATTCTCAGTAACAAGTCTAATCTCAATGGCAATAGATTTAAAATCCTAGTGATCTTACTAGGCACTGGATCATGGTCAAAGTTTTTGATGACTAGTAGAATTTTGGTATCAACAAAGGGTTTGTTCTTGAGACAGTAGTAATTTGTAATAATGATTCATAGAAGAGACAGAAAGTGGTGGTCAAAGGTGAGATGAATCATATTGCCAGTGAAGCTCCATTTTGCTACTGATTCATGCCTACTGATTCATGCCTGAAAAAGGAGTGAATTTCTGTAATGCAGCTATGAGAATGGCTTCAGGAAAATCTACAGGTTTTGAGCTACCAGTGTTTTGCAAACAAAAGCATTCCCCACTTGTTTAAAACCAGCATTTTCCCTCCTCATTGCCACTCCTAAATATACTCATGGTTCTCTACTCTTCTACATCAACTGCACACAGAGTGAGACTGGCAGTGCTGCACTGTTGGTACCACTGCTGTTCCTTCAGTGCTGCCAGGAGGAGCTGCAGTGTGGAGCAGGTTGTGAGGTACCTGGAGCTGTGCTAGCTGCTGTCCCTCTGCCAGGATGGACATGGACTCAATATTTCCTGCTTGCTCTTCATTTTCATCTCTTTATTCGAGGTGCTGCCGGCTAAACTGTCACCTGTGTCACATTGCCATCTGCAGTACTTCAGCTGTAGAGGCACAGTCAGGTCTTTGCTAACACTGGTTGAATTCAGCCTGTCGAAGATCCAGATTCACTGAGGTCCTTATAGGGAGTCACAAGTTTTTGTCTCAGGGACTGGGAGGTAGCTTTACAGTTTTTTTGGATGTGGGAGGGACCTCTTGCTGGACTCCTGATTAATACTTTCATTTAAGTCAATACTGCAGGGGATGCATTTGTTCAATTTGTTCAGGTTAATGTGTGCTAAGACTCCCTCCCAAAACAGCAGCATTTATGTGTGCTCAGCACAAACAATCCCAAAGTAAAAAACCCAAATATTTCAAGATGTTATTAGATAAAAGAAGATCAAACAGCATAGGGGAGGAGACTGGTGCTGGTTGTCTTAGGCTGACTAGTACCTTGTGTCATAGTATTTCTCATACAAGGAAATTATAATGAATAAACCAGTGACCTTAGGGCCATCCTTCAGGTATGAAGCAAAGTATGAAGCAAATATTAAAGAAATATGTAAGGGGAGATCTCTCTCTGAACAGTACTGATCTTCCTCCAAAATATGATTTAAAAATCTAGTTAGTGAAATTTCTCCTGCAGGAAAAATATCCTTTAGGGAGTTCATTTGCAGTATTATAACCAGTACCTAGCAAGCAGAAGCCTACAAGATTACTTAATAATGTATTTAATAAACCATTCTGGTTATTAGTGGGCAATGCTGAAAACAGGTGGTGTTAAAATAGTACTTGTTGGAAGAAAACTAGTGCTGCAAGTACTTAAGGAACACAACAAATTTCAGGTCTGAAAATCATAATAAATGGATCAGCCAAGGTGGTCTTTCTTAAATTAGATCTGTCTCAAAGAAGGTTGCCTGAAAGAATACATTTCCTCTTTGCCGTAGGGAACAGGGTTTTTTCAGATATCTGCCCATCTACCACTAAACTCTGAGTTAAAGCATGTTCAAGATACATTTCTGCATGATGTGATTAAAATGTGGGGAATATTAATAGTCCTAGGAAGGCTATTTTATATTTGATTGCAGCAGACTAATGATCACTAATGATTAACAGGTTAATGGGGCATAGGGATGATGGAGTTAAGACCAACGTGCAGAGAAGACTGGAAGAACGAGCTTCCAGAGAAAGTTAGAGCTTTTCCACAGTAAAAGTGGTAAAATATTCCAAATCATAGAATCACGGAACATCCTGATTTGGAACGGACCCACAGGGGTCATCCAACTTCTGGCCCTGCACAAAAGAACCCCTGCAAACATTATCCAGACACTTCTTGAGCTCTGCCAGGCTTGGTGCTGTGACCACTTCCCTGGGGAGCCTTTTCCAGTGCCCAACCACCCTCTGGGTAAAGAACCTTTTTTAATATCCAACCCAAACCTCCCCTGACACAACTTCAATCCTCTCCCTCAGGTCCTGTCACTGGTCACCACAGAGAAGAGAGCAGTGCTTGTCTCTCTAAAGTAAAGGTGTAAGTATTAAAAAGAAGGATAGAGTAGAAAAAAAGTATTTCAGAGTCCGGGAATTATTTAAGGAAGATGTATAAGAAATATTAGTTAAAGGCTATTTCATTTTCTTTCACCTAAAACCCTTCCTCCAAAAACTTTTTGAAATTGTTTTTCTGAAGATTCCTCTGCTTGTGGCTGCCTACCTCTGAGCTGGGAGAAAACTTGGCTGTTCCAAAGGCCAAACACAATTATAAGTTAAAAAATAAACCAGGCAATCCCCCCACCCCAAACCCAGTTTGTTCAATTATGGGTACTTCAAATATATTTTTTTGCAGTGTGTTGAAATTAATTTTTAGCCATTCTTCCCTGATATGCACGACAGTCCTTGTTTCTTTTCTGCTCTAGAAAATAGCAGATTAGTTGTTATCGTTGTTGCATACAGCCTCAAAGATAGCAGTGCCTGTGACACAGGTATCCACGTTTTAACATTTGAGATATTTTAAATAAAAGCAAGTGACATGGAAACTAAAGAGAAGTTCACCCATGATAATTAACAGTTGAACCCAATAACTCTCATAACTGTAATACTTAAGAATTTTCCATTGCACTTTCTCCTCTACAACGGACATATCTGATTTTCTTTATAGGTTATTGAAGTATCACTGGTCAGTCATAAAATATGACCTCCTTTCCCTGCAAGAAGTGGAATGTCCTGGATACAAGTTACATGAACCTTCTGATTGCAGGACAAACCAAAGCTTCTGAGTCTTCCCCTGAGGCTCTTCTTTCTACCACTGCAGGACCATTCTCTACATTAAATTTATCAAGCACGGTATCAGGGCCAATCTGAAGTGCAAGTGATTTCCCTTGCAGAAAGCATTCCTTAGTTGAGTAAATAAATGCTGAGAAAGGATGGAAAACTACTTTGCTATAGCCAGGAGATATGGTGTAGGGATTTGCAACTAGAAGTCAATGCTGCAGAGCCTTTCTTAAAAAAAAAAAAAAGCTACTGTTTGCTGAAAAAGACCAAAAAAGCAGAGGCAGAATGAGACATTTCCTACCAAATAGCAAGATGTCATGGACATCTGCCTGAACATGAACTCTGCCTATGCAGCAGTTCCATTAGGATCCATGACGCAGGTCCCGGAGCCCATTTGTGCAAGTCATTGGAGCAATCTGGTGGCAGTGAGTTTGCTGCTCTGCTATCAGCCTTTCCTGGTGGCCGTTGGGCTCACCTTATGATTTGAGTTCACTTATGAGGTGGTTAACAGCCCTTTAAGAACTTGCTCTTTGTGTGCAAGGATGGATTGTATACCCTGAACTCTCTTAATCTCTGGATGCTATAAATGGTTGTATGCCCTTGACACGTACAGTTTTTCCACAAACAAGGCCGGTTCAGTGCTCACGTTGAGTGAAGGCGCCAGTCTCTGGCCTATCTCTGTCCATAGGCTCTTTTTGTCTTTCTAGGCCAGAGATCACCTCGGGGGCACTGGCAACACCCATCTGACCCATTTCTGTCTCCTGTTGGTATCATTCCCTGGTGCCCCAAATGAGATCAACCTCCCCCTGTATGGGCAAACAAGAAATCATTTGCTCCAGGGTCAGTCTCAGTCCTCACAACTGGTCTATTTTTCTCATTTTAGAGCTGCTTTTCCCCAAAACTTGTGAGCACAGCTCCTGAAAAATCAGTAACTATAGCAAAGTTGCCAGTAGATTTTTTAGTATGCCTGGTATTTCACACCTTGCACAGAAAACCTGTCCTTGGGTTGAGTTTTTATCTGTCTTCAATTTCTTTTTGTTCTTATGTCCCTTTTGTTGATCTCATTTTTAAAAGTCTTTTTGTTGTTGTTTTGAGACTATGCAAGCTTTGCTAGCAGCTTGAGGTACTGCCTGCTTGGGTACATTGTGAGCACTGCAAGGCTGAATAGCCACAGTAAAGGGGGAAGGATCCCTTAGCCTCCAGGATATGTAGATGTGGCACTTAAGGACAACATTTAGTGGTGGACCTGGCAGTGCTAGGTTTACAGCTGAACTTGATGATCTTAAAGGTCTTTTCCTACCTATATGATTTCATAATTCTATGATATGCTTACTTCAGCTTTTTCAGTTGGTTTTTCCCCCACCAGGAGCACTAGAAGGCTTCTTTGTCCCAGATGAAAGCTGAAGTCACCCATGAGTTTGTTAGGTGGGTGACTTAATAAACCCCTGCAACAAGAGGAGACTTGCCATGATTTAGTGCCTGCTGCTGGCACTGAGGTTTGTACAAGCAGGGCTGTGAACTCCAAGGGCACAGTGCTGCCTGCACCCAGAGGTGAACAAGATCCTTAAGGGCACTTCAATTTCTGGACAGCAGAAGCTTTATCCACTTGTGGGACTCTGAGACTAATTTTTGCATTTTACACTTCTTAAAGGAGACTGGAAATTTTACAAGATGAAGAGCTACTGCTTCTTTAGTGAGCTTTCACTCAAGCCTTCCATTTGTTCCGGTAGGCTGTAGACATATATATTTATCTCACCTCATTTAACCGTGCTCCATTGCCAGCTTGTACCAGTCTTTTATTCTGAGGTTAATTTTAATTGCGGATGTAAAATAGCTTGAAGGACTGAGTCGAATAATTTCCTCTCACAAACCAGGCAAATAAATACCCATCGGGTAACTGAGCTGTTGCTGAACCGTAACTATCCCTCAACAGCACAAAGGCACACGGGGGCTCGCAGTGTCGTGGTTTGACGATAGGGATGGGGATGCTGATGACCTGCTGCACAGCTGAGCCCTATGGAAATAATCCCTCTAGTGGACACTTGGAAAATTAACTGGTGGTGCTGCTTGGCAGTGCGGGAAGCATAAGGAGGGAACGAATGAAAAAGTTGCCCAGTATTAGGGGGCAAAAACCCCAAACCAAACAATGAAAGAGACAGCCGTATTATCTTAAGCTTTACCATTGAAATAAGATTTTAAGGTAGTTGTTTAGGAGAAGCGGTAAACATCAAAAGAATGCTCATTCAGTGACTTTTGCAAAACTCTTTAAAATAGTTTTATTTAGATTTTTCTTTTCATTGAAATAATGAGATTTTTGGGGTTTTTAAAATTGTGTTATCATCTCCTTGGGAGAGAAAAAGAATAAACTATTTATAAAGTACTTTCTGAATGATTGGAGGAGGGGAAAAAAACCCTGTTGTGATTTCTTCCTTAAGGTGAAAGCATAAAGTCTTTTTATGGAAACAACTTTTCAATTTTTCAAGAGATCTCAAAAATATTCCCAAGAGATTCAAACGATTTCCAACCAGGAAACAAAGCCAGGGTTTGTGCTGTCATTGCAGGCACTACATGCTTCTCGTCCATCATGTGCCTCTCGTCACTGTCATTACTCATAGCATCTCTTGTTAACAGCAGGGCATAAAACATCGAGCTTGCTGGCCCCCCTAACACAGAGGTGTGCTCTGCCTGGGCATGGAATGTGTGGCACGCCTGGTCAGTGTCTGATGGAGGTCTCAGGTGTTTGTTATCTTTAGCTGCTTTGAAGAAATAATTTTTAGCGAACATTTTTCTCGTTGCTCTTACTGTGACAAACCTTTGCAGGGCAGGCTGTGGAAGCCGCTGCAGTGAGCTCCTCTCTGTATGACCTGGTGTTGTATCACTCCACGCTTTCCTGAAGGATCAACAGTGTAACCCTGTGTTGCACCAAGTGTTTCCTTGTATAAGGATAAATCTGACAGCTTTTGGATAAACATCCAGGTGACCCTATGCTGCCACTGGATCACAGCTCCTGTTCCCAGCCCCTCGCTCTGCTCACTGGATGAAGGGATGGCTGTAGACAGGAGTTATACTACCAAGGTCTGGTTCCTTTTGGGTTTGTCCTCTATCTCCTTTCAGCATCTCCTATGTCTAACTCCAGTGCTTCCCTTCCCAGGTCCTCCATCCCACAGCTGCTTTAAGCTTCCCCCTCACTGGGTGTCCTGAGCAAACAGTGGAGCCTGCTCTGCCAAGTGAGTCACAAGACCCACCGTTTTCCTGACCTGATGCAAATTCCTGCCTCAACCCAGCTGGGTGCCTGGCCAAGGGCAGACCTCTTGAGCTGTTCTTCTCTGAGCCAGCTCTTTTCAAGTGAGAATTTAAAATGTTTTTATTGCCAAATATCTCTGCTTTCAGATTTGAGATGTGTGAAGGAGGTGTTTGTACACCAGTCAGGCAGACAGTGGCAATTTCATTCCCCTGTGTGTGGCTACACAGAAGGTTTGTGCTGATAAGTTGTGCCACTCATCAATCATGCTTGTCCATGCTGCTGCTCCATGAAGTTTTGGTAGAAGAGATCTGTTCTTGGAACTATATTGAAGCTTCCATGTATAATCCAAAAGTATTTTTATTCTCCAGATACATTCTTGTGCTCTCTCATTGGAGGATGTCTGTTTCGTTTGGGGCCTAACACAGAGATGCTCTTTCTTTTATATTCACAGAATAGAAGTTCTTGATGAAAATTAATGTGTACTTGAGAGGCAGACAGAAAAAATAAAAGAGATGGGCGCAGGAAAGAAAGACAGCACCTTGTACCTTGTCACCAGCCTGAGGCTGTGTGATGACTTGATATCATTACAAAGCCTTGTATTTCCTGAAAGTTTGAAGCAATTTCAAAGAGAGAGATCATCATGGTTTTAAGCAAGAGTGGAACAGTTCTACCCTTGTGGGTAGCATGAAGAATTCCACTCTTATGCATTGATATTAAATGTTCAGAATAGAGATGCTTGAAGCTCTGACAACACTTGTAACTTCCCTTGATGTCATACGCGAAGTTAATATCTTGTGGCATTTTTGTTTGGGTTAAAATCATGTCTGAGCTAAAGAAGTCTGGCATGCTTGTGATTATGGAGTCACTGAAATGTATGGAATAAACTTTTTGTGAGTATTAATCACAGCATAAATGTTTGAATCACTTATTTAAACCACTATTGCATTAGAGAAAAGTGTTTGTGTAAAAGTACTTGTTTTGCAAAGAACTACTGAAGTATTCGGTCAAGTCCTGACTTCAATACACTGGTAGGAGTGCAGTTCCAGTGAGTAATGCTCATGGAGTTCCCCACTCTCTTGTCTTTGTAGAGAGAATGGGGTTTTTTAGATTTGGGATTTTTTCCTCTCCTGGCCTGTAGATTTTCCCAAGGTGCAATGGAAACAAAGGGCTTCTCACAACTGTTTTAACTGTATTTAATGTGAACCATTTTTGCAGACATTATGCTGAATTCAGGTTCTCATAAAAATCCTGTAGAGGATATTCCATGCCACAGACAGCAAAACAGCGTGAGTGCAGGCCGCAGTATCTTACGGTCAAGCAGGATAACAGCTGACTTCTTCCCTCCATCTCTGGCCAGGGGCATCTTGCAGTGATTCTTTCAAGCAGAACATGGCCTGTAGGCAGAACATGTTGTTGGTTTTGTAGAGGTTGCTCTGTCATATGTGGAGACTTTACTGTTTTGCTGCATGTTGTTGTTCTATTAATAAATGTGCAAGTTTAGTAGCAACATTTTACCGGAAGGAACTGTATCAGGTTCTTACAGAATTAATTTGCATGAGTGGGTTTTGTGTTTGGGACTCAATTCAGGGAAATTAAAGCCTAATGTCCTGTCTTGTACAGGTAAAAGGAAAACCAGTAAAGTTTGCAATGCATTGCCTGCTTATCTGAAGACTTGTAAAACTGTCTTCTATACAATCTATTTTTGCAAACTTCAGTGGCCTTCCAGTACCTCAAGGGAGCCTATAAGAAGGATGGCGAGAGATTGTTCACAAGAGAATGTAGTGACAGAACAAGGAGGAATGACTACAAACTAAAAGAGGGTAGTTTTAGATTAGATATTAGGAAGAAATTCTTTACTGTGAGGGTGGTGAGGTACTGGAACAGCTTTCCAAGAGAAGTTGTGGATGCCCCCTCCCTCGACGTGTTCCCGACTAGGTTGGATGGGGCTCTGAACAACCTAGTCTAGTGGAAGGTGTCCCTGCCCACGTCAGGAGTTGGAACAAGATGATCTTGAAAGTTCCTTCCAACTCAAACCATTCTAGGATTAATTACCCTTATATGATATGCAGCCCTAAGTAATCAGCATTAATATGTTAATTAATGTAATGACATATTTGGGCTAAGGAATAGGTTATATGGGCTAATGATGCCCAAACTCTGTTCTTTGATTGTTTTGAGTTGTATATAGTGAACAGGAAGTGAAAGCAATTTATGCAATTATGTGGATGGCGTAAATGATCAGACCTGGCAGACCATGGATTTCGAGGGAGTGCTGTTATATGCCTCAAATGTACTCTTAGGCAGGCAGTTGACTCCAATGACCCGAAGATCTCACAGACCGATTCAAAACTCATCACCCACAGGGTTTCCCTGTGGTTGAGAGTTTTTGTTGGGTTACTGTTTTAATTTTTTTTTTAATTATAGGTTATACCCTGGCAGAACTAGAGGTGCAATGTAACCTTGTAATTGGCAATCAAAAAACTATGCCCTGCTTTCTAAAATGTCAACAATGTACTCATCAAATGCTCCCAAGGTTGCCATAAAGTGGAGCTGATGTGGGGATTTTTGAAGCACTGGTGAAATTTTGATTCCAAGTACAAAAATCAGCTTAGCTCCACATTTTATATATATAGGAATTCCTGATAAATATTTTCATTGAGCAAGAGTGATGCTTTGGGAGGTTGGGGATGAAAAGCTGCAATGCATTTCTGAGCACAGGTGACAATCCAGTCTTTGAAGGTTTCATCGCACTCAGATGACCAGAGTGTTGGAAGAACCAGATTTGCAAATATCAAGCTCAAGATAGAGCAGTTTGGCAGAGCAGCCATGTGGGTAGCTGGAAGAACTCTAGGAAGCAGACCCAATTTGGGCTAAGTATCAGCTGAGTAAGGCTTGACTAGTAAGATTTTCTAACAAAGCATTTTTAGGGTCTGTTGAAACCATCTATTTCCCTTGAAGAAAATCAAACATTAGCAAGTTTTTCCACTAATTCTAAAATAAAACTCACAGTCTCACATTTAGCTTGTGTGGTGGGAAACTGCCTACAGTTCACTTTGGAAGCCTTTCTAGGATTTAATAACCATTAGTGAATTGAACTACTTAGGTCATTAAGCAATCGGCTGTTCTGCCATCTCGATGTACAACTGGGTGCCTGCTTTTCGTGTCAGCTGGGGTTAGAGTGTTGGAGAGCAGAATACTGAATTAATTGAAGAATTAGCATAGATTGAATTACACTTGTGCGAGCTGTAAGTGATTTGGATGGGAAGCTGGAAGTGTTTACGGGGCACGCAGCAATGTGGGGAGTGGACAAGGGCTTTAAATCCACAGGGGCAGGAGAATGTTTTGGATTGTGTTATTTTTTGAGATGGAGAACAGGTGGAATTTGTGCCATGGCATGAACAATACATGGCATAATAATTTTTTTTCCTTTTCCTCCAGTGGCTTTGTGTTTTGGTGCCAGGCACAATGCAAAGGGTGACTTTTACTGAGTGCGAGTGTGTTTTAGCAGGCTATTGATTAAGGGTGTAACAGTATTGGTTTACTTGGTTTAGACTTAGTAGGCTCTGTAGATACAGGGCCGGGGGAATGGTTTTAAATGGAAACCGTAGATTCAGAGTAGATATAAGGGAGAGATTCTTCACCGTGAGAATGATGAGGCGCCGGAACAGGTTGCCCAGAGAAGCTGTGGATGTCCCATCCCTGGCTGGGTGGGGTGGAGAGAAGCACCGAGCCAGGCCGGCGAGGGGTCACCGGAGGGGCGGGACCGGCGCCTCTGGTACCGCGGGGAGGGGAAGGGCTCGGCCCAGAGTCGCTGCGGAGCGGAGCCGGTGGCCAGGACGTGTCCGGGGCTCAGAGGGGCAGCGCGGTGCACCCGAGGGCGTTTCCAGGGGGAGGGAGGAGACCGGAGCTGGGATCTGATCGGAGGGAAGCCGGGGCGGCCCCACCGGTACCGGGTGGTAAGGGCTGTCCGGGTGAGAGATAAAGAGCCGGGGGTGATGCTCGGGCTGGCTGCAACCAGCTCGGCTATGAGAGCCTTCCACTTCTCTCAGCCCCGAACTACCACGAGGTATGCAAACTCGGGTTTGCTTGTGCTTGATAAATGTCACAGCTCAAGGTGTGCTCCGTGTGTGGGATTTTTAGCTCCCTCCCCTAACTTTTCCTCTTTCATTAGGATTTTTAGAGAAAAAAACACATTTCAGGCACCAGTGAGATGTGAAAACTGGACCAGATAAATGAAAAAATACAAGTAATAGCACTGGTATCTGCACTGCAAAGCAATATGCCTATTTTGCCAATGAGGAGAGGGGGAAATGACAGAAGGGAGCAGTATCAGTGTTGTAAAAAAGCAACACTCTTCTCACAAATGGTTAATATGGGAGGAATTTATCTTGAGTGCAGTGAGGCAGTAATGTCTGCTAGGAGTTTTCAACAAATACTGGAGCCTTAACAAAAATATTTTCCTATCCTCTTCCCAGCCTTGATGTACCGGGTTCCTCCAGCCCATGGTGGCTGAGAGCACTCTCCTCTCTGACCAGGCACTTTGGAGCTCTTTGGAGCCACTCTGTCCCTTTATGCCTGATGAATCCGCCCTCAGGCTCCTTCTGCAGGTGCCACAGTCCTTGCCTTGCCCAGGAGTTGGAATTTCACTGAAAAGCTGATTCACTTTGAGCATAGGTAATTTTATTTCAACAACTTAGCCAACTCCAGTGTTTGCGTGCACACAGGAGAGGTGTGGTCAGGACAGAGCAGGTTTTTGACACTGAGGCTGCCTTTGGATCAGCAGGCATTGCCCCAGCAGGAAATGGTTGCAGTGCACTGCAGCCTGGCCTGGATGCTGCCTGTCCTGCTGCTCAAGTTGTGTTTTGTCCAAGGACCTGATGAAGGAGCTTCTTCACCTTAGAAAAGAAGTCTAGCAGCTTGTTGAGTGGATAAGGGCAGGAGCTAACCTCTTCCGATGGTGTTGGTGTTGGCCATGGCTTATGAGTGGGGGGTGATGTCGGCAGTGGCTTATGAGTGGGAAGTGGTGTCGGCCATGGCTTATGAGTGGGAA
>VZTH01016805.1:0-11673 GCA_013397815.1 Aleadryas rufinucha
CCAAGAAAAGGCATCAGTGGCATCTCCTGGTGCTGACGCTGGTGGAGGTGTCTGTAGGGGAACAGGAGTGGAGAGGCCACAGCTGCTGGGTGGAAAGGAGCTGCAGAGCCTGTCTCAGATCCAAGCTGCCAGAGACAGGAGTGCCCATGCAGCTGGGTGCCAGGGCTATCAGCAGAGCTGGCTCAGGTCTGGCTCTGTGTTATCTGGATGTGCCAGCCCTGCCCTCCCCTCCAGCAGCAGCGCTGTGCTGCTTTACCTGGGCAAGACAAGGTTTGTAGGGACAAGGGGTACAATTTATTGATCCCTTGTGCTTTACACCGCCTTCCTTCCTACAGCATCCCAGCTTGGAAGCTCCTAATGGGGAAAAAAATGGAATGGGGTGTGACAGCACACTAGAAAATAGGAGAGAAAGTAATTTTTGCCATAATACCTGCAGTTATTGGAAGATTTAGATGAAAATCATCCTCTAATACCATATTTTCCTGGTTTCAGAGGATTTGTCATTATTCCCAATGGCTCTTCTGCCCCTACAAAGGAAAAAAAAGTAGTCAAAAAGTAGAATTCTTGTTCTGAACAGGAAAGTGAAAGAAAAACAGTGTAGTGCACAAACTGAAATTTTGTTTGGGGATAAATTGAAATGATACTTTCATTCAGTCAAATCAAAAAGTCTAAACAAAGTCAAACAATACTGTCTGATTCAACTTCTAAAACTGCATTCAGTCACAAGAAGTTGTAATCATAGTGTTTCAGTCCTGTGGTAGTAATCATAACCCACAAAATATTTTAATATTCTTTAAATATCAGACGACTGAACTCCTCGTAATGAAAAGTTTCAGTGATTTGCCAATATGATTCATGACAAAACCTTCTACAATTCCAAAATTTTTAAATTTTCTCTCTTGTGGAAGATCTTTCTAGAATTTTATCTACCTCTATCTGCAATGTAACGGACTTGGGGCTCCAAATATTTTTACAGTATGTGCTGTGAAGTGCTTTGAGAGATAATTGGTTGGTGTTCTTTTGCATCTGTGAGGTTTGGGTAGGTCCAGTTTAAAGCCTGGATGAGAATGAAAACTCATGGGCTGATTTTCAAATCATTTTGCATTCAGTGGGTTATACTGGTTAGATATTAGTTTGGTTTGGTTTGGGTTTTGGGTTTGACTCAGTCTGGTTTTAGATCAGATCTCTGTATTTAAGATTCCCACTGCATGCTCAGTGGTTAGGATGCATGTGAGCTTCTAGGAACATCAAACCCTAATCCAGCAAGATGTGTAAGGATTTGAATAATTTTAAGCACATGAGGAATTCAGTCAAATTCTCAGCATTTTTCATATGGCCCAAGACCTGGGGGCATTTAGAATTAAACCCAAGACCTTCAAGGAATAGAGAAAATGCACTGATAATGTTGGACTTTGAAACAAGGCAGATGTTTTACCCAGTTTTAGCCATTTCATTCTGCCATTCTCCCTGTTTGCCAGGTGTTTGCTGAGGTTTTTTTGAGGGCATATACCATAGGCTGTTGGTTTTATCATCACTGCTCATGTGAGTGCAGTGATTTCTGTCCTGGTATCACCACTCTGCCCTTTGCTCTGGCCACAGAAATGCTCTAATCATGAAGTCCAAGTGTGCTGTTAATAAAGAGACTTGGTAGTTTTTGTCTAAACAATCCTTAGATTGACTGTTGTGAAATGAGACCATTGGAGAAGATACTGCTCTGTTTGGGTGACTACTAAATTAAAGCTCTTACAGAGAGATGGATAAATACACTTTTCTGTATTTGTCCAAGTCTTTTTGTGGTGGCAGGTGAAGGCAGAGCGAGCACCTCTCTCAGTGAGAGGGATTTGGTGTGTGCTGGGTGAGCCCAGTGTGCATTTTCCTCTCATTGCCTCCAACTTGCCATGATAATTTTTCCTTTTCCTTGTACCTAAACCTCAAAGAAACAATGTGGTCACCCTGAGGGCAGAGAAAGTGTCATTAAAACACAATTATGACAGATATTGTATCAAAATTCAGTTTGCCAGATAACTACTGATCAGCTGGCTGCCAGCTGTGTGGGAATTCCAGGATTTTATGCATCCTTTGAGGCTCTTTTTAAATTCAGATTCAGCTGCTTGGACTGATTGCTGTAAGCAGAGTGATGTCATTGGGACAGGTTTTAAATGGACAGTGCCTCCTTAAATTCTGTAAGAGAGTGTTTGCAGGTTTGTAAAGACTGATGGTGCTGTACAATCATTTTGTTTGGTGGCTGGCTGTATTAATTTGGTGAATCAGCTAGATGGTGATTCAGTTCAGGATCACTGTTAATCTAATGATTTTTATTGACTCCATTTCAATTTTGACCTTTCCCTGTATCATCTAATTTAATTTTAGTAAAAGTTTGCAGTAGGGACTGTAGCAATATATTAGATATGAAGTTTTCTCCTTTTTCAGCTTTTGAAAAAGCCTATGAAAAACAGACAGAACTTACTCTTCCAACACAGCAGCTTGAATGAAAATTCCAAGGATCTGAACAAATGAGGCAAGGAATGTGAGGGCCACTTGGATTATTGTCACAGGATATATTATTGCTATAACTGGGTTATCAGATTAGAGACTTTCTGTCCAAATCCAGCGTGGTAGAAAATGCCTTCTGTGGCCACAGAGCTAAATCAGAAGTGCTTAGGCTGTTATGAATTTATGGGGGTTTTGGAAGGATGTAAATCAGGTTTAAAAAACTTGTTTCCAGCTGTAATTACTTCCTGAAACCCAGTGATACAGTACTGCACCTAGGCAACAGCACCGAACTAACAGGGCAGAATAAACATGCAAAAGAGAATGACACATAGGAGATAAGTAGGAATAATTTGTTTGCAGACTTTGTTTCATGATTCTGTAACATATTTATCGTGGAAAAAGCAGAGGGATTTCAAAGCAGCAATTCTGGGCACTCCTCCAGAATTAAGTGCAGCTGTTTATGCCTTAAAGTCAATTATTTTTTCTTGTTTGTGCTCTAATCATTCATTATTTGTAGATGCCACAAAGCAATCCGTGAAGCGCTGACAGAACAAACATTGTTCCCTGTAGAGTTTTTTTAAAAATATTTATTGTATGCTTAAAGTTTGTATGAGGTAGTTCTATGAACTCAGCAGTTCTGAGGGTGGAGAGGGCAGCAATGTGTGAATTTAAAGCCTTTTAGCACTATTAAAAATCAAAGCCTTATTTATTTTTAAAGTCACTTGGTCGATGTTTTCCCTTTTCTTCTGGCACACGTTGCTGTTGGGGTAAATCTCTTAACTCTGGGCTGAGTCAGTATGAATCTGTTGCACTGTGAGCCATGTCAAGTTAATATTCCAAAGAAGGATTTATTTCTGTCACTGTGATGGTACAAATACCTCTGTCCATCTGATGCTCTCTTCCTGCCACTGGATCCTCACCTCGAGGACTTCAGGAGTGGGTTAATTATTAGTAGAGAGCAGATATGATCCTTGGCTACAATGAAATAATGCTCACAGCAATCACTGTGGTTTTCAATTTAGTATTGTGAGCTTTGGGAAGCCTGAGTAAAAGCCCACAACTTCCACGTTTTTAAAAGCATTAATCCCAGAAAGTTGTGTTAGACTTGTTGCCTGAAATATGTAACAAAATGGCTCAGGTGGGTCCCTGTGGGTCCACCCAGTTCAGCAGAATGTACCAGACAAAAAAAAGGTGCCACTTGATGAGCAGTCTGTATTGCAGCAGCACCTCTGTCTTCAATAATTAGGGCAGGGTGTGTTAACTGGGACATCAAACTCCCCTTGTAGGATCCTGTAGGCCTGGCTGGCTGAATGATGCAAAGGATGAAGCCCTCGTTTTGTTCCCTGCTGCCTCTAGTTCTGTACAAGCAGAGAGAAACAGGGGGAATAAACAGTGTGGTTATGTTGTGCCTGTTCAAATTTACAGCTCTTTGTACTAGAGGAGAGAAGAAATTCACAGACAAGGGCCGGAGCCTCCAGTGGGACAGGAACAGCTTTGCATTGCACAAGAAATTAAAAGAGGAGAGGATGGAACAAGAATAAAACAGAGAAAATCATGGGGAGAGGAAGGAAATCTGTCCAGTAATAGAGAAATGTGTAAAAGAACAAGGGGGACAGCAGGGACAGGCATACAAAAGACCTGTCTGACTGCCTGTGGTTTGGGTGCACGCTGCCTTCATGCAGTAAGGCCCTGGCATTTAGAATTACAGTTCAAAAGGACTTAAAGGCAGCTCGTATTTGAAAAGCTTTATTACAAACCCAGCCCTCCTTTCCTATTCCAATTTTGAGTTTTTCAAAAGAGAGACTGATCTTGCCTTTCATTTGGGTATGAGACAAGCAGAAATTTTTTACTGGAGTAATCAGTTCATCAGTAGCACTGAAGGAACCTAATTCAGCTTCTCTTTGTCGATGTAAATCAGGGAAGATGCAGATGAAACAAAATGAGTGTGAGAGAGGAATAAGAGGCAAAGACTGAGAGTGGCCTTGCCCTCAAATCTCTGCCAGCGCCCAAACCCCAGTGACCTCCCTGGGAGGTGTAAGAGCATGAGAGCCACTGGCCATATCTGGGTGTTGTGGTCTTCTTTTGGTGTTTTATTCTCCTGAATCTGTTTCTGAGGGAAGGCTGGAGGGGTAGGAAAAGGCTGAATTCCCTGCCCAGAGCAGGGTGCTGAGACACACCACGACTGAGCCAGGACAGGCAGCTCTGCTTCCCAGGGCAAACTGGGCCACATCTGGGTCCCTCAGGCTGTGCTGCACCATGTGATACCCAGGACATGTCCAAGGTGCTTTATTTTGTATCTACTATTAAAGTAGATAATGTTCCAAAAAGGGAAATGTAGCAGGCTGATGAACAAGGGTGGATTGCATATTTTGTGAGTATTATTCTGTTAGCAGCCAGCATATTCAGCTCTGAAAATAAGCTCTGCACAGGGGTAGCTACTGCCCCTGGGAATTTTCTTGCAGTTTAAACCAGCTTACTTTTGTATTGATTAAAATATTGTTTAAGGCATTTTGGAAAGATGAGTATTCAGAGGACAGTTTAATCATTTAACCACCCAGCTTAGTCCTCTCTATCCCTCACAAATTCCAAAAAAGAAATACCCATAAAATACAAGTCTGAGAGATGCCATTACAGCATTGGCTTATATAAATTGCTCGATGCAGCAGTGTCAGTCTGAGGGTGAGTGATTGCTCTGTAGACGAGTGTTTTCATGACTGAAATAAAGAGATGCTGGGGGCTGGAGCACCTGTAAGTGATGGGTGGATGGAGGACAGAGATGCCAGCCTGAGTCTGGTACATGCCCAGGGATCATAAATGATGCTGCCATGTAAAGTGAAGTATTACAGTGGCACTCAACCTTTGCAGACCATGGACAGGATACCATTTGCTGTAGTAATTCTCATTAAAAATGTGTTCCTACTCTTCACCCACTATGAATATTAATGTGGGTGTAAAACCACAGCAAATTAACACACACTGAAGTGTAATTCAGAGCAGAGTCTGTGGGGAGGGCAGTGCTGCTGCCTTCTCTCTACCTAGAGCAGAGAGCTAAATCTGAATCCTGTCCTGATCCTATAACTATGAACCTATCACCCTTCATAAGTGCTAGTTTCATTTAGAAGTAACTGCTTTTGAAGAAAAAACAAAAAAGAAAAAGAGCCCACCAAAAAAAGCCTCCATCAATTCATGCTGGTTGAGACAGTAGCAATGTTCACCAAGCACAAATCCTGATTTTGTTTTCTGACAAGTTAAAAGCACAGAGACTGTGGATAATTCTGTTTATGCTTTAGTTACAAATAAAGTATAATCCAAATAACTTCTATGAATCAAATTCTGGCCTCAGTCCACTCAAACTGGAGATATTCAGCAATCTGAGGAGAGCAATTACAGGTATATGTCAGTGTGAGGACAGATTTTGGCCAGGTACATCTGTAGAACTATTAAAAGAAGTATCAAAGTGATTCAAATCGTGTCCAGCATGACTGCAGTGTTTAGGTGAGCTCATCCCACAGTTCCTCTACATACTCTTAAGGGTCCAAGCACAAAAGATAAGGCACCAATTTTACCTCTGAATCTCTCTGATCTGGCTGCCAGGTGTCCTAATGACCTGGACACCATTTAGGCTGAAAAGAGGGGAGTTCTGTGTGTGTTAGTCTCTAGTGGCATTATATCATGCATTAGATACAACATTCGAGCTGTGAAGCAATTTATCTATTTTTATAGAGGTGGTAACATTAATTTTAATGTTAGCCTCTGGTATGACATAGACTTTGTCTTCATTATTCTGAAATATTGTTGGAAACCCCCCCACAAATCCATTTATGTTTTCAATTTGCTTTGAACTATTTTTCAACAACTCAGGTCAAGACCTAATTTCTACAGCAATCTTCAGTGTATTTTATTGTTCACCAGTGACTTGTACGTGATTAAGGAATCCATCAGGAAAATTCTCTTTTTATTCTTTCTGTAACATCTCTTCCCAATGTCTAACTTGCAGTATTTTTATTTTTTTTCTTTAGTATGGGGCCTGAAATAAAATTTGAGGATGAAAAATGGGTGCTTTACATCAGAAATCGGTAAGTTCATTTCAAATACCTCCTTGGTAATTTGGCATTTTGTTACACAACGTGATATTTCAATCTTATCCATGAGCAAAAACTTGTTCAAGTGTTTGCAGTACAGTGTCTGCTGGAGTTCTAATAAGGCCCTACTGTTTGTTTTCAAGCCTAAGAATCCTGCCAAAACTATTCAAGCTGGCAAACATCCAAGTGACCCGATTCACAAATTCATCTGTTCACAAATACACTTATTTAAAGAAATACTTTTATGTATACACACATGTAGTTATGTCTGCCTATGCACATGTGCATGTCTCAAATACAGGAGCCAATCAGGTTCTTGAGGCTTAAAATGGGATATCTGTGATATCAGGGATGGATTGTGTGCTAATTTTGACTCTCTTGATACCATCACACCCCTTCAGTCCAGAGAAATACCACTGCAAGGTAATTACCCAGGAACCAGCCTTACACACCAACTGCTGGCTTGTTTGATGATGTGAGCAAGCAGGAGTGTCTTTAGACTGATGCCCCAGTCGGGGTAATTATGATGGCAAAAGTTTTTTCATGGGCTAAGACCCATCACAGAGAGAATTTAGGGAATTTATTTGGGGGTTAGTTACTTTTGGTAGTGCAGCAGCTCAGGAATTCAGGAACTGTAATTACTTGTTAAAGCAATTAATGTATTTTGGACCCTGCTTAGGAGGTGGGAAAGGGCATGCCAGTTTTGGGGAAGGTGGTAGGCAAAGCAAGGAGGAAGCTGTGCCTCCCAGAGCCAGACACGAGGCCCAGCATTGCCTCGGGAACGATGGCATGGCTGAGGCACCGGAGACATTCCTCATCACCCTCCCTTTGCAGGCTCCAGGAGATTTTATGTGTTTGTGACTCCATGGTGTCAGAACCAGTTTTTGCAGTCTTTTTCCTCTCCCTCTCGTTTGGAGCTGTTGTTACCCAGGCACTCTGCAGCTGACTTGCAGCACCTGCATCTCTCAGAGGGCCCGTGTTTCACTCCCTGCTCCCAGGCTGGTTCCTTCTCCAAACTGCGTGTAATGCAAAGAGTTGGTACCAGCACAGCACTTATCAAGGTTAAGATGAAAAATCCCTTCTTGGGATTTCTCTGAGAATACACCAGGTGGTGCCACGGATGTTTGCTGAGACAGTGTGTAATTACTTTTCTTGTTCTGCCAGAAAAGCTTAAAAAGGCCACATGAGTTCCACTTTATCACTTGCCCCCCTCTTTTCACTCATGCTGCCTGTGACTCACTTGGACGCTGTTCTGGAAATGCCTCTGTGCTCAGTGGATGTGACCCCAATTACTCCTTCTTGTTTTTTCTCTCCTTTTCTTTCCCTCCCCAAATGTTACTGGATTGTCTTCTTTACATTTACATTATGACTAAGAGAAATAACCCCCTGCCCTCCCCAATAACTCCATCCATGAATCTGCAATCTGCCATCTGATACTGAGCATTTTGAGCCATATGGAACTGCTCTGTATCCTGTTGCCTGTTAATAGAACTGAGTGGACAAGATTAAAAATAGATCTGCCTTTTAAAGCAACAATAGTTTAATTTTAAATGAAAAAGTGGTTTCCATTGATTCTGCCCTTATCGTGCTGGAGCCTTCTGATTCTGTACATGTCTAAATTAATGCAGGCAAAAGGCTCTTGTGAATAGTAATGTGGTTCCCACAGTTGCTCCTTGTCTAGCTCATCTTTGGTTGTCATTATGATCTTGTAGGGCCCCTGTCCAGGCTGCCACTGTCCCTCTCCTCTGCAGTGAAATGGGAAATTGCAGTCTTCTGCACCAGGGGTGTGAGTGGCTCGTGCTAAAGCCAGCCCTGGAGTGTGTAATGGCAATGGCCATGGAAAGGGAGCCTCAGCAAACCTCCCTGTGCAGGAGCCGTGGGAGAAGGTCATTCTAAGGCTGATACTGGGAGTGAAGTTACAACTGATGTGTGAGAAATATTTTGCCAGACTCAAGGCTGCAGATGAACTTGATTTCCCAAGTTCTTCACCAGGTGGGGTGAAGGTCACGTTCCTATCACTGCTCACTCCTTGACTGATGATCTAAATATCAGTTATAGATATTCCACAGTGTACTTCTGTGCCTCCAGCTCAGTAGCTATGCCTTCCTCTAATGCAAATTGATTACATTGATAACAGACTGGCCATAGGCAGAGTAGCAAATTCTGTAGCACTTGGAGAGCCAGAGTGTTCAGTGGAGCTGAGGCAGCGGCTTCTGCAGAGAGTGTGTGTGACAGAGATGCTCTTTCCTCCACTTGGGCACAAGGGGCCAGGGCCAGGCTGCTCAGAAGGACGTTGCAAGTGCTTGTTCCCAGCTTCTGTGTTTATTTGCATGATATTGTGCCTGTGTCAAAGGGTTTATTTGAATTTCTGAAGCAGTTCCTAGTCCCAGGCAGGTGAGTTCCCTCTGTTAACACGGGGTAACAAAGTGAGGCACAACAGCTTCATCCAGAGAGAGCTCAAATTAAGGGGATGCCACCTGGGATGGCATAAGGGAAATTGGGAAGCCAGTGACTCTTGAACTACAGGAGGCTGCTAAAAAACCCGAGTAGAGGCCTCTGATGTGAAAGGAGCACAATGTGAAGGACCCCAGGCGCAGCATCCCCTCAGTCCTTGCACACAGACATTGTGTGCACTCCCAGCAGCACAGGCACATTGCCACTGCTTGTGCACAAAAAGGCACTCTGGAACTGGGACCTTTTTTGGCTCATCACAGGAAATGTGACTCAGAGGTACTGCTGCAGTTATACACATGCACAGTTTCTTCTTTTGTGAGTTTTCGTATCAGCTTCTATGATCTCATTTTGGTATTTTTAGTGGATTCTCTGCTCACAGGGCCGAGGAGGGAAAGAAGAAAACTTTCCTGTTGCACATACATTGGCATATAGATAAAGCCCAACATTCTTCAATCAGATTTTTAAAATTGGAATTTTGCTGCTGCTAGAGTTTAGCCTCAGGCTGGTAATTTGGAGCTTGATTTCAGTCACTGGGGTTCCTAATTGGAAAACCTACAGAACAGAAAAGAGTCAGGAGGGAAGGGGGGAGGGTGGAAGTGGATCACATTTATACCAAATAACCAAGTCCCCCAGCACACTAATTCAACCAAACTTTAAATATCCATTTATTCCCCTGAAGAGAGTAGAAGAGAAACAAAGTTATTAGGCTCCGACGACAGTGTCTCTAGAAAAGCATAAAATCTAATAACACTGACTTTCCATCCAACCTCTCACACTCATATCAGAGGAAAACGTCCCTTGCTAAATACAAAGAAAGTTCAGTTGGGCAGGGTTATTTATTTTCTTTTTAACACTGCCATTCCCACACATATGAGTACACTCATTCTTCCTGCACACATCTCTACGTAGATGATACATCACTGATATAATTCCCATAATTCACAGAGGCTCAGTGCAAAAACGAAAGAATTTTCTCACTTTTGGCTCAGTTTTCAAAGCAGAAAATGGGCCACACCAGGTCTACCTACAAACTTTTTCTCTTGATGTGCGTGGATGTCAGCAGGCTCTAAACTTCTCTGGGTGTTGTTAGAAGGCTGCAAGGTTTCCTTCCAGGCTGTGAGAGCTGTCTTGTGGAATAATGCACCCTTAGGAGCCCAGCACTATGTGAGCAGGGCTCCTGGGATGCAGGGAGGGAGGGCAATCCTGCATCAATGGTCTCTCCCCCTTGAGAGACCTTCAGGTGAGGAGCTGCTGGGTGGGCTGCTTAATAGGCTGCAGGCAGCATCTCCGGAGACCTGCTTTGTTCACCTTATTCTGGCCCCAAATTCCTCATCTTTCCAAAGGGATGGAGCTGTTGGTGTGGTGCAGGAGCAGCATCTCTGTGGGTGCATGTGTACAGATGATATCCTGCATCTGCTTTAGTGAGGGGGGAATTGGTCCCCCAGTGTTCACCAGTGCAGGTTTGATAGAATATGTTGGTGTAGTAAATCACATTTTCATTACATGCTGTTGTAAGCAGGTGCCTTTAAAATCCAAGTCTGTTGTGGTTTTTGCTGTATGTGTAAGTTTACTTAGAACCTTGTATTAATTGAAAGGAATGCTTTTACTTAACCAGGAGTTATTGACCGCTTTGCAAAAATGTGTACTCTACAAAGCTTAAATTACATAATTGCTCAAGAAGGGCTAGCACCTCCTGTGGCATCTTCAGTTAGAGGAAAGAGATTGTTGCATTAATCACGACTTCTGAGGATGCTGATAAAGATAATTCTTTTCTAATGTATTGATATAACTCTCAATTGTTTCATATTAAACTGAGAAAACGGGAAGAGTTAGAAGATGGTACATGTTTTAATAGAAGCAATAATTCTCCTCGAAGGCTCTTCTGGATGCTGTGCTGGGGAAATGAAACCAATAGATCTCATTTTACAGAATGTAGCTGTATAGGAAGAAAAGGTCATAATCCTGGGCCTAATACTGTTACTGATTTAAAGCTGATGTTAGTATTTTTCAATTTATTTCATGAATTTAAAACGGGGTCAAACATATAAACATAATAATTACAGCGAGCTGCAAGAGATTTGTTTGGCTCATATTCCATAAGCTTATTAGCCAGCGTGGCTCAGCTGCCTTCTGTTGTCCTCTGCTCTGTTGGTTTGCACCAGGTGTGGGGCCAGCTCACGAGATTTCTTTGGTGGTGCTGGTTATTTGGTGCTGAGGGGCCGTTAGCTGTTCTGGGCACTGAGCTAACACACGCTGCATTCTGGCCCAGAAGCGTTGTAAGGGAGTGGTAACGAGTAACTGCCTCTGAATGTTCAGGAGCTGCTGTGGTGTGCTATGGCCACCACCATGGCCAGCAAGATCAGGTGGACCACTGGATCCAGTGGTTTGATGCCCACACAGCCCAGGAGCCCTAAGGTTAGGGTGAGAACCCAGAGGTGCAGGGCACACAGATCATGTCCCCGTAATTGGCCACTGCCATCTCCTCCCCTTCTCCCCTATATTTGGTCTCCCTTCTGGATAGTTCCATGTTCTTCGGTCCCTCACTGTGGGTGCTGAAAAGCTTTCAGCAGAGAAGTTCTCCAGCTTTCTGCAGTGTTCTGTGAGACTGTAACATTTCTCTGAGCTCTGTCTTTCCCATGCAAGC
>VZTH01016805.1:11684-24506 GCA_013397815.1 Aleadryas rufinucha
GAACCCGAGCTGGAGCTTCGCCTGCCCTCCTGCACCGTGACAGCCTCCATCTCCCCATCCCACACAGATAGGTGCCCGGTGCTTGTGGTCACCTGCTGGGGGTAACAGCACCATGGCACTGAGCTAAACGTGGTGGGTCAGCTCCTCATCCAGTGCCAGGCACCTTTAGATCCGTGCCATTGTAAAGCAGTGGCTATAAAACAACCCTTCTGAGGAGCGGCACCACGTCGTTTCTCACACAGCACTTCCACTTGCCACAAGCACTTTGCAGCCTGAGCCCATTTTCCTTGATGTTGTCTCCTTCTGGGGAGGCTGAGGGGTGAAATCCCAGCGAGGGCCCGTGGCTGGTGGCTCTGGGGCTCGGAGCGGAGCGAGCCCTGCCAAAGCTCATTAGCGCTGCCTGTCAGCACCACCCGTGTCATCGGGCTGTCACTGCTGCCACCAGCTCTGCACCCCTCTGAGAGCTGTGCCAACCAGCCAGGGTGTTCAATAAATAATACATTATTGCTTAAACTGCTCGTTGAGGAGATGCTTACAGCTTTTAATTAGCGTCTTCCATTGCTCTTCTCCCAATTAAAAAGGAGTCCAGAACTTGATGACCATTTACAGAATGCAAGAATTAAAAATACTGGAATATCCTCAAGTTATCACTATTTTCATGCAAATAAAAATCTGGCCATCTTAGATAATTTGAAGTCATAGGTAAGTAAAATCATCAAAAGCAGTAACTGGAATGGTTTTGACTGACAATACCCTACTCTCTGATTTTCAAATATTGCTCTATTCTCACTGTTAGAGCGGCACACTGTAGAGAACGATCTGAAAGGTGTGTTAATAGGGTTAATAAACCTGGTGTGATGCATGAAATTCCTTAAAGAAACCCTCTCCATTAATTCTGGAGCAGTGCTGTTGCATGCCTTTCTCCAGTTATAAGGTGCTGTTGTCTAATTGTTTTCCATTAGAACAGAACTCAAGAACTCTCAGCTTCAAATCCCTGTCTATTCCTAGCCCAGTTTGCATCCTGGGAAAAACTCAGTTACTTCAGTTTTACCTCAGAAAAAGTAATAACTAACTAGCCAAATTCAAGAGGCTTTGCAAAAATTACTGTCCTCTTTAAAAAAAAAATGCTAGAAAATAGAAGTACTAAATGTTCTTTAGCAGTATCTGCAACAGTGCTGTAAGCTTAGGTGGGGAAAAAGTATAATCAGACCTTGTGTTTCCTAATAACTGAGAAAGAGATTTCTTTTTCAATGTTTTTTTATATTCCTACGTTTTTCTTTTGGACCACTTTCTCCCCCCCATGCCATTTATGCTCTACAGATATTTCCATTATTCTGTAGGTATACCATGGTCCTTCCCAAGGATTCTGGGAACTTCTTGTTAGGAAAAAAAGAATTTGTGCTGCCACTACATTTTCTCTATCTCCTTCTGTGACTCAACAGAGGGCTTTATTCTTCTGGAGTATTAGTCTACTTCATTTCATAAGCATCAAAATGAAATGAATATTTGCAAAGGTCAAGTTACAGTATATGGCAGGAAAAACATGCCAAAAACAATTAAAATTACTTGGGCTGCATAAGAAAGTCGCACAGAGCACATATTGCTCACAGGTGCTCCATGAGAAGCCCAATCCAATAAATGTCAGTCCAGTCATTTGCACTCGGAGAGTGCCAGTCATGTAAAAAGAAACAGAAGAACAGATGCTTTATGAGAAACAAACCCAATACAAATAAACTCAAAACTGATTATGAAAAAACCCCACACTAAACAAGTATTAAAGCGCATGTGAACTGCATTTGGGATTCTGTGAATGTTTTGTCTGCGATTGGGATTTAGTGAATGGTTTGTAAAGCAAGAGGCAAATGATTTTTAGTGCTTTCTAAGTCTTTTGAAGCCTCTCCTTTGCAGTTCTGTTTATGTTTTTAATTTTATTTTAATTGCACTGGCTTTCTCTCTATGTTGTTCAAACTTTGGCTTTCAAAAGGCCAAAATGCCCACAAAAGCGTGGTAAAGTTTTAGAATTTAATCTGAGGAGGGGGAGGTTTTTGTTTTCGTTAAAGTGCTGAGGAGTAAAGGTTTGACTTTATGGTGCGTTCTGAAAAACTTACACACCCATGACTTTTTGGGAACTAGGGCTGGCTTTAAAATCTGCTAAAAAAAGCAAGTTCTGTGGGCTTAGTGTTTCTTGTAAACATTTTTGAGGTTAAAGGGATAGTCACTGCCAGGAGAGAGCCAGGTTCATCTCTGCCCACGCTCACCTTGGCTCCTGGTGAGCGCTGTCTGTGTGCTGCAATCAGAGCTGCACAATCCAACAGGCTCAGAACTGCTGGGCTGGAGGAGTTTGTAATTGTTAGATTAATGTTTATGGAGTTCCTTCTTCTTCTCCTTCTTCTCCTTCTTCTCCTTCTTCTCCTTCTTCTCCTTCTTCTCCTTCTTCTCCTTCTTCTCCTTCTTCTCCTTCTTCTCCTTCTCCTCCTTCTCCTCCTTCTCCTCCTTCTCCTGTTCTGCTTCCCATAAGCCAGAGATCTCACAGGAGGCCATGGGTTTTGCTCTGGTGGGTTTTGCTCTGGTGACATTTTCAGTAGCACAACTGAAGGCAAGGCACATGGCTATAGGCACCTCTGTGGGCCCAGTCTGCAGTGCTGCTGCCACTTCTGGCCTGCTGAGATTTCTGAAAAACCAGAATCAAATGCAGCTGAGCTGAACAAATTTTTAAAGGAAGGTCAGATGTGGATTTTATATTTTTTTTTTTATTCTATCCAAAACAAATGCAGGAGCCCTAAAGATTGTGAAATATGCAGACCTCAAGCTTGAAATTTTATACTCATAAAGACTACTGCAGAGCAGGCAGCAATAAAAACTCACCAGATAAATTGTCTCAGCTCTGACCAGAGAGACCACCCTTCTGGAGAAAAAACTAACTTGTGTTCCTAACTCATTTAATCCCCTTCTTTTCTGCTGAAAGGGTCGACAAGGGACTCATTCTCACTAGCAACTGGGCTGAAGCCACGCACTCATTTCATATATGCCCTGAACAGGTCTGTGATACTAATGATTTTCAGACTCTATGAACTGGAGTTGGATCTGACCCTGTGACCTGGAGGTTAAAGGCTCCAAATCCAATTACTGAACCCCAGAAAGACCAAGTCAGTTTTGCTTAACCATTACACCAGCACTGATGAAAGCTGTAGTGAGCTATTGTACTGAGCCAGGTAGCCCAGCACCACGAGGGCGAGTTGCTAGGATATGCCCCTTTCAGACAGCATGCTTCATTTCTGCTCCTTTTCCAGACAGGGCATTCATCTTTCTTCAGAAAGGAAGTGCTGAGCAGTTGAGAAGGTTCCTGTGAACATAAAATCCGCAATCCCATCCTTGGCACTGTGCTTATGTGAAGTATTTGGAAATAGTGGGTGATTCCCGAGAGAGGGAGTGACGAATGCACATCGTTTATTCATGGCCTCTCTGGGGCTGACATGGGATGTTCAGGAGTCAGGCAAAGCAGCTGGCTCGTGCCACCTCTTGCCTGTCATCTTTCTGCTGCTGCTGCTGTGTTGCTGTCACCACTGAGAGTGACACACGGGCGAGTGGAGGCCGACAAAATGTAAATGCACAGGGCAAGAACAGCAGCAGTTCTGCTTCTCACTCATCCCTGGTGCCTTCGTCCTCCTCAGGTGGCTCTGGGATGGCAAAGGCCCTTTTTATGGGCAAGGAACGTTTCAGTTGTAGGCAGGTTCTGTGGCAGTAGTGGGCGAGGAGATGTTCTGTCAGAGCTAGGCTTTGACTCACAATTTGGGAGTTTCTGTTTGCTAGATAAAACTAGAAAACAAAGCTTGATCTTTTATTGATTATTTCCTAGACAAAACTGGGACTAAATGCCCATTTGCAGAAGAGAAAGGGGGAAGTTTCATAGATGGTGTGTGGGTGTATTTTACACCGGGATAGATTTCAAATGAAATGAAAAAACCCCAATATATTTGCTTTATAGAGCTGCATGAGGGTGGAGTCTAGAATGGGAGGTGAACATATCTGGTCTTGGTTTCTTGTTTTGGGGGTTTAATGTTAGATACATCCTAGAGACTTCTGAGGATCATAAAAAATTGAATTTTTGTGATGAAGGATTTGATGGCATTTCTGAATTATGAAATGTTCTCAGCCATTGCTGCAAGCTCAGGCAAGCTTAACATCACCTCCTCAGCATGATTGGCTATTTCACTGTGCAATAGAAAAGCAGTGGAATTTGCTTAAGATTTAAAAAGAAAGCTTCATATGCAAGGGGCAATTTATGAGGATTTAAATGTCTCTAAAGGAAAGATTTGAACATGTACAGGAAAATATAGGCACATTTTCTCTTTTACCATGTGTAGCTCTTCATGTATATACTGTAAATCTCCAGAGGAACGTGGGCAGGATTTCACTCACAGAGGTGTACACTGTAAGTTAGTATTTTAGCTTTTGCCCATGAGAAAAAGTGGAAAGAACACTATTGCCTTCAAAAGGAATTGTGCTGCATTAATGCCTTTAGTGTTCTTTCAAATACTGGTGCAAACAGTAAAAATAGAAAATGGTATTTATTTTTTTGATGTGTTCTCTCCAGACTGTAATATAAAAATAAATCAGTGGTACCAATGTTTAAATTCTCATCAGCAGGTGGCATCTCGTGGGTCTGTCTCCACTGTAACTTGCATGGTGTGGGGCAGTCTCAGTACCCAGGGCAGCTTTTAATGGGAAACTCTGCCTGATATCAGGTGGATTTTTTGGGTTGCACTGTGTCTGCCCAGGCCACATCCAGTGCCTCCTGCTGGACTTCCAGCACCAAGTACAGCTGTGACAGGTAGAGAGGGCAGAGGGCTCTCAGGTGGTACCAGAGCCTCAAGGTTGATGCAATGTATACCAGATGGACAGGCAAATACACAGCCTGTGTGGGTCAGGGAGGTCAGGGGTAGCCTGAGGACATCCCTGTGCTGTTCACCCTTTCTGTCCCTTCCATTTCTGCACTGGAAGATGCTCAATGTTATCAGCAGCCTCTGTACTTTGCTTTCACAACATGGAGACAAATCCACGTTTGAATACAAAGTCCATACAGTTGGACTGAAGAGTCAAAACGTTCTCCTCTGGAATGTAGAGAGCAGACTGAGAAATGCAAATGCAACCCAGAGCTTCTCTCTTCTCCTCCCCAGTGCTGGGATACTGAGACAGTGTCTGAGCCCTGCTGGGGACAAGCTCTGAGCTCCTGAGCGTGAGTCAGGGGGTCACTGCTGAGCTTTGTGATGGAGTCACACTGATGAACAATTAACAAATCTCCTTTCATGCCCAGAACTGTAAACACCTAACAGGCTTACACATAACAAGATCACAGTAAAATCTCCACCCCCTTGGGGTGTGAAATAGCACCAGTGTGAAATCCCAAATACAGGCATTGGAGAGGCTGAAACAGGAGGGATGTTGGGTTTGATTAGATGCACGCAGAGAAAGGGATGACCTGAGCTGGGAACCAGGATGATTTGTGTGTTTTCCAGTGTGGGATCCTTCTGCAGGTGCTCAGTGATGCCAGAGCCCTGGGTAGGGCAGGTGGCACCTGCAGGTGCAGCTCTTAGAGACATTGAATCTCTGTGAAATGCAAGTAGTGGACTTGTGGGATTAAGATTTGGAACCAAGACTGTCTTTTTTGTTAATATAAATTACTTTAGGGGAAAAAAAGAGGGCTTTTTTAGTATGAAATTGTACAGGGTGGTGGAAAAGGCTACATAATTAGCATGGAATGCTCACTGAGAAATAATCTGTACATTTTTTTCCTCCTTCCTCTCCTCTTTTGTACACCCAGCTGATGAAAAAGGCTCCTTTTACTCTGCATGAACTGTGGGGTTTAAGGTTGTTGATTAAAACCAGTGTTTTGATGCTGTTGCACAGGCTACTTAATCAATTAGCTGTGTTTGCAAAGCACTTTCAAGCACTAATTATGACCAAATAATAAGTGGGTTTCGTTTATTAACCCTCAGAAAGGGAGGCTGCCAAGAGGAGAGGAGCCTTGTGTCAGAGCTCAGCGGGCAGTTTCTGATCTGTCTCACTCCAGGGCAGAGCCCTGACCCAGAGGCAGGTTTGGGGCAGAGCAGGGCTCTCACACACAGAGCAGAGGGCAGGCTTTGCCTTTGGGGCTGTGCTGTGGGGTTTGGGGTGGCTGGGATGGGATGGGACACCCAGCTCAGGCTCCTGGGGGTTGGTTCAGGTGCTTTGGGCTGTGCTGAGCCGTGTGTGGGATGTGCTGGGGGATCGGCTGTGCCCTGGCCAGGCCCTGCAGCGATGCTCTCACGTTGGTGCTGTGGCTCCTACGGGAGGATTCCTGAGAGGCTCCAAGTACCATTCCCTGCTGCTTCCACTCAGCACTCCAGCTGTAGTGGTGACAGGCCATGGGGAGCAGATCTGACAGGCTCCAGGCTCTGTTTTCCTTTCTGGGAAGAGACAGTGAAGTTTCATGGTGCATTAAAGGATAGACACTGGAGAAGAAGGTATTCTTCATTTAGGGGCTAATGTCAACAGTGCATGGTGTCTCACACTGTGGAGAGCATTAAAAAAAGGAGTTCTGTTCTTAAAACTTCCCTGAACAGAAATTAAATCATTGCATTAAGGCCTAAAGAGCTAATCCTATCTATGGCTGATGCAACCTAATAGTACTTATAGTCCTAAATAGTTGTGTTCCCTTCAGTGGGACTCTTTGGAAGTGGAAGGACTGGACTCCAGCCATGCCAGAGGTGCAGAATGAAGAGATTATAATTGTTGGTACCTTGTTATTCCAGTGTCATCCACAATGGCATGCAGGAAAAAAAAGAGGTTTGGGGAGAATCTTAGAAATAGAAATAAAATAAAGACTTACAAATTTCCCTTTCTTCAGTATTGTCTGTGTGATAAAAAGAATGAATATTAAATTGAGAATGATGCTTTCACTTCTTGCTAAAATGTTATTTACATGCAGAACTGTGTCTATCACTTGGGTTTTTAATATTAACATGCAGGTTTTCTGCTTTTGTGACAGTTTGTGGGAAGTTTAACATCTCTCAGATGCATCTGCTGTGCGTGTTAGTCTGTTACCTCTTCTAAGGCATAAAGACATAAAAACATAAAATAATAAGGAAAGGTCAATATACCTCGTGGTGGAAATTGGGGTCTCGTGTTTCCATGTTGATGCAATAAGGTTACTGAAGAACTGCTCCATTCAATGGTGCAAAAACTTCTGCAGACAGGATGGGGCTGGTTGCTGTGATGTGTTACATCCCTTTGCACGATTCCAGCTGCACCAAAGAGAAAGAGAAACACCTGGGAATATGATCTGAATGTTTGTTTTCTTATTCCCTAGACCTTTACAGCCTTCAGCACAGTAAATACACAGTTGTTCCCAGAATCTGAGTGCCATGCTGGGGTTTCCATCAGCAGTAATTTTGGGCAACTGTGCCCCTTCTCTAGTTTACCTCATGGCTTCATTTTAGCAAGCCATATTCAGATACTGGCAATTTACTTTTGAAACATTTTTATTTCAGTAATTCTGCTGTTTCATGGGTGGAAGTGCTACTTTAGCCCAAGTCTGGAGCCCCCTGTTCTTCTGTTCATTAATAGTGTGCCTGGGGCTAGTGCCTTCCACAAGAATATGAACTCAATTCCTATTAATGGATATTGTACCTGCTAGACAGCAATCACTTAGCAAAAAAATGTTAACTTGCCGAGCTGGTGTTTCTGTCTGGGTAAGCAGACACCCACTGCTTGTTTCATCTAATTGTCCTCTTAAAGAACCACACATTTCCACTTTCCTGAAACCCACACATGCCAGATTTCAGCCCAGAACGCAGCTTTACACACAGGTTACAAAGCCTTAGAGGAATATTCCCATTGAGAGCAGCGCTGTGAATTGTGCTTATCTTGGATTTAAGTGCTGCTATTTATAAAAGTCTTGGCGTTAGATGCTTTCTTCCATTAAGGCAGATGTAAAGCAAAAGCAGATGAATGGCTCAGGGAGAGCCAATCCCACGGGCTTGTGAGAGGCTGGGTATGGGGAAAGGCACAAAAAGTCCTTGCATTGAAGTGCAGCTGATTTGTTCCCATCTTACATGAACTTTGAGAGTCCATAAAAACAGGGCTGATATTTGATCTCCTTATGAATCCGTTTGCTTTGTCATGGTCTCCTGCAATAGCTTTGCTGAGGAGAATTTTAAAATCCTCATTCAGTGTCTTGGCTTGGACTTGTGTAAATCATGATTTTATACCGCCCTTGGAAAATGAGTATTTAAAATTCCCCTTCTCTCCTTGGAGGGAAAATGGGGTTTATACATTTTCAGGTGCTGGGCATCTTTTTTCTTCTCTTTTATTTTCCTTTTGGTGACAAAATGTGACTTCTGACACAGAAGTTCACAGTAGTTTTTCTTTTCGTTTTCTAACTAGAAAAATGAAGCTGTTGCCTCAGAGTAGACAAGGGATCTTCCCCTGGATCCTCTTGTCTAGAGGTCAGACAACAAAAATGTTTTAAAGCCATGAACTCTTTTAATGAACACACACAAAAAGGAAGTGTTGACTTCAATGTTTGCTTGTTACAGACACCACTGTGGAAGATGTCTCAACTGAGCATCATCCAGTGGAAAAATATTTGTCAAGTTTTGCAACTTTTTTCTTGCCTTTGACCCTCCTCAGAGATGCTCTACGATATCTAACATTTGAATTCTCTCCCATTTGTTTGAACAAGTGCCCCTTGTTGGAATTCATTCAGTTAGCTTTTTAATATGGCAATAGTGAAGAGGAAAAGCTTTTTAAAATGTCAGGGCATAATGTGAGAGGAGCAGTACCTGAAATTGCTCTTTAACGTGTTGACTTTAAAAGCCACGTCATCCTGGCTAACAATTAAATAAAGAGCAGATGAGGTAAATAAATCAAATACTTTGAATATTCAGTACAGCCTCCTCTGCAGTCCGTATGATCAGCATTCACCGTTCCCCCTCCAAATTCAAAGGCAGTTGTAAGGAAGCCCAACAGCAAAAGACTCATCCTGAGATCAAATTAATAAAGAGGGGATGAGTTGGTCACAAAGAGTTGCTCACAAAGAGTTGGTCACAACTTTGTGTCTTATCATGAGGCATTTTATTTGGGAAAGACAGGGGAAAAAAAAAATCCAGATACAAATTGAGACACTTGAAGGATGTGTTTCTGAAAGGTACCACACTTCTCTCTCGTAGTATAGCAGTGAAACTTCATCTGTGCTCAGAGAGAATGGTCACTCATGGTTAGTGGCCAGTGCTTACCCTGAGCCAGCCCAGAATAACCAGGGCTGTCTCCTAGCACAGAGGTCTGTAGGTAAACCCACTGCCCTTTGACAGAAAAAAAAAGTTTATTTTTTTATTATAATGCAGTACTTTTGAGGATGGTGCATTGTTGGCTGGCTTTGTCTCCAAAGAGAAAGATATTTATTTGGAATTGCAGTTCTCTATTTTTTTTCCTTCACGAAGTAGCTTGGTAAGAAACATGAAACTTCTGATTTTCTCTTTACAGAAAGCCAAAGACCTACCTTGGGGAGAGATGAATTAATTGTTTGCATCATTGACTCACTGCAAAAAATATGGGTTCTGATAAACTTGTCCTTAGTGAAAACAGATTACTAGAGGTGGGAAAACTGGCAGTGTCCTGCCATTTAAAGACCAGATGATTTCACTTTTTCTTCCACTAAGGTTTTATTAAAAATGTAAAGTTGCAAACTGCTGTTATTTTTGTTCCAACCTAACTAGCAGCATTAATAACAGAGCCTCATTTACATGATCACTTGGTTACTGGCAATCTGTGCCTTGGAAAACTTGGACTCTGAACAGCACTAATTAACAGCAAAATGGAGCTGGAAATTAATTGGCATCAGACTAGGTGGAGAATTGAACTGTCTTGCAGTCCAGTTCCTGACTCACAAATCTGTATGCACAGCAAATATTTCTCTCTTACCTAGATTAGAACAAGTTTTCCACCTGCAGCGTAGATTTTTCCTGTTTTTAAATTCTTATGAACTTTTTACTAACATTTTGATATTTAGTAACCTTTAAGCGTCGCCAATAGCCTTTTCTACACTTGATTAAAAAGTATATTACAGTAATAAGAGGAAAACTGGCTGGGATCTGTTTGTTCTTTTTAATTTCTCAGAGTTCTGTTTGGTGTTGATTTCCTTCCTGAACGTATGCTGGCACTAGGTTCAAGGAAAGAAGCTGGAAATGCTGTGGTACAATGCTTGGAGTGGAAGTCATATCTATGAGATTAAATTAGAACTCAAAACCTGTGATTATTTAGCTAAAGGCAGTCAGGACTGATCTTTATTGTTTACTGAGGCCCAAGATTTAGCATGGAATTAATTGGTTTGAATTCTTTTCTTGGGACACCCGGGAACTTGTTTTGTAACCAACACTTCAGTCCTAGAAAGGTGTGGTTTGGCATCTCTTTGGAGCTCTCAGAGCTCTGAGTTTAGGTGTTACTTGCTGCCAGTGATCACCAGATCGAAATTGTTTTGTGTTTGCTGGTCTGGGCATCTTTCAGACTTGTCTGGCTCCTGTTCTGGTTGCTTCCTGTCACATCTGTTGAAGTCCCTTAACCCTGTTCTCTCCACTGCACAAACGTAGAGCTGGGAGACATAATTTAATGTAGAAGAAGAAGTTTTAATAAAATTCCTAAAGTGCAGCATTACTTTTCTGCTTCTAATAAAACCCCAATGCTTTGGAGTTTCTTCGTGTAAGCACAATTTGAAAATTAGTAGGAAATGGAATTATTGGGAAATTAGTTATAAATCTGGCAGCCTAATACAATCTTGTTTTAAAATTTATAGTATTTCCAGTGATCAAACGGACTTTTAGCATTGCCTGGAGTGCTTCATTCATGGGGAGTGATTGAGGAAGTAATTACAGGGAGCTACCTCTTCAACAGTGTCTGCAAAGACTAGATTAAAATTCCATTTACATCCCAGAAACTGCTACCATTTTAGAAGAAAAACAAAACCTGCTGATTATGGGGAGAAAATACCACAAGCCAATCCACAAGTTAACTTTATCTGTGTTGGTTTGGGGGGTTTTTTAGATACAGTAATTTATGTATAAAGTTATAAGAAATATCAATATATTTTCTCAGTATCTCAGTATATTCCAGCAGAGATATTAACTGCAGCACAATCCTGCCTGTTGGAAGGAAGGAGCTGCCAGCCTGAAGATCATTTTGAAAACATCTCTCAGGTTTTTTTGGTCCATGTCTCCTTTATTAGAAAGCACCCACATCTTGAGGAGTCTGCTTTTGGGCAGCAGGAGGGAGAAACAGAATCGAGGTTATTGGAAACTGAAACAATGCACAGAAATTCTGTAACTTTCTCCTCCTCAGCTCCCCCCAGCACTGTGAGATTCTCGCTTTCCTCCCTTATCAGAGGCAGAGCTAGCAGTGGTGCCAGTAAAACTCAGCAGTAATCACCATTTATTTGAATATGGGGTTTATTCAGGACCTGAGAGCAGAGGGGCTCAGCAGGGAAATCACTACTCCTGTGCCAGGCTGGTTTGGTGCAGGCACACACTTGCTGAAGGAACAAATGTTATTTTACCCATTTAAACATAAGCAAGCAGTTGTGGATGCCAGTCTTGCTTTTACATCAGAAATATCCAATCTTATTCCTGTGTGGGCAAAATGGGTATTGAAAAGAAAGAAAAGGCCTTCTGGGGTGTTGAGTCATCCAGATCTGCTGTGACTGATGAAGTCACTCCTTTCCTGAGTGCAGGAACTCTGCTCTCTTTGCTGCCTGGATGTTGGATGCAGCCGGGCACCTTAAAGCAGCAATGGGCTGTTAAATAAGGTGCTTCTAGAAAGGTAATTTTTTCCCAAATCACTCTGCTTTCACTGGGGGCAAAATTAATTATAATAAACACAGTGGCCATAAATTTGTTTTTATAACCCCTTGTCTTCAGTCTAGAATAAATTAGTCATCATCATAACAGGCAGGAATATTAAGATTTATGGTCTGACTTTATCCCCAGTGCTCAGCATTACAGCAAGAGTGACTCAGATCAAAGTGTCCATCCTGTGAGTTAGACAAGGTGGGGAGCCTCCTTCTCCCTCTCCATTATTAATCACACTGGATTGCCTCTGCCTGGAGAAAATCTCTTTTTACTGTGGTTGCTCTTATTCTTTCAGCATTCTTCCCACTGCGCCTCTGAACTCTTCCCCTGTGCTGTGTCATTTTGTCTTTAAGGTGAAGGCCCTGTGATAAAAAATTGATATCCCTCAGCTTGCTCTACAAAGCAGCTCAGTAGCAGAAGTTTGAGGAGCACTGCTGGACTCTCCACAGCTGAATCCTTGCTACCTGTCACCTGGAAGGATGGCAGCAGACCCAGTGCTTCAGTGCTTGTTTGACAGAAATCTTTGTCCCCTTTTGTTGTGTCAAAAAAGTTTTTCACTGATCTTCGAGAGCAGAAGGCAGCAGAAAAATGACCCCCTAACCTGCCTGAGAGCAGAGTGCTTTGGAGCAGCCAGGACTGCTGGTGTTTGGTTCTGTGTCGAGCCCTTTCCGTGACTCAGCACCTTGCAGAAGGGCTCAGGTGAGCAGTGAGTGGTTCACACAGTGCCATGCAGGATTCAGGTTTATTTAAAATTCAGAATGGATCATCCTGGCTGTAGAATGTGCTGTCCTTAGTGAGGAAGAGGACTTGTTTTATATTTTCACTGGTTCCTTTTAAATGCATCTGGTTAGGAAGCAGAATTTCCTGTGAATATTTTCAAAGACTGTTTCCTTCCTTCCTTCCTTCCTTCCTTCCTTCCTTCCTTCCTTCCTTCCTTCCTTCCTTC
>VZTH01016805.1:24560-41091 GCA_013397815.1 Aleadryas rufinucha
TCAAAGACTTCTTCCTTCCTTCCTTCCTTCCTTCCTTCCTTCCTTTTTCTTTTATTATTTTTTTTTTTTAAATCTTGTTTCTTAAACCAAGTCCTAGGGTTTGTTTTTGTTTTGAAATTGCAAAATTCCTTACAAAAGAGAGCTGTTATGAAAGTCTCCTCGTCCACAAAGAGGTTTGAAGAGAAACATTCTGTTGCCTCTGCATCAAAAGTATCTGCTTTAATCTGAGTTGGTGTAGATCTGAAGGGCAGAACAGTTGATAGGGTTAAATTGCATTTCTGTTATTGTTATCAATTATATAATGCTCACTGTCAGTTTTGAACAATGTGAAAGAATTCATGGCAGTCTAACAGCCCTAAAAAAGAGAAATTTGATAGTTAAGAATCCTGGGTGAATTTCTGCTCAGTAACAATAGCATAACCAATTTAGAGTCATTACAGTGAACTGCAGGAAATTATTCCTTTTTAGATTTCCTAATCCAGGTATTACAGTAAATGTGGGTATAACAGAGCCATCTTAAATTCTTTTCTGCTAATATCCAGATTTTTTGTAATAAATCTGTCTTCTCAGCAAAGAATCAATAGTGCTAAACATCCTTTTAGTAATTAATGCATGCTTACACCAAAGCAAAAAATCTATGGATTTATAGGATTCTCTAACTTGGTGGAAATGCTGAGGTAATTTATTTATTCCTTCCTTTGAAAACCTATGAAGAAGGAGGAGGAGTATTTTGGTTTCATGGGATGTTTAGCTCAGCCTACTCTACATGGCCAAATCAACTCTTGTTGTGCCTCTTGTGTGACATTTTCACTCCTTTCATAATTTTTTGGGGACCTTTGCAGCTATGTTGATTAATACAGAATTAATCAGAGCAAGTGTTGAAAGTGAATCTTTTGCTTGTTACCTGGGGTCTGAGAAATACTGACACAAAATGAGCTTTAACATTCACATGGTTTGTTAGTGCTTTTTTTATTCTATTTTATTATTTGTTGTGAAAGGGAAGTAGCAAGAGGAGTTGATGACAAAGAGACTCATTTGATCAAATTATCTTTCCACCAGTGCTGGGCAAGAAGCTGACCCACAGATGAGAGTCCCTGCTAATGTGAATGTAAAGCCCATCTCTGTGAGTCACACACAAGAAAATCCGAGGGGAAATAGACCTCAATGTACAGGACTGCAGTTAAGGTCTTTTAATTAAATTTAAAGATTTTCATCCTCATGGGAAAGGATATAATTAGCTAATTTCTGACAACTGTTTGACCTGCAGATGCTTGGCTCAGCAGTCACAGGAGTGCACTGAGAAGTACCAGTAGATTATAATTATGAGATTTTTGGGAGCTATTAATTATGCATGTGACATCTTGTTTACGAACTGCTGGGATAATAAGTTAGTAAACAAGTATCAGCATCTTGTGTTAGAATGAAGATGTGTTTTAAATGGGTGGTCAGGCTCCAGGGCTGGCTGGAGCAGAGCAGCTGCCAAGTGCTCGGATCACTGTTACTGTCCTTGGGACTGGCACCAACTGTACTGAAACAGGAAAGCAGCTAAAATGAGTGTGATGAAGTAATGCAGTGAAGAGATGTCTGCACTGACCTTAAGGAGACCCTAATGATAAGAATATGGCCAACACATCACTGGTTTTGCCCCTTCTAACTTCAGTGAAGTTAAATCAGAAGCGATTTTGGTCCCTGAGCTTTGTGCACCCAATTCACATTCTGATCCTGTCCAGTTTAGAAAGAAGCCCTTTATTGAATTTCAAGTTGTGTTCAGTGCACTCCATGACAATCACCTCAGTCTCTTTGTGCTGAAGACATCTCAGCTACTGATGCAGGCAGGTGCCAAGAGCTGCATCCCCATGTGCTGAGCAGTTCTGAGGGACAGAACGTGGATAAATAGCTAAACCAGATTCATGTCCCTCAGCAGGGCAGGGCAGAGTGTTCTCCTATTCAGGGATTTGCTATCAAACTCATTAATTTGTACACACCTTCATCATGGCTTCGTAGGTGTCAGCTGCCATTTGGCCATCAGCATAACTGCAGGGCTGAGACTTTCATCCAGTGTGAAGGGGAAAGATCCCAAAGCCATTCCGAGTTATTCTTGCAGGAAGCGTTACATGGGAGTGGGAATCATTGTAAAGGTTGTTCTCTATAGAAATTAAAACTGTGTTTTGTCATCTCTGCACCACCCACTTCAGAGACAGAAAAGTACAGCACACCCCAGGAATGCCAAAGGAAGTGCATTCCAAAGCAGGAGATCTTCCAAGAAATCAAATGATTAATGTAGTTGCTGTTGCTCTTGACTCCTGTGTGTGTTAGAAATGAGCTACATTTAAGCAAGTATGCTGATGGTTTTATTCTAACTGCTCCAAAAAAAAAAAAAGGAGGTGGTTTGTTTATTGAATAAATTTGCAGCTACTGTCATTTTAATCCTGAAAAATTGGTTTGGAAAAGGCACCTGGCGCTTCCAATGTGCAGATATAAAATGTGAAGAAGCAATTACAGACACCTTCTTTCAGCAGGGATAATCTAAAAGTGAAGCCTCTTTTTGGAAGGCTTCTGTAGACAGAAACTTCACGAGGCACATTTGTTATCCTGTTTTGTTCTACAATGCCTGGGTAAGGGTAGTAGAAGTCTCCTCACCTGGATTCCTAATCTGGTGAGAGTTTTCAAGCTTTCATAATTAAAGTTTCTTTCTATCAAAAAATAGTTTATCTTTTTTTTTTAAAAGTAGCTGCCATTCAAGCTCAAGGAGAAAACTGCAGCTCTGAAGTGCAGTGGCAGCCAGTGGCTGAGCTGTCAGGCTCTGCTCCCCGACAGAACCGAGGGCTCTGTGCCCCCTTTGTCAGCTCCATGGCCTGGCAGGATCAGAGGGATCAGTGATCAGGGGGATCAGTGATCAGAGGGATCAGTGATCAGTGGGATCAGTGAGATCAGTGATCAGAGGGATCAGTGATCAGTGAGATCAGTGATCAGAGGGATCACTGATCAGAGGGATCAGTGATCAGTGGCATCAGTGATCAGAGGGATCAGTGATCAGTGAGATCAGTGATCAGAGGGATCAGTGATCAGAGGGATCAGTGATCAGTGGCATCAGTGATCAGAGGCATCAGTGATCAGTGAGATCAGTGATCAGTGGCATCAGTGATCAGTGGGATCAGTGATCAGAGGGATCAGTGATCAGTGGGATCAGCCACCCACCAGGGCTTCGTTTCCCCTCCCCATGGCCTGGCTGGAGCTTTGGGTGGTGAGTAGAAACCATCCTGTGGCTGTGCTGGAGTGAGGATGCTGCAGGCACCCAGAACAGGAGCATTCAAATCAGCCAGCGTGAACACATCTGGGTTATTTTCTGAGCAAACAAATTGCTCAAGTTATGCTTTTTTTGCCCAAAGTAAGAGATTAGTGTAAAACACTTTTACATATATGCAGTTAAGGGATTGTTTCCAATCTCTGCCTCAGGGCCCAGATCAGCACATATTATCTGTGCATGAACATAATTTCCATTTAATTTGAGCAAGAACTGTGGAACAGATAACTTTTCAGTTGGTTGGCTTGGTTTTCATGCCTTTGTACTACAGCAATTTCAGTGTCTGTAAACTTAGGGTAAAGCAACAGGAGGAGTTGTGGGAACAATTAACCCAGTATTGTTGGCTTCTCCATGGCCAGACAGAGAACAAACCCAAATATTCATGTTTGGGGGCTGAGAATAAAGTATGTTGCTGGCAGAAGTGCTAAAGGTTGCAATACCAGCGAGACCCCAATCTCCAGCTGCAATAGAATTGTAAAACATTAAAGATGCTACCTGTATGTAGTGATCAAGTGGTTTATGACACTTCCAAGTCAGCTTGTAATGTTCAAATGTAAAGTTTTCACAAATGCAACCACAAGCAAATTCCAAACTGAAGGTCCTGAATAGTTTGCAAAAATGCATTGTAAATGAAGATTATTTCTTTTCAAATACTCAGAGCATGCATTTTTTCTTGGTTTCATGACTGCTTCACTCCCTTCCTGATGCAGCATCCACCCACACTGCTTTTCTTCTAACGGGAACAAACAGCTGGAAAACACATGAATGTTAATCTGATTAAAATTCTAGTTAAATTTAACCAGTTGCCTGTGCTCTCAGACAGCTTCAGATGGAGAAACATAATGCCACAGCACAGGACTGACGCTGAGTTTGAGGAGACATGTCGAAAGAAAAGAGGTGATTATTTTTTAAGTACTTGTAGTAGCTTTCTAATTTTGCCACTAAAAGAATGCCTCACAGCTGCTGGCACAATGGCAATAACCACACACGTCAGTCATGGGAAATGCTCTACAAACAGCAGCACACTGCAGGGAGCAGAGCCACAGAGAGCTCAGGGATTGATCACAGAGCCCTGGAACGGGTTGGGTTGGAAGGGGCCTTAAAGATCCTCTAGTTCCAACCTCTTGGAACATCTACTGTGTTGCCCTGCAGTTTGCAGTTCTGCAGTGCTTTTCAGTTTTGTGAATAGTTTCTCATGCACTCTCTATAAACATGGCCATGCTGGATTATCTATTCTCTCATGTTTACTTAACTGTCTTCATGTTTCGGTTATTGTCCTTGATGTTTGCATTCCTTTAGTTACGTGATAGACATCAGTTTTGACCAATGATATTCAGAGGAGGAGCATTTCATCCTCCAATCCATAGTAGTTTCTAAGAACATATAAATAAAGATGGAGGGCAGAGCTCAGCTTTTTTTCCTGGCCTCTCCTCGCCCTTACAGGTTTTTATCTCTGTCTCTGCGTCCTTATTTCGTGTCCAAGAGCGACACTACTGGACATCTTCCACTGGACCAGGTGAAACTTCATCTAAAGCCTCATTTCCTACCTTAAACATCACTGACCCCCTCACTGCTGTGCCCTTACAGGCTGTGAGTGCTTTTGGTCAAACAGCACAATTTTGGTTTAAATAAAATTCCGTGCTGTGTGGCACAGATGTGCCGCAGATGTGCACGCCAGCACATGCACACTGCAGCTCTCCTGGCTTTGATGTCCAGGGTCAAGAGAGGCTCTCTGTCTCATGGAACTCCACCAGGACAGTAAATCCATGGGGGATGGAAGGCAGGCCCAGTGCTCGGTGTGTCTTCCAGCTGATGCTCATTTTGGAAGGTGTCAGTGTCACTCCAGGGTGATGTCTGCTCTTCATTTCCAGAGCTGGTGTGCAATGTGTGTGTACTGAACCCTAGGCAGTTTCTGGGCAGGTGATTTTCTTCAATACACACTCTGCTTATCAATCAGGACATTTGTCAGAGAATTTGCTTTGATTTACAGAAGGCCTAAGAAGATGGAATAACTCAGAGCAATTCTTCAGTTGCTCCAGAGAGGAGCCTCCTCCTGGTCTTTCTTAGAAGCCCTGTGAGTTAGTAGCTCTATGTGTTAGATTTTCTCAGGCCAGAAAACTCTCAAATAGGCAAAGTAGCTACTCATACTACTAGAGAATCAGAATGAAGAGAGATACATCTAACTTCATTAATTCAGGGGAAAAAAAAAAAGAAAAAGAAACAAATTGATGCAGTATTTAAACCAGAAAATTGCTGTAATGACAAATGACAACCCTGTAGCCTGCAAAATCTGCTAATAAAGTGTCTGCTGTGGCTGTTATTAAAACTAAACTTATGATCCATGATTATCTAACCATTAAACAGAAGTGGGGGCTGGCTATAAACTGGATATCTGTGTCAGATGATATTTCAGTGCTGTCTGGACTGAGAAAATTATTCATCAGATTTGATTTCTGATGCCTCCCTTCTCTGAAGATTATCCCCCTAAGGAGTTTACAGGCATTTAGAAAGATTCCTTCCTTCCTCCCTCCCTTTGTTTCCTCATTCTCTTCAGTAATTACACTGTAAGCTTTCTTCAGGTTTAATTTGTAGACCTTTAAAAATGGCTCCTGCAGAACTGCTGTGCCACGCTGAGTGTCTGACTGCAGAGCAGCTCTGCCTTGCCACAGGAGCCTCCCTCCTGCTCGTGTGGAATTATTCTCATCCAGGTGAAACTTCCTGGACCTGCAGCAGCACAGGTCTCTCCATCACTCAGCTTGTGTGGATATTTACTTATTTACACCAGCTGAAATAAAGCTGAGCAAAAGGCACATTCAGCTGAGGTAGTGGTGGGCACGTTGGACTTTCCTTTTGATTGATGTGGGATACATTTTTTGTTGTCAAGAAAATTGTTTACACCGTTTGACTAATGGGATGGATGGTCTGCTTAGGAGAGAAAATAGACACATATGGCAATGGAAAAAAGCTCTTGTTTTGCTGGATTGCTGCCCACATGCCAACAAAATGCTGCTTCAGTTCCAACCTCCACTGGCTCCCACTGCAGCCAACAGGAACTGAAAATGGTGAGAGTGGCTGTGGCAGGAAGGGAGCCTGGCTCTCTGAGAGCAGCAAGCCACACAACTGCTGTGCATTCTGGTTTATTCCTGCTGCTGGAATGGGGTGAAGATCAATACATGTTCTGTTAATCCATGCATGGCTCCTCACCAGCTGATTTCCTTTTAGAGGCTGATGCTTTTTCCTCTGTTAGCAAATATCCCACTAGCAAAGAGGTCCATTGGATGCTAAAGTTGCTCACACAAAATCCAATCCCTCTTCCACCCATGTCTGAAAAGGTGTCATATTAAGTACTAATTGCACACTGTGAAAGTCCTTGCAAGTGACAGGATGGGCAGGTTTTCTGTGTAGCTCCAGGGTTTGCTGGTATAATATAAAAATATTAATATAAAAAAGAAATATTAATCTAAAAAAGAAATATTGGAGAATAATTTTTTTTCCCCTCCCTGAATCAGGAAAAAAACCAGAAAGGAGTAACTTCTGTTGCTGTCTCAGTGGCAGTGCCAGCTCTTTGCTGCTCTCAGCCTTCTTTTAGTAGGGCAAGCAGGAGACTGGAGAGGGTTCTCACCAAAACAGGTTTGTTCTGCTGCAGACTTTTATCTGCTGAGACCTGAGGTGGGTTGGCAGTGGATTGACAGCTGATCTGAGTAGTTCTGAGCATGCACCTTGGAGGAGAAAGTATCTGCCTGCATTGTACACCATTATACACCCTTCAACCATTCAGATTCATTCTCCAATTTCTGTATAGCATTCATCCAAATTACAGAGCAAAAGGTTTTGTGAATGATGTGCAAAGTACAAGCAGGATTCTTTTAAAAATCTAACAGTCAATAAAGTATTCATGCTTTCTGGAATGAAGCTGGGCCTTTATATATCATTGATCATTTATTAATTTCCTTTTAAATACCGCTATCCTGATTCACTACGGAAGCATTTTCCATTTTCCATTGCTCTTCCGTTAAATATCCAGAGGGAGAATTTTCTGCTTACAGAAAAAGTAATTTCACAGATGACCACAATTGCTGAGGGCCAGATTCAAAAAAATTATCATCTTCTCCTCCCTTTCTCCAAAAGTTCCTGTCTTTGTTCATTAGCCATACCCAGCAAGAGATGAAGCAAGCTGTATGAAACGTCGTAATTGGGTGTCTCCCACTGATGCCACATTAATATGTCATTAGACTAATATCTTTTACTGACACACTGATATGGTTTTCAGAACAGATCTGGGAACTTGACAGTCTGGATGTTGTATTTTAAAAGAATAAAATTACTTATGAATGTTTCATTTTAAAATTTTCCCGATTTGCAGGGTGCCTTAAAATCTGGCTGAGAGCCTCCCATGTTATCACCATGGAGGGCAGGCTGCCAAAGCTGCATGGGGAGCTTGGGGCTCTCAGAATTCCAAGCAAAACCAGTGCAAAGCCCTTGCACTCCAAGGCCTGGAAGGGGCCCTGCATCCCCTGCAAGTGGGGTGTCTGCAGTGTGACTGTGGGACAGACAGCCAGAAGCATTCACTTTCTGCTTCAAGTCACCAGGCAGCACACACTCCTACATGAGGACATCACCCAAAATTCAGTCTCCTCGTGGCAGTCCATTCTCAGCCCTTCTACCAGCAAGTGGACCAGAGCTGTAGGGTGGGAACTGTGACTGTGCTGGATTTCCTCCTAGCATGGGAATGCTTTAAGTCTTGTATTGGTCAGAAAGGGTCTCAGAGCAGGCACTTCAAGGTTTATGTGTGCTGCTTGGTTTTCACCAACAAATCTGAACGGGAAAATGGGAAACTGGGGTAGATTTTTTTACTCTTGGTTTTGTTTTTAGATGAAGGACAGATGAAGAGCCTCTGTTCGAGGGAACTCAGAGCATGGACACTGTCTTGATTGTCTTGAAAACAAGAAAAACCAGAGAGAAGTACAAAGGGAGTTTGAAGAGCCCTGTGCTCCCAAAGGGCTCCCTGCCCCTTGTTTGAGCAGCTTTCGAGGTGAGTCCTCGTGATTTATTTTGGCATATCTTTATGCTGAAGAGCTGTGTCGCTGAGCCACGTTCAGCAGAGCGTGAGCACGTGGAAGCTGCCTTTGCTACTTTACATACTCGTGTCTCCTTTCATCCCAGGTTCTGTTAGGAAGATAAAAGGTCCTTGTAGGAGTTGATGCAGGCTAAGGGAGCATAGTGGGAATGGTACAGAGATCAGAAGCTGAGCTCTTTCAAAGCTAAATGGGCCACAGCAAAGACTACAAGCTAAACAAAACACAGGGCTCGATCGAAAAACAGGCTCGTGTTCTCTCCCCTTTCAACTACATCTGTCTTCCCTGCTGCAACTGTGGCACTCTTTAGTTTTTTTCCAGGGACAACGAGAATAAAAAAATGTATTTAAAGTGTTTAAGGGAGTGAATCTCACATGTGAAATAAGTATGTTTTCATGAAGAGCAGCATAGGCTTGTTCTGAGAAGTGAATTGGGTGAACAGAAAACAGGTTGAGAATGCAGGTACCACTCTCTGCCACCCATGAAATTTTATCCACAGAGCTGCAGCCTGAAAATATTCACATAACTTTACATTTCTGTTCCAGATTGTCATGAACTATAAAGAGACTATTAGGAGAACGTTAAAATATTTGATTCCAAAAAGAAAATCGGGCATTTCAGAGTTTAAAATTTACTGTATGTGATACCTTTCACACAATTATCAAATCGTTAATTCCAAAGAGTTGTTTGACCTGAACTTAGTTCTACTGCATGCATTAGGGTTCATTCATTATAAACTAATTGAGGAACAATTAATTGGTATGAAGGTATTAATTTCTTTGCTGTTGCTTAGATTCAGCTATTTTGTTCTATAACATAATACATAAGAGGCAAAGATTATTGCTTTTTAATGTTTTGTACAAATAAATTACAAAATTAATTGCTGGCAGCACTGTAAATAAGAAAATGTCAATTACAAACCTTTATTTTTGGAGGGTTATAAATCAGTTATACAAGTTCTCCCCAAACACAATAAATAAATTAATTAGCAGACATTGTCTTAGCAGACAAGCATGTTTATTTGCATCTTTAATGATCTCAGGAGTCTTAATCATTTACCATTTTCTATGTGCCTTGAGATCCTTGAAGGATGGACTTGGAAAAGTGCAAAGTTTTATTAATATTATCTTTAATTTGTTAATTTTAACTCTATATGCCACGAGGCTATTTCAGCCAGCTGTGTGTGCCAGATCCCACAGTGTATCCATTAGCAAATGTCTCATGGAAATTATTAAAGAATCATTTGAGAGCAGGTGATCACTTAATTTGAGAAGCAGAAGAGGTGAAAGCATCTCTTTAAGGAGAAAGATGAGCCACTGGTTCTTGGAGGACATAAAAAACTGCAAGAAAGGATTTCTGTTCTACACACCATAAACTTGAAAAGCCTGGTTAAAAACAGATTCCCATAAAGATAAATATCTGTCTTTATGGATACCTAAGAGATAAATATAAACACACACAGATGGAAGAAACACACACACATATAAATAGGGTCCCTCATTTAGTGGTCATTTTGAATCATTGGATTAAACCACTTAAGGATATGCCAGTTCATATCATAACTGAGCTGCTAAATGGGGCTGTCACTCCCCTTTTCCTCTCCTCTGCCTCCATCTGTGTTCCCAGGCTCGCTGTCAGCCCTGGGCTGAGCTGGACATGCTCATTCTTGAACTGGTTCAGGGAGCTAAGGACAGGCAGCAGCTCATTTTTGGAGGGGAAGATTCATTTTCTACAGGTTTATCTACCTGAGGCAGCCCACAGTGGGTGCAGGCAAGTGCAGGAGCAGTTCAGGCAAGTGCAGGAGCAGTCAGGTGAACAGAAGAGGTGTGAAAGGAGTTCAGCTCAGCTCTAAAGTCAGATTTTACCATGGATTGGGAGTAGCTCCTCTGTATTTGGTGGTGGGAGCCAGATCCTTCCAAAAAGAAGGGTGGTCTCAGACTGGGTGCAAGTCCTCTTCCTCACTGCCTCCAGAGGAAGAATAAGGTGAAAACAATTCTTTAACATTTAGTGCCTGAAGTTAGATCGTTCTAATTTAGGATAAACAAAATCTTGATTAAATAAGGAGAACGTATTTTCATGGGGTTTTTAGGATTTGAGTTCAAGACGAATATGGCCATTTCTCTTGGGCTTTAAAGCAAAAAATAACATTCAAAATGTTCATCAAGTTTTCTTTGAAAGCTATTTAAACATCTGAATAAAAGGAAGATGTATTGTTATTTAGAGCTCCTTGGAAAGTCTCCAAGCTTTAATTGCACTTCACTTTCATTTCAGCAAGAATGAATCTGAATGAAAGTGTCTCTGTCCTGTGGTGCTCTTTCATTCCCCATCTCAGTTCCTGCAAAAACAGTGCTCTGCTGAAGCCAAGCTCAGCCAGGGCTGTGGATTTAGACATCTCTTTTGGCTGCTGGCTGATTTTCCCTTGTTTTGAGACTAAATTAAAAGCCCGTTTGAAAGTAGCAGTGTCAATTTTCCTAATTATCTGAAACGTGGTGGCTATAAATACCACACTACCTATTAAACAAATATATTCAAGAAGGTTCAGTAGATGATATGCAGGCAAATGGACTTTTTATGGTGAATCCAGTGCTTTTCCCTGAGATTTTCCAGGTGATGTGTGCACATTGGGTGCAACATGGGATTTTTGGGTGTTTTTCCCTGAGATTTTCAGGCCAGGTGGTGAGTGCACACTNTGCCACAACAGTCAAAGAAAAAATGAGCTGAAAGATGAGACAGCTCAGGAGAAACCCAGGCCTGGTTCTCTTTTGTGTGGGTAATGAGAGGAGAGCTCTTTCTCTATCCCAGGTCTGAGCACACTCGCTGAGATCATGGCAGTGCCCTTTAAACTCATCAGCTTTCCCAAGGAAACTTCTTCTTAACCACATCCACTTCTGTGCTGAGCTGTACATGTATTTAATGTAATATCAGGAGTTCCTCATCAGCTCAGTGAGGATATCATGAGCCAGGTTGTTTAGTTCCTGTAGGCCACTCAAACTCTGGTTTAATTTAAACAGACTTTAGGAACTGTGGAACAGACTCGAGTCTGAGTTCAGGTACTTTGTTATACTGGATCCTAAATGTGTGGAAAAATTGGGCAAAGCAGGAGGAAATTGGGCATATCTGTAGCTGTCATTTTAACTCAGATAAAGAAAATAAAGAAGGGTTTATAAAGAATGAGATTCTATTTTCTGAAATTAGTCTCTAATCCCAGTTATACTGCATCTGAATTTCGCACACTTAAAGCGCTTTAAAAGTTTTAAAATCAAATAAAGAAACTTATAAAGAAATCCATAATGGAAACTTCTGGATTTTTCAAAAGCATAATCTTTCTATATCAGTGATAAAATCATACACAAGATATTCTCTATGCCTGAATTTAAAAGGAAGTGTGTAATAGGTTATTGCTAAAGTTACAGGTAGCACACATTTGTGCTGGCAGTGGCCAGTCAACCAAATAGAAATGGGTCAATTCTTGTATTTATTTTCTTCTGTTCTGTCCATGTCCAGTGACAGATCTTGCATAGTTTTGCATGTTGGTGTGAGGGTGTACACCTACATGTTCCACATGAGTGGAAAAGGAATGCAGGGAATATTTCCCATTCCTTTTCAGGGAGTGCTAATGCAGGGAGAGCTGGCAAGAAAGCTGGGCACTTCCTTGGGACTTACCTTTGGGGAGGGAGGAGCAACCTCTGTCCACTGACCTCTAATGATCTGATTTTGGCCAGGGCTGGCTGACTGGGCCCTTGGTGGCTGTGTGTTTGAACATCTGGACTCAATCTGCTCAGAGAAGGTTTTTGTGTGTTGTCATTGTGAGGAAGGTGGAGTCTGCACCATTGACAAGCTGGGGGACCTGAGATTATCATTGTGGCAATATTTAGGTTTTGTTTTTAGCAGTATTGCTCAGGGTGTTCTCACACTTGTGAGGAAGTGTTGATGCTACTGGCCCTCAAATACTGTGTGCAGTTCTCTGCTAACCTCCCCAGGAAAATGGCCCCTGGAATAAAGAATGGCTGCAGGGATTTGGAAGAACAATTTACAAAAGAAAGCTGAAATCTTCTTTGCACCGGCAAAACAAAACCTGGAAGGGCTCAGGCTGCTCTCCCTGACAGCCACGAGGGCTGAACCTCAGGCTTCTCATGAAATTCAATGTACACATCTTTGCACTGAGGTGCTGTCAGCCCACAGACCAGATCTGGTTTATGGAACTCTTTAATTTTGCAGTTTGCTCATTACAGATTGAAAAAAAAAAGTCTCTAAGATGCATTTACACTGCCAAGGATTTCACAGAGATATTAGTGTGTTCTTGAATTAAGAAATGTCTTCCGTATGCCTCACGAAGTTTAAACCTAAATATATAAACTGTCAGTGTATATAGATTCAACAGATATATTTTGATTTTCATTATGCAGTTGTTTTTCTAGGATTCTTTCCTGATTCTGCTTGTTTCAAAACTAATATTCTCATTCTTGATTGAGCATTCCTAAACTTTATCACTGTTAAAACTTGTTTATAAATGAGATGGATTTGCTGAAGTTTTCCATAAAAGATATTTTTTTAACCCATGCAGCACCTAATGTTTTCATCATCTGTAAATGAAGTAAATTCATCTTTTTTCCAAATCTAAATGCAAAGCTACAAAGCTGTATATAAAAATTCTTTTACAAGCTATGAATGCATTGTTCAGTTCATCTACATGCAGAGCTGGTAGTGGTAGTGGTATTCAAGAAGCATATGCGTGGGCTAATTGGATTTTCCATTTTCCATTACTTCTTTGTTGAATATGTGCAGGCTTAAAAGATTCAGGGTAATAAAACCAGCATAATGCTACATGTATATGATTACCTCTGTCTTGTCAATGACTTAATCCCAGAGTTAATGTCATTTATTTTTCAGATGTGAGAATGAGTCATCATCTATCAAAATATTAAAGTGATTCTCACGCTGCAACATTGATTGGCAGAACTGAAAGTGTCCTTAAAGTTGTTTTTTTGAGTTTGAAAATGAAAGCAACAAGATCTAGTTGTGGGTGGTGTATGGCTTTTCTCCTGTGGCAATGTTGGAACAACAGGATGGGTGATGGTAGCTGGGGAATGTCTTTAAGGTTGTTTAGTTTTGCTAAACCCCTCAGTAGGTGAACATCAACAGCAGTTTGAACTTGGGATTCTCTTGTGAGACCACTGATTTGCCTTATTTCTCTCTCTTACTGACAAGTTGTTAAGATGCATGACATATGGAGAAGAAAACCCACTAAATATAAGAAAGAAAAACGGACTATGAGAATTAAGGAAGACTGGGACATTTGGGCACTTATTTTTGCTGAAATTCACTAACCAGGCCTTGGACATCAGAATTTAGTGGAAACCTTTGAAACTGCTTCCCTCCTTTTCACTGCTCCCCGTTCTGAAGGCAGTGGAAGGATAAGTGCTGGATACCAGAATAACAAAGACTCTTATCCAGCAGCGAAAAATAGATGGAAAAGTGTCAGTGTGGGAACAGAGCCATTTACTCTGGGTAGAAATTACAACAGGGCAGAGAAGCTGGATGTGCCTCTGGCATCGTCTGGAGCCTGGGAACAGCCTTGCAGGATTTTCTGGGTTTTCTCTGTACCTTGTCTCCCTATTTTCTTTTCCTTTTTGAAGGGGAGTTGTTTACTAGCAGTATAATCACAGCTTTGTTTTATTGTGGTAAGGCTGTCGAGTAACACACCAGCAAAAGTCCAGAAAAATCCCCAAAAGGCCACCCCGAGCATCGGTGCAAGTAATCTACAGTGATAAATTTAGCACGGAACATTTGGTGGCATAAAGTGCAGATTGAGAACAATGGCTTTCTGCAGCTATGATGGTAGGGACTAGCTGCCCCCCATCCACTAATTATCTATGCAAATGAGGCTTGGGAGTTGCTAGCAGGATTAATTTCTTGGCAACTGCTGAAAATTACAGCGATTTTGAGAAAGTAGCAATCAAAGAAGATGTCTGTACATGTTTGTTTGCCAAAAACAGCACAGCTAATGCTTGGCCCTGCTTTAAAGTCTTGAGCAAAGTGTATCCTCCCATTTCAGTGCTGCTTGAACTCTGAACACACAACATGAGCACTGTGGCATCCTGAGGTAGGAAAAGCATTCAGGAGACGTCTGAAGATGTCAAAGCATCTGTTGTTTTCCCCACTAATTCTGTGCTCTTGTGTTAGACAGAGGCCATGACACGGAGGTGAGCTTCTGTCTGTGCAGCTGGGATAATCTTCCCCTGCTCCCTGGAGGGGTGTGAGCGAGGGGAACAGAGCCAAGGGGAGGTGAACAGTAAAAATATTGCAGAGATTTGCTCCCCAGGGCAGGTTTCCTATGACAGATGATAAATTGGGCCCATATTCTGTTCTTACATGTGCTAGAATTTGGTTGAGATTACGGATAGTGATGGTATTGATGGTCTCATTGATTCTAAATTTCACTCTATCAGTTTAAGCAAAGGCTCAGTCATCCCACTCACTGTCTAGAACATGCAATTTCTCCAGGAGATATCCAGCTTCACTAATTCAGGAAAAGGATTGGAAACAGAGAGTTGTTCAGGTTTTTATGAGCCTGCTCCTCTCTGGAGGCTGCAGACCACAGGTCACTCCTCTCAGCTGGCAATTTCCAGGTTGCTCTCCTGCATGTGTATCACTGCACAATTAGTCTAACTGCTTTCAGGAAAGATTTGTGCAAAGCATACTCAGTCCTTTGTTTTACAGATAGTTGTTATTACAAACTGAAATAGCCTCAGGTACTTAGTAAAAGTGTATTTTAAAAAACAATGAAACTCGAAAAGGACACAGCTGCAAATATTCATAGCTCCCTTAGCGATGGTCTTGAACAAATTTCAACAATATTTCTTTATATTACTCTGTACATCCTTTGAGTCAGACATCTCCATCACATGCAGACCACAGTTTATTAGACAGCACACTGAATTCTGCATTAATGACTTCGAAATAGTCCTCACAACTCACGATACTGCTTGAGCTGTGGGAACAGTTTTCTGTGAGGCTTACTGCCAAATCTTTCACTTTTGTTATTCTGGTATGAAACTGTGGCAATTTAGCACAAGCCTGTACTAAAAGCTCACATTTTATATACTCACAAAGTGCAAAAATCAATGCATGAGCAGGCAGAGAAATACTAAAATGCCTGTAATCTGAAAGCAGGGCTACCTGCAATCCTGTTTCATCAGTCTGGCTAAGTACCCAAAGTCAGGAAGCTTATCTGATCCATCCAGACTTCTTGATGATGAAAATCTCACAAAAACAAAGGATTTCTGAGACTTTGTCATTTCAGTCATTCAGAAAATACGAGACACGCTCATGAGTCTCTCATATTTCATCTTTTGCTGTCTGCAGACACATCAGAAAACGAGAACACTGAACAACTCCTAAAAAAAAATTAACCTTAAAAATCCTTAACATTTTTGGCTCGTGTCTAATGACAAAAATGAGCTAATTCTGTTCTTGCTTTTGACACAGCTGATTGATCCCTGCTGGGAGTGCAGGTTCACACTTGCTTGCTTGATTAAGTAAGACATGAAAAGGATTCAGGGACCAAATTCCAGCCAGGTGTAAATAGGTGTAATTCTACTCAGACTGAGGGAATTCTTTACCCCAGAGATTTTTAGAGCTTTTCACAGTTAAAAATTAAGTGACCTTTCTGCTTCCACTTTACAAATGTTTTGTAATGAAAACAGAATTGGTATGAAACTTTTTTTATTATAGCAAAGCATTTCCTACTGTGGCTCCTCTCAGGATAAATGCAAAGCATTGCCCAAATCAAATGGCAAAAATGCCTGTTCCTGAAGGGGCTTCAGCCCTGAAATTCTCAGCTCTGGGGTGTTTCCTGCTTTGCTGACCTCCCAATAGGTCCTTTGCTGGTCAGTACAGGTGGTGTGGCAACCTGTCCTTTTCCCAAGAGACATTCAGTATTTACATTCCACCTTCATAAATTTACTGCAGCGTTCAAAGAAACATTTTTCAAAATATGTGCACCAGTGACTCAACAAATATCACAATGACCCCACTCAAAATGTACTCCACTTGCAGAGGAATTGCTGGTTCTGACCCTGGTGTAGGGATATCTTTGAGGTGTCTGTTCTCTCACAAAACAGGTCCCAAATTGCAGCAGCAGAGAGAAGCA
>VZTH01016805.1:52306-143301 GCA_013397815.1 Aleadryas rufinucha
GTTACTCACAATTCCTTTTTGGAGTCAAATGCACCCATGGGCAAAGGGGGAAGAGGAACCTGAAATGTGCAAATAAATCTGTGGCTTAGAATGGGCCTTCTGCTGGTAATATTTACAATTATTCCAAATTGTATAGTTAAATCTGATTTTCAGTGAAATGTCCTATTTCACCAGCAGCCAGAAAGAGACAGATCTATCATTCTAACCCATTTCAAGCCATTTTTAGAGGGTTTACACGAGCCATTAGGGCTGCTGGGCAGCTCAGTCCTGGGAAGCAGCCTTTGCATGGTGTCTTGCTTGCCCCTAAACAGAACAAAGGGCTGTACATGGGTCCTAAGTTTTACCTGAGCTTCACCAAAACAGAAGTGAAAAGTAATGTAAAAAAATTTCTTGAAGCTATTTCAGCAGTGTACTTAAGCATGTATTCTAAGAGTTTTTCTCAGACCATGCTAAATGCTCCCACAAGCCACAGCACAGAAATGTTTATGTGTACTTAGTCACTGCCGAGGGTCCAGAGAAAATATGCATTTGGCATTCACAGAAAAATCAGCCTGGGTATTTCACAGGCTGATGAGTTGCAGTATTTAAGGAAAAGTTAGGGGTTCTGGGAATTGGAGGAAGCCAAATTAAGGAGGAAAATTAAAATGGTTGGTCAACTTTACTTTTTAATGGTTCATAACTTTCCACACAATAAACACACTTTTTTTTTTTTTTTTGGAAATTGAGAGCAGATTATTCCTTAGCATATGGGATCTGAAGGTTCCCACATGTGTTCTTGAAGTAACTTTCCATTAAAAAATGTCCTTTTATTGGGACACTTTCACACAGTGCTCCAAAGTCCTGCTCATCAATACATACCAAGTCAACACACCCTTTGAGTAGCTCAGGAAAACACCACTGCCTTTCTTCTCCCACATGATGGCACAAAAGCAGACAAGGAACACTGTACTGAAGCTGATGATCTTTCACAGGAGCGTGGCCTTAGACCCTCTGGGTTCTGTGTAGGTTAATAGAAACCTCTTCCTGCAGGTAACAGCCTTTTATGTGAGGGCATTTTTTGTTATTAGTAACAAAACCAGGCATCCAACAGCTCTATCTATATAAATTACTTCATACTGCTCCTATAAAAAGTACTTAAATTAAAATATAGCATGAATAACTGTTTGCTTTAATAGCAATACCTTACATTTATTAAGCATGTTTCCAGTTACCAAACATTCCTGTGACTTTTCCCAGCCGTAAGCTTTCAGCAAAAAGGACTATAGCCGTAATTTATGTACCCCCATCATACAGATAAAGTGTTTGTATTCAATTTAAAAACTATTTTAAAAAATGATTGCACAATGAGGGTGCATAAATCCTCAGAATTTGCAGTATCACAGTACACATACATAAGATTTGTAAAGGGGCTATACTCAATAGTAATAAAATTAAAGAAAGTCTTATTAAATCACAGAATCTCTACTACTATGGATATAAAGTGCTTAGGCAATATTTACAGATGCACTTTTTATATAGACTGAGAGGATGAAATTAATCCATATATTTTTGGGTGGTACATAGCACAGACTGACTTCCATGGAACCAAATTTTGCCCTTTTGCACGACACCTTTGGAGCAAGTCACATGCTCCTGGGGCTCGCAGGTAACCCTCGCTCTGTACTTGTTGCTGTTGAATTGTGGCAGCAGCAGGAGCTGCCTCTGGGAGGGATTTGAGCACCCCTGTCCATGGTGGAGAAAGCAGGGAGCTGCCACCCAGGACACAGCCAGCCTGGGCCTGTGGCCACGGGTCTGGGCACACAAAGTACTCCGGTGGCTGCTCACACACACACAGCAAGTGTCTTACTGTAAGCTGTAAAAGCAAAGCAGCTAAACTCTTCTCCACAGCTCCTGTGAGCTGCACAAGGTCTAACGTGTCATTCTGGCAAGGGAATTTTGACATAGAGAAACATCTTCCAAAATATAGAAGCTGGTCACCTGGGGATGCTGCGGGGAATGAACCAACAGAGGCTTTCAAGATCATGATGGACAAATGGCTCTCAGGCACGGCAGAAGAAGGTGTGATCTTTAGATCTGGCCTAGGGACAAGATTAGATCGCTCTCAGAGACTTTTGTTGGTTCTATTCTGTGAGTTCTGGCCCGAGAAAGACAAGCACTCAGCTTGCATTGAGAGTCCACTTCCCTTTCTTCCTCTTCTTCGTTCCCAGCTCTGCTAAATCAGCATCTGTCTAGTTGGACAGATGTGTATTTACATGTACACAGAAGGGGCACAGAAGGATTGGGGCCCTCGTGTTGTAAACATATCTCACAAAAGTTAAGAGGAGAGCGGTGCACTAATGAGACAGATCGTCAGGAGACAAGGCAAATTAGTGCTGCTGAGCTCGAAACTCGAGTCAGCGGAGCAGATGCAGAGAACAGTCGCTGCTCTGCTGCCAGCACGCAAACAGGCCCCACTCGGGGTCACTTTTTCCCCCCAGACCCGGAGGCAGCAGCAGAGGTGCCCCTGTTCAGGAGCACACGGGCTCAGAGCATCTGCTCCCCCTCACGCCATCGGGGCGGGCAGGGCACAGCAGGAGCCACTCGGCCGCTGCTGCCAGCACCTTCCTGCGCCCGGCACAGCGGCCGGGTGCTCCTGGAAAGAGCAGGGCAAAAAAGCTGCAAGGTGAATTGTCAGGAGGGGGAATGGCCCTGGCAGGGGACACAGGGGACACAGGGGACACACGTGACACAGGGGACACAGGGGACACAGGGGACACACGTGACACAGGTTCTGTGGCAGACTCGAACAACCCACAGAGTTCCCCTTTACCCGCCCATGATGTGGAATTTGGTCAGTGCCCCCCGGCCCTGGGAGTGAGGGACAGGCTCTGCCCAGTTTGAGGACAGGCTGTGCCCAGTGTGAGGGACAGGCTTTGCCCAGTTTGAAGGACAGGCTTTGCCCGGTTTGAGGACAGGCTTTGCCCGGTGTGAGGGACAGGCTCTGCCCAGTTTGAAGGCCAGGCTTTGTCCAGTTTGAAGGCCGGGCTTTACCCATTGTGAAGGCCAGGCTGTGCCCAGTTTGAGGCCAGGCTTTGCCCAGTTTGAGGACAGGCTCTGCCCAGTTTGAGGCCAGGCTTTGCCCAGTTTGAGGACAGGCTTTGCCCAGTGTGAAGGACAGGCTTTGCCCAGTTTGAAGGACAGGCTGTGCCCAGTGTGAGGGACAGGCTTTGCCCAGTTTGAGGACAGGCTTTTGCCCAGTTTGAGGACAGACTTTGCCCAGTTTGAGGCCAGGCTCTGCCCAGTTTGAGGACAGGCTTTGCCCAGTTTGAGGACAGGCTTTGCCCAGTGTGAGGACAGGCTTTCCCACCACACTGCACTGGGGGCAGGAAGGGCCCTGCCCACAGCCCCCGGTGGCTCCTGGCCTTTTCTCCCTCTCTTTTGGAAGGCTCTCAGAAGCCCCTGGCTCCAGCAGGGGAACATGGTGACCCCACAGTGTCAGGAAGGTGGTGGCCCTCCTGATCAGGTGGGAAGGGATGAATTAAACCTGCCTGCCATAGCAGTGGGTCACTGGGAAGGAACATTTGGGCCAAGGACACAGTGCTAAAGCCCTTGATTTTGAGGGTGGAGTTCTGGTGAAACAAGAACCACCCAAACCTTCCACAAAACAATCCGCTGCTGCTGCTGGTCATCATTTTGCTTGGCATCATTGACAAAATACTGTGGAGTAGGATGTGTTTACAGCCTTTCTACCTGCACACTGAGCATCCTCAGCATTTCATAAGCTCCAAATACCTCTAAATATTTAAGTGCTTACACAAAGTATTTGACTTCTAGAAATGAGCTGCTGCTGCTATTGGCACTGTCTACTGAAGCAGAACAGGAACACCCAGAGTCTGCAAAGGTAAAATTCAAGTTCTTAATCTGCTGGTTATGTTTCTCAGAATGAAGAGGAAGTGTGAGTTACAATTATTTCATTTTTTTTTGCATCTGTACCCTTGGCAATTGCTGACCCATCTCTCCCAGTGAGTCCAGGCTGGGATCTTTCAGGATTTAACGCAAATTAAATGTAATTCTCAGAGTGCTGCTATTATCTAGAATCTATTCTTTGTGTTACATACCTTTTGATTTTCCTAGCAAGTCCTTCTGGTATTTAGTGTGAACTATTTTTTCTTGCTGTAATCTGCAATGATGATGACCTTGTACCTACTCTCTATGTGGGTTTTGTCTCCCCTCTCTTATTTCTTGGTGCCAGGGGGACAAGCATGTGCCATGTTTGTTAATAATGTTTTTATAAATCTCTTTTTAATCTCACACCATGCAATTCCTATGACTGTCATGCCTCCCCTGTAGGTTTCTTGGTAACAAAATCCAAGTAATCATTTTTCTTGATGAATAGTAAATTCACAGATAGTTGGATATTGAGGAGATCAAACTCTTACCAGTTTTGGACTGAATTCAGAGAACAGTTTAAGTCAGAAACTGATTAGCATATGGAAAAGCTGAAATGCTTTCAAAGAAGTATTTGGGCATTTAAAAGTTGGGTTTTAGTTGAAAAATGAGTGCAACTCAAAGTTTAAACAAAGCCTTTAATCACTGCAAAATATTAGGGTTAATGGAACACTTCATAAGGACTGCAAACAGTTCTTCCACTCACCCTCATCTCCAAAATAAGGGATCAGCTGGACTGGACACCATTCTGGGGGGGGGAAGGTGCCACACATCCCAGCAAACCAGAGAAGTCCACAGTGCTTGTCATTCCTGTTTGCCAGGGGTGTGGCTGGGGAGAGGCTCACCCCTCACCCCTCAGTGTCTGACAGATTGTGTAAGTCTATTAATACTATAATATTTGAAGACGTTTACATTGGAGCAAAATCAGGATAAAATGAAACTGTTACATTGGTTGGTGTTTTAGTCTTTCTCTCCAGGTAAAGATCCTTAGTGGTGTAATGTGGCTGCCACTCATTAGAGCCCAGCTACACAACTATTATGTTAAAGTATATTGAAGTCAGTGGAGTGATGCTGCTATGCTCTGGCAGAGGATCTGCTCTGCTTTTTGCCATCATTTGCTCTGCTGAGCTGAGTAAATATGGCAATTTCTTGGATTGTCAGTAAGAAGGTCACTTTTACTCCTCAGTTCCTCCTCATCCACTCTAATTCAATCATTCAGTTCCAACTTTCAAACTTTTTTCTCTTTAGATTTGACTCCATGACCAGTGAAGGGAATAAAAAGGTCACAGGTACCTGTAAAACATACACATGCCCATGGCAAACAAAGGAGCTTCTGGTTTTGCTGCCAGCAGCAAACAAGGAATGCTGCTGCCTTTGACTTCCTAGTTCATGTGCAGTCCAATAAAGAGCTTCCTTCAGATCAGGACACAGCTTGCAGACAAGACCAAACCTCATGTCTGTACATGAAGAGCCACCCTGTCTCTCCAAGGCTCCTTGTACGAGATTCAGGTGCCTAAGGATAGGTGTGCAGTGGTGTCTTCTGAGCCCAGGTGGAGGTGCTTGGCCTCCAGCTTCATCCCAGGAATGTGTGGATCTCCTCTGGGACTTGTGCCATATCTGCTAGCTACATCCAGGTGTTTTGAGTACTCTAGGACATTTAAACAACACTATTGGTTGGATGGGGGTTTTTGTCCTTGAATATCTTATGGTCCTGCAGGTTTTGGTGCAATATCCCCTCAGCTGTCTGTAATAGTCCCTTGTCTTTTTCAGGTGCTTACAATCATTTGTGCCCCTGACTTTAAAGCCCATGTGCTTTACAGCCACCTCACTGCATTTTCAGTTTGCATTCTGCACAGGGGCAGAGCCCGCACAGAGCTGCAGGATGCTTGGCAATCTCCATCTGCCCAGCACAGAGGAGGAGCAGGCAGCTTAATCCCTTCCCTCCACTCCGTATTGAGCAATTAGGCCACTAAATAAGATCTTGTTTACTGATACCCGAAGAGGCTGTGATTTACTGGATCTTGCAATAAATTTACATTCATCAGGAGGTAGCCGGAGGCAAGTCTGGAGTTTTAGCAGTGGCTAATTTGTAGCTTCACTCTTGGGATGGGAACAGAATTTTAAAAGTTCTCAGTAATAAAGCAATTTGTTTAAATCCCTAGTCCCCCCCAAAAAAATGAATCCTTGCTTTAAAAAACTGTGTGAAAGGAAAATTCCTCACTATAGGGCCCATCCTTGAGGTAATTGGAATAATTAACAGCACCACTACAATTACCCACCGTGCCCCTGTGTGGGCTGTGCCTTTGGATGGGGCAGAGAGAAGCAGCTGGAGTGGCCTAAGGGTGGTACCAACGCTGGTTTTGGTGCTGTTGCTCCTTTTAGATAAGAATTTTGCTTGTTGCTGTGAAATGTTTTATGTTCAGGGCCAAGTTGATTCCCTCTCATGTAGTATTCCTACAAGGACCTGGTATACCAGGTAGAAAGTAATGAATGAGGTGTAACTATCTTTGTACTTTTTACAGGTCATAAATAGCAGTATTTTGTCATTGTGGTTTTAAAGTTTCATCTTATAAATAAGCGTTCTCCAGAATTATCTTGCATATCTTCTGACAAATGCTGACCATGCCTGCTGTGTTTTAATCCTGTGCACTTTCAGCAGAGAGCCTCAAATTGATCTGTTGACTGGAAAGTGGATTTAGTGTCCGATGTGAAGCAGCTGCTTATTCAACTCTGGGACAAGATCAGTAATGACTGAAGGTTGTTATCAGCTGATTGTTACTGAGTGGTTTAAGTGCAATGAGGTTTTGGAGGATCAGTCAATTTTCCCGTGGACTGCTTTCCAGGTAGCACTTGGCACCCTCGCTGGCCCTGCGAGTGAAATGTTCAATGTACCATGGAAAATCACCCTCCTGGGGCAGGTGTGAGGAATGTTGGCAAATGGGGGTGGACAGGGGAGCTGCGTTGTTGTTGCTTGTATTTCATATGTTGTTTCTGTGCCTAAAGTCCTTTAGCAAAAACCTCAACGCATCGTTCACGAAGACTGCGTTAACATAAGGTATTTACAAACCGAAGGAACTCTCCTTCCAGAGTTGTTTTAGAAGTGTTATCAATGGTGATATGTAAATAAGGAAGCAACCAGAAGAACAAGAAGCCCAGCTGATTTCAGTTTAATTGGAAGTATTACTGAAAAAATGGGGATGGAGCATAGTTTTTGAGAGGAAAAGGACAAAATGGGCAAAAAAATAATGGTAGTTGTAAGCAGCTGCAGCAATACAGGCTAAAGAAAATTGCTTTTATTTTTTTTCTTTTTTGTTTGGCTGGTTTATTGGTTTTATAATGAATTACACAGAAATACAAGAGAGAAAACAACAGCAAGGACCTGCAGTGAAATACTGCGGAGATTTATAATGCTGGGGAAATGCACAAGTGCTCAAATCCATTGTCCCATTTTGATTGGAGGTTCATGGCTATAACCTGGCTTATCTCCTTGCATCTCACACCAATGAATTGAAGCCTGCAGAGTATAAAAATGACTGTGCATTTTGCTCAAGCACATTTGCAATCCATCTTGTAAAATAAAAAAAAAAAAAAAGGAAAAACCCCTCTCAGCTATGGGAATACTCAACAGTCTCGTTAATTTTCAGACGTCTCCAGTGGGACATCATTTTCTTTTATCTTCTCACAAATGGCCTGTAGAATCATATGCATCTTGTGCTGGTTTGGTATTGAGTGTGCTATAGCTATATATTATTTAACATTTTGGCCAAGTTTTGGTTTCGTGAACAATTTATCTTCTGCCGTGCGTTTGTGCCCTTGTGATTAATGAAGGTTACCAGCCAATGATTGCAAAGTGCCCCGGGTTCTCTCTCCTACCTAATCCTCTTTAAGTGCATTTTGGTCTAATTTTTTCTGTTCCTTCCTTTGAGCTAATAATTCCCCTCACAGGTGCTGAATAATGTCTTCATGCTGCATATTGCTCTGCCAGTGTCCATAGGGAAGCTACAGAGCTCACTGATGCTGTCATGCCCTGTATTTATTGTCAGGAATTCTGGTAATGCAAAGTGCCTGGGGTCAAAGGGGCTATGGCTTTTAGTTTATATTTACAGAGATTCTACAGCCTTTCTGATTTATTGACTTTTGTGATCAGTTTGACAAATGAAGACATACTGAAACCATACAAGAAATAATAATTTTTTTCAGGCTCATCGTGAACCTTGGCTAGTGTAGGGTGTTGTATAATAGCCTGTTCTTCAGCTGTTCCCCAGTTTCCACAGGAGAAAATAATTAGCGTTTTAAGACTAACCTCCTTAGGCTCTTTTTTAATGGACTATGAAAAGTATATTTGCATTACTTTCACAGCTCAGATATTTCAAAGGATTAGTCAGAGCAAAATAGCATCTACAGTGAGTACTTCATAACCTGTGAAGAACGATGCTGATGTGAGGCTCTTTGTTTTTTTCAAGCGCAGATGTGGTTTTTAGCACTTCATTGGTTTTGGTGTAGGTGGGTTTTGCTCCCCCTTTGACACAGTTCCCCTGTTACCTCTGTCCTGGTGTGTTTGCAGCTGTGCAGGGGATTTCCATGAGATTCTGGTGGAAGTTTCTCCCAGAATGGAATATCAAGCTGAGGCTGGGCTGTAAAATCAGTGCACAAGCCAATTCAGCTGGGGCTTATTGGTTAAATTCTAGGGGAGAAATGTCCAGCTTCTATTTCTCCAGAGCGAGCTTCTGCACCTCAGTTAAAATGAGTGAAACCTCACTGCTCTGTGCAGACTGAGAATGGAGTCCGTGCTTTGGCTTGGGAGCCTCCCAGGCCTCCATGAGTCGAGCTGCCTCCTCCGTGTGAAGGAGCTGCAGAGAGCCGGGGTTCCTCTGGGTACCGTGAGGTCGCTGTTGTAGCAGGGACAGAGAGAGAACGAGCACTGACTCGGTCCAGGAAGCAAGGAGAAGCAGCCTTTATTTAATTATATACAGCTCGTTTTATACCTTGGTATTCTGGCACGGTGTAAGGTCATTGGACCTCTGGTCACCCACCTCCCAGGGTGATTGGTCACATTCTACAACAGCCATTTCAAAATATTTCTCTAGTCAGAATCACAGCAATTCACAGGTGTGACATAGAAAAGAATAGTTTACAGAAAACCACAGTATTGTTTTGAATGGCTTGCATGGGAAAGACAGAGCTCTCACGAAATGCTGCAGCCTCACAAAACGCTGCAGAAAGCTGGAAAATGTCTCTGCTGAAAGCTTTTCAGCATCCACACCGTGAGCCATCTCTTGGCTGACCCCTGGGCTGGTGGGGGACCTTGGCTCAGTGGCCATTGCTACAACACTGACCACGGGAAGTGTAACAGTTTCCATCTGCGTGGTTTTGCTTTGCATTCCTCGTTTTTCCACCACCACGTGCACGTGGCACACCCCACACACTCGTGTGTGTGCGTGTGCCTGTTCCACGAAGCTGTAGGAAAATGACTCAGTTGTGGTTTAAAAGCAGGTGGGAATCCGTGCATCCACACAAACATCTGTCAGGCAGGTGGGAGTTGCAGCCTTTTCATAAGTAAATTATTACTTTCTCACTTTTTTGAACAGCTTAATAAAAAAAAAAATATAAAATCCCATTCTGCCGTGTGAGATGATGTTCGGAGCAGCACAGAGTTCTAATGGCTGATTTCAATAATAAAGACAACAGGGGACTAAAAGGTGCAGAGCAGGGAGCTGGGAAACGCATTCCTTTCCCCAGAGGGTGTACTTTGCTTTGTGCCTTTGATCACTTGAGAAGTATCATTAGAGCACAAAATGGCAGGCACTAGGGAACATTATGGCAATTATCATGTGAGAGCTTAAAAAAAAAAATCAGAAGAAGTTTGAAGTTATTTAGGAGTTTACTCCCATGAAGGTCTGATCAGAGCTGAAGGATAAAATGCTCTAATAGGTAAAATATAGAAGCTCCAGTGGGACTGTTCTTCGGATATTGACTCCCAAGTTAGCTCTGGTACAGAACAGGTTATATTTACAGGTTCAAGAACTCTAATCTGTGTACACACTTCATCATTACTTGCTATTTGTACTGCAGTGGCACCTGCAAGCCCTTGTTACTCAACTAGATCCCATTGTGCTAAGAACTGTAGAAATATAGAAGAAAAAAACCACAGGCCGTGGGACAAGAAAAAGCCCAGAAAGCTTTTAGACCACGAGGCTGCAACATAGTAGCACTTGGAAAATCAAAGTATTTGTCTTCATACCTTGGAAATCACTGTACAAATATTGCTGTAGCTTATTATCACATACTGTTATGGAGTGGGTTTGTGTTCTTAGTTCTAGGGAACAGAGGAATTTAAATGACAGTGTTTATTCTAAAGGGATTTTTTTTGGTGGTGCCTTGACAATACAAAACCAGGTTTTGCCTTGTTGTGACCTCAAAGAAACCACGTTTTCAGGCAGAGGAGCTGCTCTTGGCTGGGGCAGCAGGGCAGAGGGGTGAACATTTCTGTACATTTCTGTACATTCCTGCAGTGTCCCAGCACTTGGACGTAGAGCTGACAGAAATGGTGATACCCACGTTCTCCTTGTGGTGAAACGCCTGTTCTAGCAGGCAGGGGTCTGTGTGCTTGGAGGTGTGAATAGGAACAGGAAATAGGGATTTTCACACAGCTTCAAGCTTTAACCTCAGTGTTCTGAAAACATGTTGTATGGTGTTAAGTAAAAAGTCTGGGTCGCTAATAGAGCAAAAGGCAGCACTGATACAGAACAAGACAACTGCAGACTCAGAGGGGCCTTGTGCTTTACTGTAAGATGTCTGGAGAAACCTGGCACAAGCACCAAACTAATGCAGCACTCTGGTGTCACCTGTGTTCTCCTTGTCCGTACTGCACAAAATCCAATAATAAGCACAGCTTTTAAATATGCCTTTTACTGCCTCGGCACAAGCCCTATCGATTGTGCTCACATGCAACATCCTTAACATAAAATACAGCAGAGATAAAACGAGAGAAATAACCCAATTTGCTTCTGCAGACGGTGGGTGGGGGGTGTTAAAGTTCCAAGTGGGCACATATGGAACAAATCTTGTTGTAACGTAGCAAAAGAAAGCGTTTCAAAGAAACATCTTATCATCACTATCAACCAAAACAGGCAGCCCACACAGCTCTGGCATTTCAATTTTCTGCTCATTTTCTTTTGTTCATATCAGATGTGTTGCCTGTTTTCTATAGTTCATAGATGTCTCACTGTGATAGGAGCTTGGAGAGCAGCAAGTACAGCCCATTCTCAGAAATGGCAGTTATATTGAAAAAGGTAAAAGTAATAAAAATTATCCCGTTACCCCAGCTTCTGAGAGTTACTCAATCAAACCTGAGTTAGAATTGTTTCTCCTTTTACTAGTCCTCTACCCTTCCCCTTTCTTTCTGCAGCCACTCAGACATTATGGAGTTGGTGGCATATATAGCTACATAATGCTTATGTTCTGGCTTACTCACCTGACTGAGGAGACTTCCTGCTGGAGAAACAGCATTGCATAGGGAACAGCTGGAATGCCTTTGAATAGTGGCACTCCATTGGCCAGGGCTAGCTTAACTTCTTTTTCTTGTCACTTCTAAATGGCAAATATTTGCAGTTGGTTGGTGTACAAGAAATGTTAGAGAAGAGATCATTACTTGTGGAGATATCACACACATCAGCACCTGATAAAGAAGCAGGAGCCTGCTGTGGTTTTCCAAAACAAGTCTCTCCAAACCTTTGCTGTAATGACAAGTCACTTGATTCTCTTGGCATTGCTTCTGCCTTCTGTGAATGGGATATGATTTCTTTCTTAGCTTTGCGTGGTGGGAACCTGTGTGTGCCCTGGTGTCTCTTACTTATTAATGTATTTGTTCCCGTTACCCACAGCTTTTGGATTTTTGCCTTTCACGCATGAACAGTCTGAGATCCGCAGCCTCACTTCACACTGAGCTCCTGTTTTGGTGTCTCACTTACCATATGTTCCAACGGGGAATTAATTGCTTCTGTATCTTTTTGGGCCTGCTACTGAATGATTTGCCAGAGAGACACTGGAAAATACAGCGAGCTGTTTCTCCAGGCTCTTATCTCCTGACTGAAGGACTGGATCACACTTCACCACTCACAGTATTATAATAAGTCTTTATTCATTAATGTTTTTGAAAGATCTTGTAAACCTCTTAGGAGCAGAGCTTTGAGAGTACAAAATGCTATTTTATTCATGAACTTCTAAAACCTTTTGTACTTTGAATTTATTAAAAAAAAAGAAAACACAAACGAGACAGAGAAGGTAATAGAAGACAAAGTTGGACATTTGCAGCCTCAAGATTTCAGTGTAATTAGGGAAGGAAAAGAGATACTGGGAACAGAATTGTTCATGTGAGAGGGTACCAGTGAAACCAGACTGAGCAAAAATGGTAAAGATGCCGCAGTGCTGCCGTTACACAAATCCAGGTTATTTCTGTCTGAAGTATTTTCATGTTAATTCTCTTTCCCTTACCAGATTTTAGGGCCACGAGAGCAAAGGCCAAAGCAGTCAGGTAGTTTCCTTCAATCCAGAAAACATAACCTTTGCCATTAGCACCTTCTGCATTGGAATAATTGAAAGGGAAATGTATTGGAGCTCAGGACTGCTGGTTTTAGAGGACCAGAAGAGGGCAAAATTAAGATCATGGGAAAAGCCTGCAAAAGCAGAGGTTATAGGAAAACAGGAGCCAATAGTAAACACGTCCAAAATCTTTGGAAGCTGTGGAGGGCATAGTTCTAAGTCTTGGGAAATGTCCATCATCAGCATTTCCTACTTATATATAGTTTGCTATAACCTGCACTTTGAAAATAGTTTCTGTCTCTCAAAAACCCCAAACTTCAGGATGCTTTCTGTAACACAAAAGGAGACTCTAACAGGCCAGGGCATAGTGAGCTGATGCCCTTCCTGAGCCATGGCAGGCTGCAAGATTAAGAATTTTTCAGGAAAAATGTGTAAGTGCAATTGGTGGTACCTTGATTTTTTTAGAGACATTATTTCTTTAACCCTAATGGGCTACTTTGGTGTATGGAGCCGTGTGAAACAGGCTGCTGCAGATTCTCATTGGGAGTGCATCACTACAGTCTGATTTCATGCTGGAATGCTCATTTGCAATAACTGCAGATGGGAATTCACTGTGCTGAGGTAAAATTGTGGGATTAAATTCAACCCCGGAGTAATATTTTTTCAACACTTTACGTTTTAGGAGCCATCAAAAGAGAGTGAACAATCATGGAGTGAAAAGCCAATTAAAAAAGTGGTTTCCAGGTATGAATGTCCCCACCTCACACACTGGCATTGGCTCACTCCAGTCCATTACTCTAAGGAAAACACTGACTTCAAGGTCACTTCAGCACATACAGACTCCAGAGAAAAGTGCTGGATGACACTTTCAGNTAGCCGTTTCCAGGTATGAATGTCCCCACCTCACACACTGGCATTGGCTCACTCCAGTCCATTACTCTAAGGAAAACACTGACTTCAAGGTCACTTCAGCACATACAGACTCCAGAGAAAAGTGCTGGATGACACTTTCAGGCAGATTGGTGCATTCTCCTATCTGCCAGTTGTGCCTTGTCCTTTTCCAAGGTTGGTATCAATGAGAAGAGTTCAGTTTCATTTGTTAAAGGCTTTGAAATAGCTCACTTTGCATTTCACTTTCAGAGTAGCAGCACCTGCCTGGAGTGATCTTCATGTCCATACTCACCTCTTGGCTTCGTTTATGCCAGCAACATTGAACTTCGTGTTGTCAGCATCATCAGAAAATGAGAAGTAATGGCAACACTCGTTCGTTACACTTTGTCATTTCAACTTTGACGTCTATAACTCCCTGCATCACTCATCATAGAACAAAAATACACTCCTGGTATCACATGTGAGCTATGGCTGCTTTGACTAATAGCCATAATGGCAGAGCGAATTTTCACTGTGAAACGAGGTGCCTGCGGCGGGAGCTCTGCCAACGCACCAAAGCGAGCGGGAGGTCTGAGTGCAGCGCAAACGGGTGTTCCATATGCTCGAGAGACTTTTGGAATCAGCCCAGCCTGCATATGCTTCTGTTGGCAAGCTCTTGAATAGAAAGGAAGATATTGTCCTCACCCTACCTAACATACCTCCCACTCATCTGAAATGCTCATTTGCACATGGGGAGCGTGCAGATCTGAGAATGATAATGGCACGATCCCAGGCTTGCTGCAGCTGGATAGGAGGGGAAAAAAGCAAAAATCACTGAGTAGATTTTTAAGCAGAAAACGTATTGATGTAAAACATGGTAAAAAAAGCATCTGAGATGTTCTCCTAGCCATGATCTGTGGAGCAGTAGAATAATTTTCACCATTGCATTAAGGTGCACAGACGTCACTAGCCAGCCCAGGGAACTGCAGTTGGCTGGGGGATGCTTTGATGAACAAAACACTTGAAACAATAACATCTTCCCCTGCTTTTGTGTGATTGCAGTGAAAAAGCTGTAGTAGAAAACAGTCCAGGTTAAGGTGAGGAAGAGGATGAGAAATACAGAGAGAGGATTTTAAGCATATTGCAGAGAGGAAACGGAAGAGGGAGAATCCCAGGATAGAGGGATTTGCAGAGATTAAGGAGCAGAGTGGTGGGTAGGGGAAGAGGTGATGGAGCGAGCTTATTTAATGAACAGGTTTTCCACAGGGATGCCACAGTTTGCCATCTGTGTCCTGAACCAGGTGTAACTGTTCCATCTTCCTCCCCTTTTGAAGTTTAGTCTCACGGCTCCCAACATCATTCCTTTTTTTCTTCTTTTTTCCTTCGGTATGGCTGTCCTCATCTTTCTGAGTTCTGTGAATGCCAGGCATGCACAGATGTGTGCTCTGACCCTGCTCTGAAAGGCCCCACTTTCCCCTTCACATGGAGAAAGTCATTATGTGGAAGAGCTGTGGGGACAACGGTGGGTAGAACTTGAATGAATAAAGCTGCTGACTAAGAACTCCATCATTTCTCCTCCTCCTCTGCTGCCCTACTGCCTTGCTCATCGTGTGCAGCAGAATGGCAGGAAGCTTTTCCAGTGCCTGGTTTGCAGCACAAGCCTTTCTGCTCTTACAGGAGTGTCAGTGCTGACCCCAGGACACTGAATGCAGTTGTTTTTCCCAGCTTCAGCAGTGGTGTTCCTGCCACTGAAAACTTCCATTATGTGTTCTTGCTCCCTGCTTGTTCTTGTGCCTTGTACCCATGACAGAGCCCCTTTCCCCTGCCTTCCTTACAGGAGTGTAATTGCCATTTACCAGGAGTCTGACAGAGGCCTGGCTTCTCTCTGGTAATCCTTCACAAACCTTTAATTTACCCACCTCTTCTTTCCTCTGTGTCCTTGCAACTGCTCAGTAGTTAAATAGCAAGAGTGGGAAGGGTATTACCACAAAGCCTGTGCTGCAATTTCACATCCTTCAGTGTTTTGATGGTAATTTGGGGTGAATTTAAATGAACCCCCTCCATTTCTGTGGAAAGAACATCAAAATATGTAATTCAGTAAAAATACAATAATCTGTTGTCTTAATGGATATTTTGAGAAAATCTTTTAGTACAAAATTTGATTAACCTATGAGGAGAACTCCTACAGAGGGCAACTCCAGCTATGGAAGGGCTTCAAACAATGTTGTTATTGCAGGTTTGGTGAAACTTGAATCTTTGATATATCTTCAAAACTCCATAGTATTTATAGCAAAAGTGGCAATGTAAGGCACACAAAGATCAAGGGAGAGGTCTGTAAATCAGGTGAGTTTGCTTTAGATTTTGTTGGTGTGGGGAATAAAGTGATCTTCCAGTCACCCTGTGAACCCTCATGGATATAAATAGTCGTGCTGGAAGAGTGATTCAGAGTAATGCCATTAAATGTGTATGTATGTGTTTATGCCACTGGGCCCTGTGCCAGGAGTGCTCCGGGAGGGCTGTGCATTGTGTAAACCACCTTCAATAACACTTACATTTTCCTTTAACAACTGTAATGAAAGGACCAAAGATGCATTTATTTGCAACAACTCAAAAACAGTTGTTTAACTGTTTTCATGGAAAAGTGCTGTTCATTTTTCTGTGAAGACTTTTTTCCCCCATACAATCCATTGAATTGTAATAGAAACAACAAAAGTTGGTGCAACTAAAATGGCTCTGAGAAAGCAGAGAGCTGCTTCTGTGGGTTTACTGCAATCAGCAGTGTTTCTGGCTTGGAACCATCTCCAGTGCGATTGCTTTTGCTTTGTTTGGGTTTTTTTTTCCTTCTTTTATTCATACCTCTGTAACATTTAGGAGGTGGGGAAACGTTGTGTTCCTGAGACTGGCCTCTTGTTCAGAGATGGGAGTGTGTGTGTGTATATATATATCTATATCTATATCTGCATATGTATGCACGCACACACAGGCACACACACGTAAAGTCCTCCCACTCACCCCTGCCTGTTCCCTCTATACTTTGCCCTTGTTTATCCTTTGCTTCAGAAACACAAAAATGAGACCATTTGGAGCTTGGTACCTCTTCCACTCAGAAGCAGAAGGCTCTGGCCTGCTGTTCCTCCTCCTCCCACTGCCTGAGACGTCCCATTCCGAGAGCGAGCCATCCGAGCGTGTGTCACACGGCGCCGCGCGAACACCGACCCCAAACAGGTTCCTCCGCGTGGGTGGCACGTACAAAACCCAGCTTCTGGCAGCAAACCCCACTGCCTCAGCCCTCTGGAAGATGCTAAGGAAGGAAAACTGCACCAGGTGAGGGTAGCACCCAATAAAACTCTGCCCTGTCAGTTTTGCCTCCCGAGCACGACTGAGGGGTTCTTGTCGGCTTTGGGGGTTTTCAAACCTCCTGAACCGTTAGCAAATCTCACAGGGTCTGCAAAACCACTTCCAATCCATGCTGTATTTTTGTTCCTCTTTTCCCTGAACTTATAAACCCCTTGTGGTTTCCAAGGACAATTCAGTATAAAAGGAAAAGAAAACCAGCTAATGGGGGAGTTGTACTGAATTGGGATGGAAGGCAAAACCAAAAAAAAAAAAAAAAAGGCTGGCATGAGTTTATGGCCTATGTATACATGGGATTTATACTGACAAGCAGACTTATCCCTGCTGGCATGGATCCCAGAAACTACAGTGGCTGGCAGGTCTGCCCAGAAATGGATTGCACCAACAGTGTGAAATGCCTGTTCCCCCATCTCCTGGGGAGAGCTCCAAACATGATAACTGCTGAGTAATGGGATTTGGCTGCAGAAATTAAAAACAACGCCCTCTCAAGGGAGAGGATGGGGGATATTTGCAGGAGAAGGTTCGAGCTGTCAAACCTTTTCCTTAATTTGAAAGTTCTCTTCACTCTTCCTTGCCATCTTTCTATGCACTCTATCAGCAATTTTCATCCTATATGCTCATTGCTAATCTGTTTTCACACTTCACATCTGGTTTTTTTCCAGGTCCCTTCCAGGCACCCTAAGTCTCCTAACCCTGACAACAGCCCTGCTAGGAATTAGCTTTGTAGCCTATTACATCAGCAGGTTTAAAATGGATTAATGTTGTTAGGAATGGAAGACTTTTATCATGAGAAATTTCAGGGTATTTTTTCTCCATTTTTTTTTCCACGTGTTCAAAAGTATCATCTGGGTCTATAGCTTCAAACTGCATGTGGGTTTCTCAGGGTGTCATATGAAAAAAACCCAAGAAAACCCCACTACTGTACTAAGCACTCTACAGGCTGCTATTTTTTGTTAATCCTCTTTTCAGTTAAATTAGGAGAAAATTCTCTTTAGAGGTAAAAATCTGAAAAAAATCATCATTTTAGTAATAGTAATAAAGTTAGAATAAAATTGTGCCTTTGATAACTGTAGTGTCAGCACTCATGCTAAGAGGCAGCATCAGGCAGCCCCCTGCAGTACCCAGTGCTAGCTTTGCCCAGGTGAAATGCCAGGATCTTGTGCTGCTTCCCTGTGACTTTGGGATGTACGGGCTCAGTGCCATCACCCCACACCACAGCTTGGCTGTCCCTTTGAGTGCACCCCAAAACCCAGCCACTCCTGTGGGAGAGGGCTGGTGCTCTGGCAAGGAGCAGCACTGGCATCCTTCCCCTTAGCACCAGGGCAGGAGCGTGCTCAGGCTCCAACTTTGTCACCACCTTCCTGTAAAAGTGAGGTAACTTCACCAGCTCCTCATCAGAGGTGAGTTTTGCAGCTGGTCCTCATCTCCATGAGCTGAGGCTCGAGCTGCTTAGGTGTGACTGTGGGCTTTGAAGATTCTAGCAAAGGAGAAAGTTCAGTTGTAGGCTCTAACATTTTTCTTTCTGCTTCCCACCAGCACAGGTGTAACATTTCAAGTAACTTTTCAATAAATGACATGTTGTTCTTGCTTCTGTTTAAGCTGTAGAAAAATAGTGTGAGGCCTCTTGTCTTTGCTAGATTTTCAGTACTCAGTGATATTTCCAAAGTTCAGCAGGTAACAAGAAGGTAGAATTAATTCTTCCAGGATTTGGACAGCTCGGAAATCTCTTACTGCCCCTCTGTCAAGCTTGGCATTCTGTGTTCTGCCTTTCCTGCTGCCTTCTGTTTCAGACCTATCACAGCTGCCTCTGCAACCACGTGAAGCAATTAAGAGTTAAAAGCTGAACAGGTGACAGTCATCTTTATTTACAAGCTCCAAATCAGGGCACAGATGACGTTTCTTTGTAGGATATTAAGAAAAGATCTCGGAGTAGGGCATGAAGAGTGAGTCAGTCTCATCTCAAAAGCATAAAGAGACCTTGTTAATCAAGGGGTGGTGCATGGATTGAAATGTGTTACACAGGGCAAAAAAACCCTGTTATCACCATCAAGGCTGAGCTCCAGGTTCCATTCCTTTCACATGGTTGATACTCACAGGCCTTTCATCAGCACTGTGATTGAATCTTAAATATGTGGTCTAGTCCTGTGTACTTGGAAAATGCCAGGGTTTTGTTTATTCTCACCTGTCTGCTCTCTTGGTACTTGTTGAACTTGCCTGTTGCTACAAGAAAATAAATTATTTATTTGTGAGCTTTGTGTGTGCTGTAGTGAAAGGAATCTACATGCAGAAACTGCCTGAGAACAAATATTTTCCGAAGAGGTAAAACATTTGTATCAGTCAGCTGAGGCCATTCTTGATCTCATTTTAGTTGATAAAGGAGCCCTTTAACCATGGTGAGAAATGCCTGCTTCCTACAAGTATTCATTTTACTCACCAGCTTTTACAGTAAGGAGCGAGTAAAAGGAATTAGAGAGCTCTGTTATCCTCTATTATCTCTATCATGGTCTTTTTTATCCATCTACCATTCTAAGTTTTGATTGTTTTTATTTTTCCAAACTAATCTGCATTTTATATTTATTTTCACATTTTTACTTATTTTCCTAAATTATATGCATTTGATAACTGCTTTAGTCACTTGTGCATTCTTTTGCCTGAATCTGATGACTTTGGCTCTTCAAATTTCTAACATGATTGAAAATTCAATTTGCTTCCAAGGACCTCTGTTCCTAAAGTTCCTGTTATGGCAAATTTTTTAAGCAAGGGAAGTTCTTCAACTCAAGTAAAGGAAAGAACAGTCAGTCAATTTATTTGTTGAATAATTTCTCATATGAGAGATTATTCCTGGCTGTATGGAAATAAGTTGCAAGATCCATGAAACTATATTCCTCTGAAATTAGGGTAACTTCTCCAAAAGCAACAATTAGATGATAATTTTCTTGGAATTAACTTTTTCCTCTTTAGTAATGCTGTCAGGAGATATCTGGAAGAACTTGGTGTGCTGGCTGGATGTTCCAACACTGCAGTTTCACTTAGAGCTGTGAAAATACTGGAGGGAAGAGCTTTCTTCTCCCATTAGATTTCCATCAAGTTTTCAGATGCTCTTATGCCCTTTTGGCTTATGTCTTCTAAAAAAACCCATATTTTTCTTGATTTTTCCTCTCCCCAGTTCCAAAGCTGTTCCATCACAGCCCATGATGGAACGAGGTCCAAGTCATGTTTGCTGATTGTCATGAATGAGTGATTTAGGTCACTCAATCACTGTCAAAGGTATTAGCAAAAGTGCTTTTAATGGGAATTTGTAAAAGTGTGACTAAGTTGGATGACAAGGTCCACTCTGTTCTTTGCTTCTCTAGTGCTTCAAAGGATTCTCTACCTAAACTCAAGGCAATCTGTGGTCAGGTTTCCCCACGTTACCTTTTGTGGAGAGTCAGACACTTTTCCAGCAGATTCTACCTATTTTCAGATATGTTTGCTTTTCAATAATGCTGTTTTCTTTTTTTCCTTCTCTCTTGTTTTTCTCTACTTGTCTCTACATCCATGTTGTTTTAATTGCTGTTCTCTTCTGCTATCAAAAAAGTTTTGTTGGGTTTTTTCCCCCTGGAATTATTATTTAGCCCTTTGTGTACCTGAAAGAAAACAAATTGTGAATCTGTTCTTACTCAGATGCAAATGCAATTTATATGAATGTGGATAATGTTTGAAAACTTCTCAGGTTTAGAAACCAAGAAGTTTAGTTTGAATACACCCTACACATAGGAAAAATGGCAGATTTGGTGCCTCCTCTTGCTTCCTTGAGTTCAGGGGTAGATTTACGATTGATGCAGAGGAGCACGAGCAAGAATTTTAATGCAATAAGGTGGAATACAAAACAGAGGATAGGACTGGCATGAATTCATTGCTCAGCCTAATTTTCCAACGAGAAAATATCTCAGAAAAGCTGTCATAGTTCTGAAATAATTGTGATTTTTGTTGCTGTTTGGGGAATTTTTATGGTTTGGTTTTTTGTTGTTGTTTCGGGTTTTTTGGAGTTTAATTTTTGGTTTTGTTTTGCCTTTTTTTTTTTTTTTTAATAAAGATCCTTGTGATTAAACCTGGTCTATCAGTGCATTATTGCATCTCCTGGCACCGCTGAGCAAATAGGCTGACACAGCACAGCTCCCTGCTGACCTCCCAGCAACGGCTGATTGACTTTGCAAGGATTTTTCATTTCAGAAACATTTGCAATTTCCTGAAATGACTCCAAAGAACCACATCATTTTATTTCATATTCATGTTTGCTTGCATCAGTTATTTTGGGGGTAGGAGAGGAGGGGATGAAATTGTTTTATATAAAATAATTTGAATGTATTTCATAGCGAGCAATGTTCTGACCCTGGCACTGTTGCCTTTCTACCCTTCTATATTGAAATAGGATTTCATTGTGTGTGGATACCTCAGGTTTCCCAGAATCCCACCTGTTTTATTTGTTTTGCTATGAAGAAGTATCATTATAGCTCACTTCATGCCTTTTGTTAAGAATTAGCACTCCTGAGAATCAAAAATGATGATGATGTGAATGTTCAGACAATTAAATAATTGCAGGTATTACAATGAGTTGTCCACCCACAGGCTCAGCAGGTGCTGGAGCAATTGGCTGGGAAATGGAGTATTTCTGGTCCACAATCTGCAGATGCTTTGGTTGCTTATTTTCATTAGAGTCTTGTTCACAAAAGAAATACAGTAAAAGGGTTTTGCTGAGCCCAGCTGGTTGTAATCTATGAAAGACCTTAGAATTTCCCAAATCATGGCTAATTTGATGTACATTCTTCCCCTTTTTCAGGGATAAACATTGTACAGAACCATGAAAAACACTTTATAATAAAATCTGCAGTGGGCTTGGGCACAGAAGTGTCCAGTTCATGTCACTGCTGGCTCTTGCTAAGTGACAGCTTCCAGAGGGAAATCTGAACCACGTGTAAATGCATGTGGGATTTTTTTTCTTTACAGGGCAAACTCTGCTCTGTTCAACTTCTGCTCTCTCTGTTGGTTCCAGTTCCTTTCCAAGTTGTGGTTCTGTCCCATACTATGTCTGTAATTTAAAAATTGGTCAGTTTGATTAAGGTACGCTGAAAGAAAACCCAGCATCAGTGTTTTAGGGGGTATGAGACTGAAATAGAAATTGGTTGCTCCTTCAGCCTCAGACAGTGATCTCTTGTTCTCCCTTTCCTCAGTAGTGCCACCAACATAATCCAGGGAAAATTTAATGAGTTTACATACCTCAGATGGAAAATAACATGAGAAAGCATGATTGGCAAAGGACTTCTTCTCTTCTCCCTCGTGACTAAAAATTGAGATATCCTTGGGCATGTTTTCTTCAGTTCATCACTACAGGCAGTGAATCTTTTTTCCTGACCTGATTATCTTTCTTTGGGTGACAAGTGACCTGTCAATTTGAAGGTGCAATTTCGAGCTAGATGAACCTGTCATCAGACTAGAATTTCTTGCGTTGGCTGTGGCCTTTCAACCTGAATTTCTGAGCTGAAATAATAGATGTGCTGTAGTTATGAAATGCTGTTGGAACAGCCCAGTTTCTGCAGATGTGAATGCAAGGGCTGTAACCAGAGTGCCACTGAATGGAGAGGGAGATCCCTCCCTGCCTGCTGCTCTGTTCTGCTGGCTGCTTTCTGTGCTGCTGTGGGAGGAGGCTCCAGGGCTCAGAGTGCCCCTTTGACACCAGCACCTCGCCCAGGCCTGCATCTCTGTGCAGAGAGGGAAGGATTTAGACAAACTCCTCCCTGCAGAGCTCATTGTGTGCTCTGGAGCCGTGCTCAGCACGGGCTGTGCCTCTGGAATTCTGCTCTGGATTCACTGCGCGGAGGGGCTGCGCTCACAGCTGGCTCACACCCTCCTGTCACACCGCGGGGTGGTCCCACAAAGCTCTGAGGCACTGCCCTGGCTGAAGTCGAACCCAGCTTTGGGATGCAGGCGTTCCTGCTCTTACAAAGCCCCACCTCAGAACCACAAATGATGGTCGCAGCGAGAAGGTCTGATCTGAAAGAAATAAATTGGCCAGTAATTATTTATAGAGAAAGGCCAGCTGAATATTAATTGGAATCAATGGCAATTACTGTGCTAGGAAGAAACAACTTAAGATTAAATCAATTAAAGGTAATGCCTTGAAGGAAGGACAGTGATATTTAATTTAAATTGTTTTAAAGGGTATTTCACACTCCTAAGTTGTTATTTCCATTAGGTTATTTTAAACATTTTACACTGAAAACTGAATTGAATTTTCTCTTCAAATGCAGTGAGTAAAAGGAATATTAGTAGCTTGTTATTTCCCAATATAGAAATTACACAACCCACACTTTATTTTACAGTTCTTTGCAAGTTAAAAAAAATATTTGTGGGGATGTCTAGATGGTAAATAATGTACATGGTTTAAAGGAATATATTTTATGTTCTGACATTTTTTTCTTTCCTTAAATTAGTATTCCAAGAAAAAAAATTTCAAAGATCTGTTTGTTTTTTGGTGGTGGGGTGGTGTTGGCTTTTTTTCCTCTCATGAATGACCTCTTTAGATCCAGTAGCTACCAAAGTCTATATAGTCCCTTTATTTGTAGTTTTTTCTATTTAGAGCTGGAGTTTCTAAAGTTACATATTTTTGTTGTTGTTTAGCTTCTAAACATGGAAACCTGGAATACTTGCATACAGAAATAGTTCTTTGCTTTCTTCTTATTTTTTTTTTAAAGGGGAAAAGGCGGAGGGAACAATGTCCTGAAAGAGAACCATGTTCTAGAACTGGTCTTGGTTTTGACTAGCTCCAGACTGGTTTTCAGCATGTGGGAAAAAAAAGGAGGGGATGTTTTCAAAGTGTGTTAACTACTGCCATCCCATGGTCCCTTTGCAGAGATTTTAACAGGGCTACAAAAGCAATATAGAATATTTCACAGAGTGTGCCTTGATCCATCGTACGCTCCTTCCTGAGCTTCCTGTGTGTACTGATGGAAGGCCTGGCCTTGCAGTGGTAATTTCAAGGGAAATGTTTCCCAAATTGTGGGGTGTTCATGTTGCTTAATATCTTGTGTTCCTTCTCTTTCAATGACAGCCCTCTGCCCTCACTCTGTGTGGGGCTGACGAGCCAGCCCCCGTTCTCTGCTGCACGGCTTGAAACCCTCGGCACACACGTGCCCACAGCAGTAATTCCTCCAGCCCTCTGCTGAGGCTGAACACGAGGTTTGGAGCAATCCATAGGGGCTGCTGTAAAGGTTTGAAAGCAAAGCAGTGAGAGACTCCAAGTCAGAAATACAATTTAATAGGAAAAATAAAATAAATGCAATAGTACAAAAAGTGAACCACTGACAGAGTCAGGATACAACCTGGCACCCTGATGGTCAGGGTGTTGATAGCAGTCTGGATGCAGTTGTCCTGCTGAAGCAGTGATCCTGTAGAAAAGAGTCTGGTCTTCGCCTGAAGGTCCAGCAGTGTAGCTCTTGTCCTCCGGGAGTCCCGTAGGTAAGGGCTGCCTGTGCTGTTCCAAACCTCTGATTATACACAGATGGGAACTCTCAGTTCCTCCTCCTGGGTGGAGCATCTCACAATGGGATGGTGAGTCATGAGGCCAGGCATTGATGGGCCCATTAACAGGAGATAGTCCAGAGCCAGTTATCTGTGAGTTATGGGGCAGGGTCCTTGATTGCCCATTAAACAGAGAGAGCTTCCTGAGGGAGTTATCAGGGATGAGTCATGGGGCAGGGTCCTTGATTGCCCATTAAAGAGAGAGCTTCCTGAGGGAGTTATCAAGGATGAGCCATGGTAGCAGATAAGGAACACTGCCCCACCTGCTTTAACAGCTTATGAAGATGGTGATAGAATACATGCTTTTGGTTACATCTTACATTGTAACCTGGGACAGCTGCCTTAGCAGAAACATCTGGTTGCAGTGCCATTGCCTGAAATTCTGATGTGGGAAGGGAGGAAGGCAGCTCCTCTCAGACCTTGGTTCAGGATTTGCAGCAGCTCAGCCTTCTCTATGGGTTAACATGAGAACAGCTCATTGGAAGGCATGGCATGCTGCCCAGGGCTTTGTCAGGTATGGCATTGTATGGAGAAGGCTGGAAAACATCATCCCAAGGCATACCAAGTGCTTCTTTTTCAGTCAAGTAGTCCAAGCAGCCATTACACAGCAAAACTGTAATTGCAGGTACCCTTTTTCCAAAGCTTTGCCCCTTCCCTGGATGATGCTCGTTTTGAACACGTCCCCATCTTCCTGGGCGATCCCAGGAGCTCAAGCTGCTTGGTGGCTCGAATTACTTGTAGTTATTGTTCATACCTTTGCTGCTGTCCTGGTCTCAGGGCCACACTACAGAGGTTTAAAGTTGGCTTTGTGCAGGTGCTGCGTTTCTGACATTTCCTGCCTTCTCTAGCAAGGTGAGATGGGGAGGTGAGGAACCTCTCCTTAAACCCAGGAGCCTTCAGCCAAGTGTCACTGCAGGACCACAGGAGCTCTGTGCTCCATTAACCAGCAGTTGCTCTGCCTAATGCAGACAAAGTGGTGTTTGGGCTCTGCTCAGCTTCAGGACACGGACTGTGCAGATGAGTGCTCTGTAATTAGTTGTTTACAGCAGTGCAGCAGCTCTGTATTGGTTTTGGCTGAATTCAGGGAAACAGTTTTCTTTTTCATTGGAGAAGGGAGAAAAAAAGGCTCCTCAGCTGTTTTTTACCTTCCTCCTTTTAGGTAAGCTTTATAAAGATACCACTTTTACTTTACTCTCCATACAAAGTTTCCATCATATTTGTTAACACATGAAGAAATTAGTTTTAACAGTTTAAAGGCTTCTTAATTTATTAAATAGATGTCATGAATACGTTTGGGAAAGTGCCTCCTTACTGTGCTTTGGGGTGAAATCTGTATAATACCCAAATAAACCATTTAGATTTCAAGAAAGACTGAAGGCCACTTCTGGAGCTCAGAGCAGATTTTGTTCTGGTGTAACCTCTAAGAACTGAGTTCTTCTGTGATAGTAAAAAAATCTGGTCTTTTTGTGACATCACGTACTTGGAGGTTTTCTGTTTCACTTAAAATAGTTTTTTCAGGGATGGTAGGTGCCTAAATTTCATTGTTATTGCTGATTTAAACATTGCTTAAGTGCAAGCATAATGTGGTATGGAGTACGTGAAAATTGCAATGACCTTTCTTTTAATAGGTTCAGCAAGGTGTTTATCAAACTTTCTCAGTAAACAGCAATTAGGTAACAAACCATTTCACAGAATAATAAGTCATAAAACGGTTATTGCTGTAAGTTTTGAAGGTTTCCCCACACATTTGGTACAACATTTGTAATAGGTCTGAATGGGGTTTGCATTTACTGTTTGTAAGAAAAGTGATGTTTACTGCCTGCACAAGCCTCCAGAGAAACATTCCGTATAGCTCTAATTCAAACTACACCAGCTGGGCAGATAAATCATGATGTAAAAATACATCATTTCTGTTAGAATATTTTGCAGAAATGAACAAAACCAGGTATGCTTCCCTTCATGAATTCCCCCTAAAAATGCTGAATTTACTATAATTAGTTTTGTTCTCTACAGAAACCGTCATTTAGTAGTAACACTATTAAACAAGCGAAACACAAATTACAAGTGACATTTATATGATCATAATCACTCCTTTCTGGCTGCCAGGAATATTTTTTTTTGCAGAGAGGAACCTGCATTTTTGCAGATGGCATGAAAAAAAAAATGGAGCTTGCAGAACACACCATTATTCCTGCGAGGCCGTCAGTTCGTTAGTTGAAGCAGCCAAGTCTTGACGAGCTGCAACAGATCAGCAAATGGGAAATGAGCAGGAGTATAAATCCCCAGCAAACTGAATCATTAACATTTGCTGCCTGCATCCTGGAAACACAGTAAATCAAAAGTGTCATGATATATCAAGACAAAATATCATTACTAATTGGGATTAATTTCCTGCTGTGGGATTGCTGACCTTTGCTGAAAGAAAAAAACACCTGCTCGTTAACTCCTGTTACTTAACTTCTTTTTTCTTCTTCTTTGAGGATATAGAAAGATTTTAGGATACAGGCTCTTCTAAAAAGTACCACTCTTGTTGCATTTTCCCTGTTTGATGGATAAATATGATATTTTCATTTAAGATGTAACCTTTTTGTGAATGTGAGGGTGCAGAGGAAATATTAGATAACAAAGATGAGATTTTGTGTGACTTTAAGCAATGTGAGATGGACTTTATTTCTTTCACTTGTGAAATAGAGGAAGATCCACTGTCAGCTTCATTGAGCACTTGTTAGTGTTTCCCAAAATGCTCATTGATATTTCCAAAAGTTTCTGAAGTGCTCTCCTGTGAAAGTGTGCTGCAGCTGCAAGGCAGCTCCTGCCTCTCCTCTGGCTGGAGCAGGAGAGCCGTGGAGGTGCTGGAGCCCTCTGCAATCCTCACCCTGCTGCCACAGAGAGTCCTGGGGCACAGCCCACAGCTGTGCCTGCCTCAGGGAAGCATGAGTGCAGAACAGGCTCCCAAAAACATCAGTGCTCCAACCCTCCTCTACCCCTGCTGATACACAGTGTTTGTATCATGATTTGGGGTTGGTTTTACCTCCTTTGTGCTTAAACAAGACACAGAACATAAGAGACAGGCTGGACCTGGAAGGGAGAGGTGGGACTAGGCCAGGCTGATGGGGGTTGTTCTGAAAAGATGGATCACATGGCTGAGGATGGGAGATGCGGTAGCTGTGTGTGGACAAGGGGTCAGGCTGCCCACTCTGTCCCCATTGCATCGGAATTGGGGTCAAAAATTAGCCCAACCCAATAGACTTTGCCCCTTTTGTGTGCTCCATCCCTGCTTATGGTTAGACACCAGGGGCAGGAGAGGGAGGAGAGTGTGGCAAGAAACACAACAGCATAGCTGAGAATGGAGATTTCCTAACCCATGTACTACCCCCACTGCACTCCAGATCGCTTTCCCTCTGTCAGCTCTGTCCACCCACCTGCAGAAGAGAACTGCTGGACTGCCACAGGCTTGGCTATTCATGTTTCCCACATCCCTTTTTCCAACTTTGTGCTCATCTGTGCTCCTCTGGTTTGTCCCTAAAGCTGCTCTTGTGCTGGTTCTTTCTGAGGAGACAGTGCCTAGTCAGTTAAACTGACAAAATAATCCTCTTGCTCTTGACACCATTAGGCACTTTGGTGCTTGTTTCAGTGCAAAGTCACCATATGCTTGAATCCTTTCCTGCTGATGAGTTGCTCCCCAGGTCTTCCTTAATATGTCCCCAAGCTCTCACCAAATTGTAGTTAAGCATCTATTTAGTCTGTCAGGTTTATGCATGTTCTTCATTAATTTCTGATGCTTGCTCCTTTGCAGTGATTTCTTGACTCTCCAACACAGCCTAAATCATGGTGTGTCTGTAAATACAGGACAATATGAAGTTATTATAGAGCTTCATGACTGTAGTGGAAGTAGAGAATGGCGCAGCTGTAACGTATTTCTCATGTGATTTAGGTTTCTAATATTGTAACCCTCTTCTTTTACTGTCTCGTAAACTATAGTAACACAAAAGGCTTTTGCCGTTTTCTTCCATCTCTTTTGGTCTGGGGTCATTACCCTGTGTTTATGTCCAAAAAAGAGGCTGTGTTTTCCTGGTGTAAGTAAACCTTCTCCCCTTCCCCCCACCCCCTTTTTATTTTCCTTTATAGCGGTGGGAGAAGCTGCCCTGTATGCAGAGATCAAGCAAGCACACAATAAACCCATATCCCCAGGTTCTTGCATCGCTCTGAGACAGCGTTACTAGAACTGTTGTATCGACCATAATAATCCAAACATCCACACTGACACTAGAAAGGGAAAAAGGACAATGATCTATAAATAATTAAGAGAGAAAAAAAATCATTTGTTCTCTGTTTAAATGCCCCGAGATAAGCTCCCGTTTCAGCTGTAGACGTGTCACTGCCAAAATTGATAGGCCAAGGTCAGTCAGAGTCTTGCACAGAGGTCTCCTTGAAATAATAATCTCCTGTTCAGAGAAAAGGACTAAGAGCAGCTTTAGGATAAAGGTGAGGCCATAACGAGGGGGCTTGATTCAGCTGATGCCTGGGTGAGCTCTGATGTGAATTTCTGTGGCTGTGTCTCATGTCCTCACTGTGGTGTATGCAGGAAATAAAGAGTTCTCCCGTGGTAAAAGTCAGATTGGGTCACTCCACATGCAGTTTTCCCACATTTCTTGCAAGCCCTGTGGAGTGGGGGATGTTGGCTAAATCTGGTAAGACATGTCAGGAATATGAGAGGGTACTATCACAATTTGAGGTTTCTTCTAGGATTTGGCTTTGCCTTCAAAGGATGCAAGAGAGTTTGGACCGATATGGGGTCTTTTCCAAGGATTCTCAAGCTGAGGAAGGTTGTATTTATGCAAGTGGTACATTCAAATGGGAGAAAGAAGTTTATGAGGAAAATAGAAGTCCACATATTAAGTGGCATGCCAGGAAAACAACAGCCTTTGGTAGCATTCACTGCAATTTGACTGTGGTGTGAAGGATACGGTGTGTGACTGGGTGACATTGCTGTTCACAGAGATTAGTGAGCTTATCAAAATAGAAGACAAATATTAAGAAATCCTGTGCTTCTATCAGTGACTAAATGAAGAAAAAGCAAAAATAAATTTCTCTCATTACCAAGTGCTGCATTATACTTATGTGACTCATTTGTTTGATGTGTGTATGGGATGGCTTCACATGCATGATAAACTAGCAGCTTGCCTATTGAGCTCAAGCTGACTTCATTAACATCCCCAGCAAAAGCACACACACAGTACTGCATGAATTTAAAATAACAAACCTGCTTTAGTTTCTGTAACTCAGCTTGAAGTCCCCAGGTTCAGTCACCTGCAGTGTCCCCACGTATGGAGAACTGCACAGTGCTTCACTCGAGATGCACAGGCAAACCCTCCAGTGAGCACTGCCTGGGTCTGGGGCTCAGATGGGTATGAACAGACAGCTGTGGATGGGAAGACTTTCTCCAGTCAGCCCAATCACACTTTAACCGAGCTGATAGCACCCCATTGTCTGTAACACAGGTTGCTGCAGTGGATGACTTAACGACTTCTGGTTCTTCCAGTGGATAGCTTAAAATCTGTGTACGTACCTGCATGTGAAGACATTCCCATTATTGTGATGCAGCAGGCTATTTAAAATCCTTGTCTGTCATGGACTTTTTCCTTTCACCCAAGCAGAGCTGTTGACACAAATAATTGCTTTTTCAGCTGATTTCTGCTGTTTCAAACAATGGCAAATGACAGCAGCTGAACACTGCTCTGGGCTGGGGAGGGTTCTGGTTTAGCAGAGCTTTATCTGTCTGCTCTCATTTTGCTGTATTTCAACTTTCAGAAGCTCCTGCTGGAGAATAAATCTGTACATTCCAAAGAGAGTCACCTGTCTGCTTGTCCTATTGCACCTCATGTGTTAAGATGGGCTTTGTTTGCAGAGTACTTCTGCTTGGACCCCTTCAGTCCATGTAACACCTGGATATTCTGTGCATGTGCATCTCTTTCCTGTTGACCTCACTGGCCTCTTGCAACTACTGTGTTATTCCCAGGCCAGGGTTGTCTTAAAGTCAGTCAGGAATTAATAACTCATGGACAAATCATCCTTCGTGTGTTGATCTAATGCATCTTCCTTTTCTAACTTCACATGGTGCAAAGTTTTTACATGGGAATCAGTCTTGAAAGCTTCATCTCTTGAGATGAGCTGCTTGGTTCATTGTTTTTCATAAATGGATTAGGATGTAATAAATGGGTCAGGAAGCACAGACCATTTGGAGTGTTCCATGCAAAAACACCCTGGCCTGTTTTAATCAGGAATAGCAACCACTGAGAGATGCCATGTGAAAGTGCTGGAGAGTCACAGGGATGAACTTGAGCTTTTAACCACCTAGAAAATGTCTTTTTATATTTTCCATAAATGAAAAGCAACTCTACTTTTTCATTATGACCTCTGTTATTTAGGAAAAGACCCCTATGAACAACATGTGAATTCAGTGAATTAACTGAAGAGTAGCAATGAAAATGCAATTATTGATGATTGTACAACTGAAACAGAAAGATACAAACTGTGTTGTTTTGCTGTTTTCCCTAATCCTTTATTAATAAGCTTCCATATTTTTACCTGAGGGTGGTGAGGCCCTGGCACAGGGTGCCCAGAGAAGCTGTGGCTGCCCTGGAAGTGTCCAAGGCCAGGCTGGATGGGGCTCTGAGCACCCTGCTCTGGTGTAAGGTGTCCGTGCCCACAGCAGGGGTTTGGGACTGGATGGTCTTTAGGGTCCCTTCCAGCCCAAAGGATTCCATGATTCTATAAGAAGCCTTGGTAAATAGTTTTACCAACAAAATGTGAAGATTTTTTTAGTCGTTGCTCTTTTAACAAAATGGCCAACCTAAGGAAGTACAAATGGAGTTTTTTTTGGGATGACTGATGTGTGCTGCAGTGCAGGGTGCAGGCAGCAGCCTCCTACAAATTGAATGAGTTCACATTTAGGACTCAGCATGTAACTGTGAATGATTATGGGGTTCTCTGTGGTAAAAATTAGCTGGTGCCACATGCAGCATGCATCTTGTCTCCTTGCAGAAGGGGAAAACTCTGTCTTTTTTTTTCTCCATGTCATGCTGCAGAGAAGACCATGTAAAATTTCACGAGTTTTCCTGAGCACTGTGTAACCCAGCTTGCTTAAAGGTGATGAAATAATTAGCTAAATACAGAGAAAGACTTCACCAATAATTATATTCACTGAGCAGTCAGCATAAATTAATTTGGATTTTCTTGCAATTTTTACTGGAAAATGTCTTTGAAAATAAAAAAATTAATCCCATGCCTAAGATTCTTTCCTTTTTTGTTTGTTTTTTTTGTGTGTGTGTTTGTTTTGTTGTTGTGGTTTTTCTGTTTGGTTTTAGGGGGTTTTTTTTGTGCAGATGAAGAAATGTCTGCTTTCTTAAGAAGACTGGGGTTTGCCCTGCCCTCTCTTACAGGGTTGCATATGGCTCCCTTTGTAAATTGTATTCAAAGGAAGAATTCTCCTGGCAGGCATTTTGCACCTCCAGCTGTCACCACCAATACTGTGGAGTCATTCATAAAACAGCTCATGAATGAATGTAGGGGGAGATCTTCTATCCTCACATTCACAGCAGATGAGATGAGCACCAGGAAATGGAAGCAGGTTCATCTCCTGAAACTTCCCAAAGGCTCCCCACGGTGGCACATTCTCTCTATTAGAAAAGAAGCTCTTTTTTGTTTCTTTCTTGATTCTCTTTATGTGCACGAAATTAAGTTAATCCATAGAGAATATGAAGTCAGGGGCACAATGTGTGTATAAGTCTCAGAGTTGATCATATTTGTAAATTAATAATTTTTAATATATTCCAATAACTCTCAAGACTGCTTCTGAATACGAGATTGTCTTGTTGCACTCAAAAGCCTCATCTGAAAATACTGACTGCAGATGTATGAACACGTGTACTGATATTTATCAGATTAGGCTCCCTGATCCAGAGTGTTGCACTGGTGGATGGATTTTTGGATGTTCTTAGCCAAAAAAAGTGGCTTGATGTTTCTAAAAGCATCTTCTTTCATCTTCTCCATATATATAAATATATATAAAAACACACAAACACACACCCCCAGTACTTTTCTGCTTGTGAGCACACACACGTACATACAGAGCTGCAGATATGCATTTGTCCACAGCATCTCTCAGCATCCAAGTCAGTTGTTACATTATTTTATTTGCAGTGTATCCTCACAGTCGTAAGAGATGCTCCACTGAACTCACTGAAACTCACACGAAACCTTGATTTCTTCCTTTGAAAATGCAAAGTTGTCATTCATTTTTCAATTGCTTTAGGTCAAAGCTGCAACAAAGGGAGAGGGCAGGTGTTAACAGGAGGGAAGTGCTACAGAACGAGTAATTTTTTCAGCAGGATCTTGCGACAATGCTTTCGAGGGAGCTTTTGTTTCAAGCACAAAGCTTTGCCAGGAAGATGCAAGAGATCTGATGATAGCTTTGTGGCAGCCCTTTTGTTTCTGCAGCTGGATCCCAGTTAGAGCATTTAAACAGTACGACCTGAAATAAAAATATTCATTTTATCTCAAGTAATGAGAGGTAATTTTTATATCACTATCTACTTAAGGAGTGAGCTAACTTGAAGTCCTATTAGTAATCCCTGGCCTTTAAAGGAAACTTCTAAATTTTTCTCACTAGAAGGATATTGAAAAGATATTCCCAAGTAGCCAATCAATTTCATCACAGCAGTTTATGTGCATGCAGACAGTGCTTCCTATTCAGTGAAATTATTCATTAAATACATGCTGGAATGACCAGAAATATATTCTTCTTTGGTGGTTTTAGGTGGGGAAAAACGATGAGGAGGTAGTTTGAAGGGGATTTGGGTTGATGTGTTGTTTTGGAGATTTCTCAGAGGATTTTTGGGGATGTGTGTTTATTTAGGATAACCAAGATAATTCCACATCTTTGAAACAATGAAATTACAGTTTAGCCTAAACAGCAAAAGCATTCCAGGTCCAAATCTTCCTGATTTTGAGTAGCAGTTGGTAGAGGGGCTGAATTACTTTGCTGATGTTTAGCCTATAACATATTAGATTTTTCTGCAATTTGAAAGCTTTGCCTGGAATTGACATTCACAAATCCTGTGGCACGAGGAGTTTGACAGCGAGTTTCCATTGCATTCTGTGGTAGCCACATGGCCAAGCTTTACACAATTAGGTGCAAGTTTATACATTTTTTCAGTACTGATATCTGAAGACCTGACTCTTCTAATGAATTGTTTGATGCAATAAGGTGTGGTAATTCTGGTCTGTAGAAAATACTCCATTTCCAAGGGGAAAAGCTGGGGTGTGGGATGTTGTTACTGGAGCTCCAGCATCTCCCAGTGCCGTGGCTCTCACTGGTGAAGCCACTGCTGGTTTAGGACCTGCTGCTGCTTTTGCTCTGGGGCTTCCAGTTGCTTCTAAAGTTTCTCTGTCACCCCATATACAGTGGTGAGTGGCAGGCTCCAGTAACTTCTTATTCCCTAGAAATTGAAGGGTGACTCCTGGCTTAGTAAATTTGGGGAGATTTTACCATTATTTTAACTGAATTTCATTCTCTCTGGAACCGCCAAAGAGTGTCCCTTTTGGTTTTGCAAATGAAAACAAACCAAAAAGTAAGAAAGGAAGATGAAATAATCTGCCTGTGGCTGCTGGAGAACATGAACATCTTTATGGTGAAAGTATATTTTGAAATAATAGGTGTTACCTTTGCAGAAGACTCTCCTTGTCTCCAGAAAGTGTGGTGTAGTCCCATCCTTTTGTCCTACATTGCCCTTATATCAGGTAATGAGCTCTAATTACTGCCATGGCCTTCAAATAGAGCATAATTTCATACACTATAGAAAACAGTAAATGACAATTTTCTCCAAGTCTTGAGATATTGGTATTGCATTTTTACCAGTCATGGCTTACCTGAGGGATACATTGTTTTTGCAAATGTATATAACACTGGAATATTTAACAGGAATTTACCTTTGTTACTCTCATGGGTATGTTTGATCATTCTATCAAACACACAAACATGCATTTTAGAGAGGGCTGGGTCCATAAAATAATTGCCTGCTTTTACCACAATATTTAATGGACTTTTGGTAAAGCTTGGCTCATAGTAATTACCCAGAAACGAATTAAGACCATTATCCAAGTTTTGAAATTAAATTTCTTAGCTCAGTGGCCTGAGTATCTTCCCAGAAGTAGAACACTTTGAGTTTTGGGTACTAAACAAAAAACTCTTTGGAGAACTTCTGGGTAAGGCAGCAATATCAAGAATGGAGCAAATATACCCCCACCCACCACAAGCTTCTGTCTGTGTGGAAAGTGGCTCCCGTGGTGAATGAAGGCTCCCAGGAAAAGGGAAGGGCATCCAGGAGGGGAAACCAGAGAATTATCACTGATTTCTGCAGAAAGAAGACATAAAAGGAATAAACTTAACAAAGTTATTTTGCATTTCCTAGAGTGCTGTTAATGCAGAAGAGGTCTGTTCTTCAGGCTCTAGAGCAGACAAATCGTATATTATTGATAAAAGGGATGTATTTTTAATTTGTTGGAAGAGGTTTTTGTGCCCTGGTGTGCTTTTCATTGAGCCTGTTAATTTTTCATTATCACTATATGTTAGCTCTGTTGTACCAAGGGGGAGGATTCCCTGCTTTGATTTCTGAGCAAATGAGAATGGAGAATGATGCTGCAAATAGTCAGTGAGATGGGAAGGAGCTGGGTTCCCCAAAGGCAGCCTCATTAATGGTGAATCCAAAATGGACAGAGAAGTGACTTGAAGCCCACCCCCTCAAGACGTGAGCAGTTCTGGTTGATGCTGTGGTTCCAGACACTCCTGTCTGATGTGAATAACTCTCCTTCTACTCCCACAGCCCCAGCAGTGTAGGCTGTTAGATATTCATAAGTGTTTTACATTTTCCTAGTTAAATACTCATAATCTAGTATCTTAAAGTAGTGCTCCTTCCTAAAATCCTAGAACTGTTTCATTTTCATTTCTGCCTCCTCACAGGGAAGCCACTTGTACTCAGTTTATCATATTTGTAAGGTGGTTCCTTTATCTCCCCTGTTCTCTGAGATAAGAGAAGGTCAGCATTTTAAAATACAATTGTGGTCATTGGCTTGACTGAAGGCATGAAAAATTTCTGATTTCCTGGGAGTCAGATTAAAATCTCAGAGCTTTATGCAAACTCACAGATGAGCTTAATATTTTGGCATGCATTTGAGTGTGTTTTTAAGGTTTTTGGGGAAATATATCTGGAAGATGACCATTTCCTGAAGCCTACCAAGGAATGCAGCTGATGCTAAGCTGTGTGTCTGTGTTATGGCCAACTCTGTAGGAACTCTGTAGGAACTCTCTGTTTTCACTCATTTTTCACCATATCCTTTGTTGTTTTTGTGTGTGTGTGTGTGAAAAATGTCCCAGGGATCCAAATGGAACCCACTCTGAGCAGTTATAATCCGTGGCCTTGCAGTTAAACTGATAATTGCTGTGGAGAACTCTAAATGTTTTTAATGGAACTATCTCGCTATGAATTTAAAATTTGTATTTAGCTCCTGTAATTCCCCGAGCTCAGATTTTCTAATGAACTAACACTTAATGTAAAGATAAATTCTCATCACAAAGCGCAGCTCATAACTATTTAAGTTCAGTTTATGGTGTGTTGATTGGCTAAAGCTGAGTTAATTGAAAGTAATTATAAATAGACAATTTGCAAACCGTGAAAAAGAAAATCACAGTGAAAAATTAAGCCTCTGTGGCACAATTCAGTGAGTCTTATGGTTGGAGAAAAGAAACTGTAATGCAAACGTAAATCCTCAACTGCAGTGTTTTACCCACTGTTATTATTTGAAAAATAGACCTAAACAGATACAGCACTTTCTACTGAACAGCTGGTCCTATTGCCACTGAACCTCTCTTTCTTCTCTTCTAGCCTTGTCCTAAATGTGATCCCACACTCTGCACCCACAACTCCTGCTGGAAAAACACAAATCTTTCCAAAAAAAAGTGTCTTTCAATGTGATTGCATTAATACCACCTCAGGCTCGTGGCTTTGTTTATTTATTGAAGCGAGCTTTTTGGGGTTGCTGATTCAGAGTGTGTTTGGATTAGGAAAGGTGATGAGCATTTATCTCACGATGGTTCTTGGGGAGGCGTTTATCCATTGTGGAATTGGCAGTTCAGAGGGAACCCAGGGGGATGGGGAATGTGGCTGGGCACTGTTTGTGTGCACAGCCTGGGAGACAGCAGGGCCTGGTGGTTGTGGAGTGACTGGAAACCAGGAATGTGTGGTGTGACATGAACCCAGGGTGGGAACTTGGGCAGGTTGCATCGTTTCCCACCTTATCTTAACCTGAAAGGTTTCAATTTTAGATGTTTCATTAATGGGATTGCCTCTGCCTGTTGCTGTGATAGTCAGACACCCAGGACTTGGATTAGGCTGGAGTCTGTGGGAATTTTGTAAAGTAAATAATGCTGCTGAAAAAGAACAAAAAGAGGACTCTTGTCATCTTCTAGAAGTTCATAAAACTCCAGACATGGCCTCAGTGTGATAAAAAAGGAAATAAAAATAGAATTATAGTGTGGGGCAAGTAATCCAATGCCATAAGGGCCTATTTAGACTCCAGTAGTTTCATTATGTGTGTATTTACTCTACAGAGTGGTTTCAAATGAGCTTTCCACCCACTCACCTTCTGTGCTGACCACCAGAACATTAATGTGAACTTTAACTGCCCAGAACTTATGTGAAATGTCATGGCTCTTGTCTTATCTTACTCCTTTCATCAAAAGTCACCATAACTAAAGAGAAACTTTAACAGGGACCAACTGCAGCACTGCACAGCGTCATCCTTTTCCTGTGAGAAGGGTGTTCCAGTTCCATCTGTTGGCTCTGATACCACACAGGTCCTGGAGCACTGGCTCACTTCCATGCTGTTCCCAGGAGCATTCCTGCTTTTAAAAGAACCAATGTTATCCTACAAGAATAATGCACCAATCCAGGAGCAGCTCTTCAACTGCTAGCCTATCACTCTGACATTTAAGAAAACACCCTTACCTTTGGAAGAGCTCCCTCAGTCAGCTCTGCATATCTGGAACTGATAGAGATAGAAAGAAAACCGATGGATTTTGCAGGCTATAAAACAGTGGGTTTTGCAGATGTGTTTGGCTGATATCAGCAGTGGGATGTGGTTTGTGTGGCTCGTTCTGGGTTCCTTGCTGGTTTAGTTCTTCCAGGATCTGCCAAGGTCTGCACTTCATCCAATTCCCAGCACAGCCAGGGTGACGAGACACGGCCATGCCGCCAGGTCAGGTGCCACTGAGCACCTCTTTGAGGTTTGCCATGCTGAGCATCCACCTTGCAAACACTCTGGAGCACAATGGCCCAGGACCCAGGCATGGAAGAAATAAATTGAAATTAAAAATATATCTATCTGATGCTGGCTCAGCTCTTTAGTATCCTGGTGCTAAGGATTCTGTGAATCACAGTCGTTATTGCAGCATGCTAGAAAATGCAATTTAACTGTAGTCTAATCTGAAAGGAAATGCCATACAGTTTTGGCCCACACAAGAGCAATCAGTATTTTGGTACAGCTTTTTGGGTTTTCTGTTTGTTTCTCAGAACCTTTTACCTCCCCCTCCCCCCCCAAAAAAAAGATAATATGAGCATTCTACCCAATTCGAAAGGAAAACTCTAGTAGACTATTGAAAGATACCAAAATGCAAAATTTTATAGTTTCATCAAGCTCTGTGACAAGCATGTTGAAAATACAAATTATAGATACCTGGCAAGATATCTGACTAAATTTGGTATTAGTTTGCATCACCAAAACTCCCAGGTTTCAAGAGCAAGCCATTGTTGTGATGAGGACTTTGACAATAGCTCATTTTCAGGGAAGCACAGAGTGATGTACATTAAAGGATAGTGAGAGGCATTTTACACCATGTAGAGATTAAAAGTGTGAGTTTAAAGCATCAATCTGCAAATAAAGCCATCTAATAGCAAGTAAAATGAGAAAGGTGATAAGGGTGTCATGATTCATGGCAGGAGCCAACTGCATTATGAATGATCAATGAACATTATCATCAGAACAATGTCATAGTCTTACAATTATGGTGCATCGTAAATGCAAATATAATTGCTTTGTATGTAATGAAATACAAAAGCCACATTTAAATAATAATGTTAAGGTTGTGATCCAAACTGGCAAAACCTTGAATAGTCAGCTAAGCTGACATGATCTCATCTTAACCTTTTCACTGCTGTCAGAGCAGAAATGGGGTTGGAGACAGCGTGTTTATGGAACATCAGGATTTGCTGATGGTATTGGAAGTGCCTGTTTGTTCTTAGTAGATGGGAAGCAAAAGCAAATAGATATAATTTCTTCTCCTCTATTTTGAGGTCATCTTATTGATTTTGCAGTTGCCTCTGTGTGGCTGAGAGAAGAGGTGTGAGCCAAGTTATAATACACTTGATTATGGGGGGGAAGAAGCTGCAAGAATTACAGTGCAGTAACAGAACCAACAGTAAAAGAAGTGGTAGCAGATGCCAAAATCTGTGCTCATCCACTGAGTTTTTGCTTAATTCTTCACACCAGTGCAGACCTCATACTGCTAGAGACTGATAAAGTGATATTTTAATTTAAAATGATTCATGTTTAATCATTGACTCCAGGGTGCATTCCTGTGCAGGAGAACGCACACTCTGTAGTCCAGGTGTTCTGCTGTGGTACTTCAGTGGGGAAGCAGAAGGGCTGCACTTTTCATACCACTGCTTTCAAAAGGCACTGTGCTTGTTTCTGATATTGGCTTGTGCAAATAACCACGGCTTGGAGAGGGACGAGCAATCAACTGAGCAGCCCAGGCATATCCCATTCCTTTTGTTTAAGGAGCAGAAAGGAGTAAGGAACAGATGAAATCTGGGCATCAGCCAAGCTGATTTTCAGAGGGTGAGGAATTTGTCTCAACAATCCCTTCTGAATGGTTCTCTCTGGTGCTGGAGTCACAATGTGACGTTGCAGACACTGATAGCGTGGTTCTCAGCATTCCTCGTGTCACTGTGCGTTCCCCTGCCCTTGTTTACTCTGGTATTTTGATAAAAGCATGAAGTGATGTTCCATTGGAAGGTAGAAGTACGGATTTTTAGGAACTCTGAATGTTGTAATGGTTTGCAGTGCCCTGATTTCCTGATGCAGCATGTTATTAAAAAAGGTCAGAATGCCTCAGCTGGTTGGGGACTGGCAGCTTCTCCATCCCTACCATGCAGCAGGAGAACAATGATGGCATTCTTCAGAACGTGTATTTTGACAGATTGTCCAGAACTGTGGCATTGCAAAGTTCTCATCTGCCATAAATGGCTCCAAATACATCAATATCCTGACTTAGTATCTACTCATTCCTATGGGTTTTAATAGGAATGTTTAATCAATTTACATGTAAATATTTACAAGCCTACTGAAAGGCCAAAACGCTAAATTTATCGGGAATTCTCATTAATCTTCTGCACACAGGGATATTTAAAAATGCACAAGGTCAGTGATCACCTGATGCCACACAAAGAGACATCAGAGTAATTTTCCTGTGCAGCCAGGAGCCAGAAGAGTGCTGCCTGTTAGAAATATGGTTAATAAAAACAGCAGAGCAGTGATGGCTGGGCTGTCTTTGGTGGCAGTGTGTTAGATTGTCTAAAAGTCTCCATTGAACTCTGCATGAAAACACTTGACCCTTTATTATTATTAAAACTTATTGGATTTTCAGCATGTCAGTGGCCAAGCTGGAAAGAGCAGTTAAGTTAGAATGAGGCCTTGCATGAAGATAATACCTCTATCTATAAAGTACAAGGAAATTAAGACTGCATTTGGTAATGAAGTGCTTGACCCTTCCAGTCCTACGGTTTCCCTAAGTTTATAATGCTAACATTAATAAGAGCATTGCCATTACCAAGAGTATTTTATTTCTAGGCGACTTTAGTTTGGTTTAGAATGTATTCATTAAATATTAGAAAGTTTTCATTGCTATGACTGTACTCTAATCATGTGATTTACACATCTCCTAATATGCAATTCCTGTTAATAACACTTCCTTAAATTGGCTAGGTGGGATTCAAAGTTAGTTGTCTGTGATGTGGATCTTGTGACAAAAAGAGAGATGGAAATTCCATAAATGTCTTTGCTATATATCCCAGAAAGATTGTGGGCTGAAATTGGTAGGTATTTAAAAACCAGACGTGGGTTAGGGTTGTTTTATGGACAATGGCTCCAGTTTCTATATCAGAGTGTTCTGGGATCATCAGATTCTTCTCAGATGAAACTGCTGAGAGACACACAGACATGAGTGTCAAGGCTGGAGCTGTACTTAAAGACTAAATAACCTACAGACAATGCAGTCATGGTGTCCATAAACAACAATTACTGCTGATCAATGAAAAATAAGAAGCCTCAGCATATTGAGTCATCAGATCTGCAAGACACAAAGCACAGGACTAGAAAGCTCTCCTGCATTTTCAGGTTCTGCCTACTGGTCAGTTGTCATGAAATCTGTATGTGTATTCAGCTCAGCCTCAAAACTAAGGAGGTTTTGCATAGTCCTGTNAACACTTGACCCTTTATTATTATTAAAACTTATTGGATTTTCAGCATGTCAGTGGCCAAGCTGGAAAGAGCAGTTAAGTTAGAATGAGGCCTTGCATGAAGATAATACCTCTATCTATAAAGTACAAGGAAATTAAGACTGCATTTGGTAATGAAGTGCTTGACCCTTCCAGTCCTACGGTTTCCCTAAGTTTATAATGCTAACATTAATAAGAGCATTGCCATTACCAAGAGTATTTTATTTCTAGGCGACTTTAGTTTGGTTTAGAATGTATTCATTAAATATTAGAAAGTTTTCATTGCTATGACTGTACTCTAATCATGTGATTTACACATCTCCTAATATGCAATTCCTGTTAATAACACTTCCTTAAATTGGCTAGGTGGGATTCAAAGTTAGTTGTCTGTGATGTGGATCTTGTGACAAAAAGAGAGATGGAAATTCCATAAATGTCTTTGCTATATATCCCAGAAAGATTGTGGGCTGAAATTGGTAGGTATTTAAAAACCAGACGTGGGTTAGGGTTGTTTTATGGACAATGGCTCCAGTTTCTATATCAGAGTGTTCTGGGATCATCAGATTCTTCTCAGATGAAACTGCTGAGAGACACACAGACATGAGTGTCAAGGCTGGAGCTGTACTTAAAGACTAAATAACCTACAGACAATGCAGTCATGGTGTCCATAAACAACAATTACTGCTGATCAATGAAAAATAAGAAGCCTCAGCATATTGAGTCATCAGATCTGCAAGACACAAAGCACAGGACTAGAAAGCTCTCCTGCATTTTCAGGTTCTGCCTACTGGTCAGTTGTCATGAAATCTGTATGTGTATTCAGCTCAGCCTCAAAACTAAGGAGGTTTTGCATAGTCCTGTTATTGGCTTGCTTGGCTATGGGGCTATCACATCCCTGATACTGTCTTCTCATTTCTAAGTTAAATGTTTGCAAGCAATTTAAATCTACCCGCTGTTCTACCAGCCTTTCCTTCTCAGATCAAACAGTTCTACTTCTTTAGCAGTTTTAATCCCCAATGTATTTAAAGAATATTGTTATTTCCTTCTCTTTCTAATTTGTTGGGGTCTGGTTAAGGCCATGTAGACTTATCTGAGGTAGCTCTAGAAGCAGAAACAGAATAATTCCAGGTTATTACAGCTCTGCTGTGCCCACCTTAGCACAGGGTTGTGCCCTGATGGGTAACGTGTGTGGCACATGTACGAGAGGGCATCTTTGGGATACTTCATGTGATATAGGTGTTATTTATGTCCTGTTTGTGTTGTAACACACCTCAGATGTGGGGAAGTTTCAGGCATTCAGGAACAGATGCTGTTGTCCAGGACACTCACAGACAACTGTCCTGATCCTGAGTGACATGAATTCGTTTCTCTCCTAGTGCTGGCTGATTCCTGCAGGAACCCAGGACACAGATTTTCACCCTGGCAATATGCACTGAAGGACAAATGCATAGAGAGCCTGGGACATTAGGAACAGAGCAAAAATAGCCAAGGAAATTATGCACAAATGAACTCAATTTTCTTTAGGTTTTTGAAAGAGACTTTTGAGAGGGTGACTGTATAAAAAAATAATTTCAGATAAGAGGAAGAGGAAATGTAGCAGAAAGAATGATGGTGGTAGAATTATGTGCAGTTTTTCAGAAGTTATATGAATAAATGAAAACAAAAGTTCTTCGTTCATGCATCATCTACATCACCTGCATCTCTCACTCCTAATTGGTAGCAGATAGATGTGTGTGCACACATATTGGTTTTGATTACTGCTGATGCACAGGGGCTGAACTGTGGACCTCAGTCAAGCAATATCTGTTCATTTTTTTTCTGTCAACACCTGTTTCTTTCTACCATCTCTTGCCTTCAAAGATGAAAACTTACGTGAAAAATAGAAGTTAGGGAAGATAGAATTCAATCAACACAGTAATTCCCAGTAGCAATAAAGCACTTTGTGATTGCTCTCTCTCTGATATAGAACTCTCATTTAACAAAGATTTTTTTTTTGCATGGAAGCTTGCTTATCTTTAATAAAGGAGAAGGAAATGCAGACTCGGTTTTCAGTGGTCCCCAGGGACGAGGTTTGTGCAGCTCCTGGACTCCCAAGGAAAGGCTGAGTTCCTCTGAACCCACAAACCTCACAAGGGGTTACAGCTGTCCTGTCTGAGTGCAGCCTCTGGGAGGTGCCTTTCTCTTACTCCTGTGAGCCTGTGGCTCGTGACCACAACCCCCAAAATTCTGTATGGCTTAGAGACACATCTGAACCCCATTTGGAACATCTGTAGGCATTTCACTGTACCAAATTCCTCTGGACACTGGAGGCTTACCTGCAGTTTGCCTCAACTTCCATGCCATGTTATTTGTGTGATGTGGAACTGATCCTTGCTGCGTTGATCTGGGAAGAGTTTCTGGGATAGAACTCTTTTTTTTTCCTTTAACAAACAGCACAAGGAGGTGTGAGTCAGTAGTTTCTTTCCTAGCACATCCATGGCCAGAGAGGAAACATGTTGGCTGAGTTTAGCATGTGCATCTTGGGAACACAAAGCAATTTGCAAAGACTAGAAATGAGCTTGTATTTAGGATGTAGCTTCTGGGGATGCATCCAAGTGCGAGCTCACATCAGCTATTCAATATCCCTTTTCCCTGCTTCAAGCAGAGCTGAGCACCAAGCCTGTCTGTCTGCCACCTTCTCGCCCACCACAGAGAAACAGATATTGCTGATAGGTTTGTGGTCAGGTTTTTCCTTGTTTTGCTCACGTATTTTATGTGTATCATCTGATTTACAGTCTGTGCTGATGCTTGACTACAGGAGTATCACTGCAGAAAGGTTTTAAATTACATACAGACTGCAAAATTGGGCTGTATAGGATAAAAGGTGTATGTAAGTGCACAAAGGCAGATAGTCACCATCGACTTCACAGAGATTAAGCTTTCTTGGTGGGGGTGGTTTCTTTCAGGGGGTGTGGGCTTTCAGTTTTGGTTTGGGTTTTTGGGTTCTTTTTTTTTACTAGATCTGAGCAGATTTCAGCAAGGTGAGCCCAAAATGCCCCTGCAAACCCTTTGCCCCCAGAAAACCCTTTCCAAGCTGTTTACCTTGAAGGAACAACCTGTTGATGCTTTTTCAGGAAAATGCACGTTTCTCCTATCATAAGCTATCCCCATTCTTTCTTGCTGCTTTTTCTACTTCATCAGGATGACTTGGCTAGAATCAAAGGAAGTTAGCTATCTTTGGGGCTGGAGAATCCCAGACAGTAAAGTGCTGTGATTTGGGGATTTTATAAATTGGTTCTTGCTGCTTAAATGCTGGTTTATACCTTACAGGAAGCGTTAGGACATTCTTATTCAACAGTTGTTCCAGAACTGGAAATGTCCTTTGTCCCCAGGGCTGGAGGGAGAAAGGTTTTGGTGTTCACAGGTGTGTGGAGGCACCTGGGAGAAGCAGAAAGGGCTGTTCCTCAGTGTCAAATACTAAGGGGTAAAAAGGGTTTTAACCATTTCAGGTTCCCTGTAACAGAAGCATTGCTGCACTTCCACAAAAACCTGTGATCCAGATCATAAATCCGTGGTACCACTTTATAAATCATTCACAAAACATGCACCATGATTCATTCCTTTCCTTATGGAGAGTATTATGAGAGAATATGAAATAAATGCATTTTTAATAGGGTCTGAAAGCAGAGCATTGTCTCTTTGGGAGAGGCCAGAGTACCAAAGTAAAACTCTGCTTGCCTGAGTGTTAATTAAACTGGCCCACCTCCTTTGTCTCGCCTTCCCTTTACCTGTTCATGGATAATTGGCTTCTAGGAGTAGAAAATTAAATTGCAAGCTAGTGAATGTTGTGAGGGATAGAAAAACAAGTGTCCACACGTGTGGAAGTGGGAGGAGATAGAGATGCCATCTTCACATGTATTTGTATTGTTTCTTGTGACTTTTTTCTTCCTTTACTTTCCTCTTTGTTACTATTCCATGTACTGTGAGACAGGCTGTTCTCCTGGTCTTCTGGGTTCTGTTATAGTCAAGAATTTTCACAAAGAAGCCAGATTTTCAGCCTGGAGAGATTTAGGTGACTTAAAGTAAATCTGACCTAAGAGTATTTAAAAGATGATTATCTAACCTCAGCCTATAAATCTCTCCAGCTTTCACCCATTGCCTCCCACACTCTGTACTGTGAGCTTCCACACAGCCCATGTCCTGCTTCATTTGCCTTTGGGATTCAGTGTCCTAAAGAGTTCCTTTGCCTGACTCTAAAACCTGCCTTTGGTTTGACCCTAATGAAGGGCATTAGGGCAGAGGAGGGCAACGAGGCTGGTGAAGGGCTTGGAACACAAACCCTGTGAGGAACCACTGAGGGAGCTGGGGTTGTTCAGCCTGGAGAAAAGGAGACTCAGAGGTGACCTTATCACCCTCTACACCCCCTGAAAGGTGGCTGTGGTCAGGTGGGGGTCGGTCTCTTTTTCCAGGCAACAACTGACAGAACAAGAGGACACAGCCAACATAAGCTGCACCAAGGAAAATATAGGTTGGATATTAGGAAAAACTTTTTTACAGAAAGTGATAAAATATTGGAATGGTCTGCCTGGAGAGGTGGTGGAATCAGCATCCCTGGATGGGTTTAAAAAGAGATTGGATGTGGCACTGGGTGCCATGGTTTGGTTTAGTTGAGGTGTTGGGGCATGGGTTGGACTCGATGATCTTGAAGGTCTCTTCCAACCTGGTGATTCTGTGATTCTGTGATTCTGTAAAACAAGTTATAAGGAGTAGGCAAAAGGCCTGTAAAAGTGGTTTTACTTCCAAAGCAGGGGAAGAGCTATTCATTAAACTCTATTAGCAAACTGATGAAGCAGCTACTTTGCACAATAGCAGCAATGAGTAAGTTGAGAAGACAGATGGTGTAGGAGGAAAGAGTTATTTTAATGCTGAGGTTTATTTACCCGAAGCATTTAAGATAACTAGTTTTAACAAACTAAAAAATCACTAGGAAGTAGCAGTGATTCTATTTTACAGAAATTATGTCAAGAAGGAGCTAAGGAATTGGGCTGCTCTGTCAGTAAATAAAATCAGCTGGCAATTGAATTTAAGGGGATCTGTTTTACAGATGCTGATTTAATTCCTCAAAGTTTTTCCTTACTAATACACATATATATATAGAGAGAGAGAGGGGCTTGGGGGATCTGGTTTGTTTGTTTTATTATAGCTGACTATTTTTTGACAAAGTATTTATTTTCCTTTTTTTGAGGGGTGGATTTTTTTGTGTAGGTGGGCATTTATTTTCCATGGATGGTCTTATTTTTTTAAAAAACGAGGTTTTGTATATTCTTATACCTAATTTTCTCTATCACTGAGATGTAAATTAAAAAAAAAAAAGATTTTTTCCTTGTTAAGCACTTCTGTTTTGCATCTTTGCATAAAAGCAAAGACAATAAAATCAGAATAGAGGCATGTTCTACCCAGCCTACCCTGATGCCATCAATAATTAAGAACAAATGGCTTGTAAAATACCTACCAGTGTGATTAAAATGCTATGAAAAGGTTGCTGTAAGAATAATTGCTTTTTGTTTAATGTAACCAAAAAACAAATCCATGGTTCAATATCTTTTGTGTTGTATGTTTTCTGTTTTTAAAATTAATGTGACATAAGGCATTCTTTATGCTAATGTTATAGCTCCTTGGACGAGTTTAACACCATTATCTTCTTTAATGAATAATTCATTCCCTGTTGAAAACTTAACTATATCATTTTTACAGTGTGTAAATGAAACTTTGAAGTGCAATTTAACTTTAAAGAACTTCATATTGGAGAAAATTCTCGTAAACCACCAAAAAAGTGCTGTGCAAGGGGTACTGGCTTGTGCTGAAGTGTAAGCACGTTGTGATGAGCATGTTTGCAATTTTTAATGTTGCTGCTTGTTTTAAGATGCCTTGGAAAGGGTTCCTGGTTGGTTCTACTTTATTGGCATCTTACACACTTTCAGTTATGTCTTCTTTGTGAAAATGAAAATACTCTCTGTATGCACAGCAAAGCTCAAACCCTCACTATTCCTGATAATTCAGGAAGAACCTCTGGGGGGAGGTGGTGAAATGGGAGCAATACTCAAATTTCCCACACGAGATTCTTGTGTTCTTGTGAGAAAACCTCTGACAGTGACAATCCTTGGTGCAAGTGAGAGCAGAGATGGGTCCTGGGAACTTTCCATACTTTTTTTGTGTCCAATATTCCTCCCTACCTAAGCAGGCAGGGGCTGAAATTCCATGTGGGGTTGTTTCTCTGCAGTGATCCCTACGTGTTAACTGGAACATGAGACATGAGATCACTGGTTTTTAATTAATGTGGGTATGGGAGGAGCAGAATGGGGCACGATAATGCTGAAGAATCATTGGCCAATTAATCCCAATAATGTGTTGACCCTGAAGCTTGGTCACAGTACCTGATAATGGATTTCAAGTTTCATGAGAAATATTCAGTAAATAAGCGAGTCCCATCCTGTCTTCTTGATGCTGGAATGTGCCTGTTTATGTGTGTGCATCACTCTTGCATTTAATTACAGGTTTTCTGGATTTTATTCCACATAAGTACACTCATATAAATTTCAAAATCCTGGTGTCTGCTGGAGAATTTTCCTGGGTCATTGGGCTCTCACTTTGAGGTTGTTAGATTACTGTACCCAAGGAAAGCCAGTTGACTGGAATATGGATTTACATCCATGTGACAGTGCCTGGTTTCCTGATGCTCCCTGAGTGTCCCCTGCAGTGAGACACGATTGATTGTGTGCTCTGTTAATGACGTGGCTGAAGGGGCACTGCAGGGCTGGGGGAGCAGATAAGGGTCCTCCTGGGTGAGAAGGTAAAGGGTGGAACAGGGCACCGTTTCAAGAGAGGCATTTTCCATGCACGAATTTCATGCTAAGCCATGTCTTTTTGGAAGTTTTCTGAGATCTCTAAATCAAATCTGGAAGCTGGGGATGCATCTTATTGTGTAAGTTGTTTTTATTCTCAGTGGAACGCTGCCTTCTGGGTGCTGGGGAGCAGCATGTGCTCCTTCTTCCTAGGGGAGCACATTATCAGCTTTATTTTTATTATGTCCTTGCAGCAGATTTTCATTTCAGACGTTTTAAGACTGAGAGCTGCAGTATTTTATAAAACCCTACTTAGCAAGCACATTTCTGATTCTTAGTTCATTGAGTTTTTTTCCTCTCTCTCTACCCTCCCCTTCCTTTTTCCAAGGTGTCAGAGCTTGTGGGTCAAAGGACTCTAAGGAGGGTTTATTGTTTATTATGTCAGGGAGCAGAAAGAAAGCAGGAACCTCATTTATTGTTATATTTGTTTTATTTCTTCTCCCTGTGTTAACATTTTCTGTATCTTTTAGTGGTGATGTCCTCAAGCAGGTGCCTGTCCAGATTTGTGCTGTTTTACTGCCTTGTGTGTGCTCTCCTCAGGCAGGAAGTTCCTCAGACACCTCTCGTGGCACTGCTGTTCCTGGCTAAAGATAAATCATTTCTCAGGGACATTATCCACCGAGAAGAGCGAGGCTGGGGCGGGAGGAGGTATGAATCACAGCACTTTGTGTAATGTGCTCTCCCTCTGAACAGATCTGGCTGCGGACAGAAAACAGTATTTCTTCAAATGAAAAATNATCTGGAAGCTGGGGATGCATCTTATTGTGTAAGTTGTTTTTATTCTCAGTGGAACGCTGCCTTCTGGGTGCTGGGGAGCAGCATGTGCTCCTTCTTCCTAGGGGAGCACATTATCAGCTTTATTTTTATTATGTCCTTGCAGCAGATTTTCATTTCAGACGTTTTAAGACTGAGAGCTGCAGTATTTTATAAAACCCCACTTAGCAAGCACATTTCTGATTCTTAGTTCATTGGGTTTTTTTCCTCTCTCTCTACCTTCCCCTCCCTTTTTCCAAGGTGTCAGAGCTTGTGGGTCAAAGGACTCTAAGGAGGGTTTATTGTTTATTATGTCAGGGAGCAGAAAGAAAGCAGGAACCTCATTTATTGTATTTCTTCTCCCTGTGTTAACATTTTCTGTATGTTTAAGTGGTGATGTCCTCAAGCAGGTGCCTGTCCAGATTTGTGCTGTTTTACTGCCTTGTGTGTGCTCTCCTCAGGCAGGAAGTTCCTCAGACACTTCTCGTGGCACTGCTGTTCCTGGCTAAAGATAAATCATTTCTCAGGGACATTATCCACCGAGAAGAGCGAGGCTGGGGCGGGAGGAGGAATGAATCACAGCACTTTGTGTAATGTGCTCTCCCTCTGAACAGATCTGGCTGCGGACAGAAAACAGTATTTCTTCAAATGAAAAATAAATCCTGTGGCATTATAGGCGCCTAACAATGGCAATTCAGCAGGCTTGGCTTGACATCTGGATTTGTGAGATTTTTGTTTTATTTCCATGAGCTATCATTACTGAGAGCTTTGCACTTGTCCATCTGCACATTAGGAAACGTGAGCATTTTCATTTTCCTCTCAAGTCAATCGTTTAAAATAAGAAATGCTTTATGTTTTTCTAGCAACTTTGGATTGTATAAAACACTGAAATAATCAGAGTTTATCCTCCTTTTCAATCCAGAGTTCATGCTCCTGTCCCCTCCTTTATGTTGCTTTCTCTTTCTTTTAGTCAAATGAAATCCTTTGAAGTTGAGCACACAGAAAAATTCGGTTTTACCTTGAATAGCACAAGCACTCATCATCCTCGACTGTTACATAGGAGATTAGCTTTGTCATTAAGAGGAATAATCCCCATAATGCTCCTATTCATCAGGTAACAGTTAAATGAAGAAAATGTGTGCAATTTAGTCCATGGTCCTGGCAATTGTTATTAGAATGTTATATAGAACTTGGGTAGGCTGAGTGAAAAAATAATTAGCACACCTTTTTTTCTCTTTGACATTATGCAGCTGAAGATGCTCAGATGTGATGTACAATGTCTCTTCAACAGCCACATTTTCCATACCATTATTGGGCATTTGCTGGTCTCTAAGTTGTATTTGGCTCTCCCTGTTCAGGGGATTTACTGATCTGTGACATGCCTCACTATTTTCCTCAAATATAAGCTAAGGCAGTACAAATCTGTGATTATATAAGGTAATTCCTTTTCTCCAGTCATTGTTTTGATACCAAAAATATGCATTCACTCGAAAACAGAGGTGTCATTTCCTTTGTGCCAAAGAACTCTGCTTTAATAAGTTGGGCTGCATAATCCCTTCCTACAAACTCCAGGAGAATGGTGTCACTCAGTGAGTTGAGGTAAATGCATATTGATGAAGCACATGCACAGGAGACAGGTTAATGTGAGCTGCAGCAGCCAAACAGCAAGGCTGGGCATAAATTGTTAGAACAAGATCTGGCTTGAGGCACTGAGAGAAATGAGATTTTTGTGTGCAAGCCACTTGTCTGTGCCTGGTAACTTCGGAATTTGCTGGTCAGTTTTTGACCAACGCTGGAGGAAGAGCCTGTCTCAAAGGCCATTCTATATTCAGAACCTATAGGTTCTTCTGTAGGTCCTGAAAATCAGCAGCAGGATAGAAGGGGGACGTGCAAATGGAAGCTCCTTCCAAGGGCACCTGGTGGGTGTTGGACACTGGCCACCTGCACTGCCAGGACAAGCCTTGGCAGGGGACATGCTGTGGACACCACAGCAGGAAACTGCAGGGAAAGGAACGTGAGAGCATGTGGGATACAAATCCCATGGGAAGCTGGCAATGCCAGTACCCATGCTGGTTGGTTTTATTGTACAGTCTGTGCTTTGAGCAAGGGCAAACATCTTGAGCAAGCTGGAACCCAGAGCTGAGCAGCAGCAGAATGTGAGTGCAGGGCTGTGCACTGCACACAAGCAGCCTGGTGCTCCACAAGGAGTTTCACCCAGGTTAAATCCTCCTGGAGGTCCAGTTGAGTGGGGAAGAATTAATTACATGTAAGGAAGAGTAGTGCAACAACAGCAATCCTTGTGACTGGAAAGGAGCCTGGCTGAATCAAAACTCAGCCCTGTTGACTGAGGCATGAGAGGGTTCTTTATAAGGTGTGAATTTGAGACCAATCTGAAAAACAGAGGGGAGAAATCATGTAATTTCATAAACACAGGTAAATTGAAATCGAAGAGATGTGTGTTTCAACCCCCTGTAGAGCAGTGACCATCACGAAGGAGGAAGGGCAGGGAGGAGGAGCCATCACTAAAATGGAGGCACAGTAACAAACTCAGTCTTGGGACTCAGAGAGCAGAAGTTTCATATCTGGTGAGCAGGAAAGAAAAAAAAAAGGTGTTGGTTTTCTCGTTTTCCTTATATTTTTGCCTCACGGCTGCTGATGGTATATTGCTGTTTGACTGAACACCTTCTAGCTGAAAAGTAATCTTTCACTGTTGATTTATAACAAGAATTTAATTGAAAAAAAGTTGGCAAGGTGACTCACTGGATGGAGACTGATTCATCTGTTATGCTCTGATGCAAGTCCTGGCAGAACTAGTTACATTATCATTATCTCTCTGGTGTCAAACAGCCAGTGCTCAGATTTTCTGACCTTACTGATATTTTTTTTATTTGTAGAGAGTTATGTATGGCTTGTTGATTGAGTTCAACAGCAGGGAAGGCAGCAGTGATCAGTTTTGCCCTAACTGAGAATCATTGCAGTCAATGGGAATTTCTGTAAGAGGTTTCCAGGGACAATCTGCCAGCCAAAAGGCAAAGGCAGAACTAAATTATCATAGAAAATTGCAGCAAACCTAATTAAGCTAGGTTTGTGGAGAGAGATATTGGTTTTAACCACATGAATATCTATTATCTGCAGTCACTAAAGATGCTTACAGCACAGCCAACCCCAGCAAACCATGCAGGACGTAGCTAAAATCTGCAAGGACTCTCTCTCGTGTGCCTCTGTATGGTAAAAGGTGTTTAATATCAATCCTTGAGACAGTGAGGTTTTGTGACATTTGAAAAACGCTGCCACTGATGCCTTTTCTTGGTCTTAAAATCAAGAGCCAAACACGGTTAGAGGGGAAAAAAGGGATTTTACNGGCTGGGACAGCCTGAGCATGGGGATGGCACAGCAACCTGCTCCCTCCAACGGGGCCATCAGCACAGCAAACAGAGAGAGGGGAAGTATTTCCTGAGCAAATGCAGAATGCAAAATCTTGTCCCTTCAGGAGCTGAGTACCACACAGGGAGAATCCCGTGCCCCGTCCATCACGGGCTCTCTGCTACAAAGGGAGGACAGTAAAATCCCATTGTGATATTTTCATGGAGGTGATGCCATAGAGACAATGTGACCTTATGCTAATCAGAGAAGACTCTATCAGTGTTGCACAGTCTCAGCCAGGCTCTTCACTGAGTGAAGAATTGATTCTCTTCTTCCCCTTTTCCCTGTGGCTAGGATTAGCATCACTATTGATTAATGATCATTATGAAAACACTGTCCAGAGACCCCTGTGAAGATCAGAGCCCCAGTGCTAAGGGCTGTTCTGTCCTGAGGATTTTACAGATGGTGTAAAATTGTCTTCATTCTTATTACAAGCTGCTCTATATTCTGCTGTGCACAGTCAGGAGTCCTCCAAAGACTGGTTGTCAGCCATTCTTGTGGTGTTTTTCCCAATATATTTATCCTGATCTAGAGAACTGCAATCTATAGGATTGCATCTGCCAAGACTCTAAGGTACTGATAGAGGAATATAGATAAAGATGATCTCTTGGGAAACTCTGCTACAGCCTGAATAACACCAAAGATGGAACACCTGAAGGTAATCTATGATTCTGTGAAACCTAAACACCTGCTATTTATTCCTTTCTAAGTTGCTTGGAACATTTGGAAAGGGGGAGAGAGGAGAGCTGGAAGAGATCCATGGACATCCCTCTGCCTTCCTGATGTATTGTTTTTCACATGCCTGTGTATTAATGGCTCTGAAAGCCACTGCCTTGTCTGGGAATCAATAGAGGACAGCAGAGTCTGGTCCAGTTCTGGATCTGTTGTGCTGAGAGCTGGGAAGGAGGGGCACTAAAATTAGTACTGAAGTGCCTGTATGACTTTCACAGGGTTTACAGGAGGATATCTTAGGCTGTTCACATTAAGATTTTCTAGGGTGATTGTTTTCTCCTTCTTTTTATGTTGCACACAAATTTTGGAGATGAGACTCTCATTCCCAGAGCTATCACTCTTGGCCAAAAAAAAAAAAAGCCACAAAATTTTGTGGACCTAGACTGAATGAAAACGTTTACAAAATGGTAATTGCAGCCACGTGTTGAAGGAGTTGAAGTCACCCATTGTGTCACACAATGAAGATCTTTCTGTCCCTTGGATCTGAGCAAAGCAGAGTCAATAAGTCAGCATAGCCCTGTCAAAGCTTCTAGTGTCCTGAAGAGTCATAGTTTGGGTCAAAATGCTTCTATAATAAAATACACACAATGTGCTGACCAAAGAAAATATCTGCATTGTTTACCCCCTCCCACATTCATTCCTGTTTCATTGTAAGGATTGCTACCATAACTTCATTCTTCTTTGAATTCAGCCATAAATTGCTGTTAAAGACTCACTGAATTTTAAAAAGCATATATTTTTGCAGCATAGCCTTGAATTTACAGTGCACTTTACAAAACTATGTAATTCTGACAGTTTAGAGAGTTTTTTTGTAAAATGTATGGTAACATGAAAATATTTTAGCCTCTTAATGTAAAATCAGCACATGCATATGTGAATGTAGCCACCTAAATACTAGATGTTGTATCTGCAGAGAGATGTGTTTGTACAAAAGCAGAACTAGAGGCCTTTTCATGGTCTCAAATGTGTTAATACAGGATCATACTTAGAATAATTCAAGTGACTTGGAGTGATCATTTATTCTGACTGCCTGACCACTCCACGGCTGACCCAAAGTTAAAGTGTATTTTTTAGTGCGTTGTCCAAATGCCTCTTGAGCCCTGACAGGTTTGGGGAGTGGATAACTCTCTGGGAAGCCTCCTGCTCTGTGTGAGCACCCTCTTGGTGAAGCACTGATTGCTGTGTCCACTCTGAACCCCCCCTGAGGCAGCTTTGAACCATTCCTTTGTGGTCTGTCGCACCAGGGAGAAGAGCTCAGCTCCTCTTTCTCCCTTTCTGCTCCTCAGGAAGCTGCAGAGAACAGTGAGGTCACCCTTCAGCTTCCTTTTCTCCAAACTACACAAAACAAAAGGCAAAAGCTTGCAGGAGATTCCTGTAAAGAGCTGCTCTATGGCAGCATATGTTTAATAAATACAATTAGTTCTTTAAACATAGGAGGGGGAAAAAGATCCCACTGTGAGAGGCCCATGACAAGAATAACCAAAGGTCTGTTACTCTTGCTGCTGAGGGCAGATCTGCCCTGTGGTGCTCAAGCTGACTGAGGAGATAAGGTGATTTTAGCTTCCTGAAGGATTTTATCTCTACTGAAATCCACCATCTCCATTAGGACTTTGTCTTAAATACAAGGCCAGTATAAACACTCTGTCACATTGAACACAATAGCTGTTAGAAAGGAATCAAACTGGGGTTTTTTTTAGAGGAACTCGAGTCATTATATCTGCATTTGCTGAGTAGGAGGCTTGACAGTACAAGCAACTTAAGAGGAAACATGTAAAAGGCAGTAATTATAGGTCAGTTTGCTGAAGGCTACCAGGAAAATACACAAAGTGGATGGCAGTCATAATGTTACTAAATATTAGGGGCCTTTTTCAAAATAAGTCTCCTCTACCTAAAAAAAAAATAAAAATACCCACAGCCAAACTCTCCAACTGTAAGGGTAAAATGCATGAGAAGAGGGAAAGTGATGACCTTTCAGAAGTACATAGAACTCCAAAGAGATTTGGAAGGATAGATGCTACAAGATGATTTGAATTTATGTCAAACACAAGAACAAGAGGCATGAACTAAAGCCAAGAAAGGGTCATCTCCTAAAGGAGTGTGAGTACAGAGTGTCTGTGCACAGTGTAGCCATGCTGCATTAAAAATAAGGCAATCACATGAATAGTCATTGCAAGAAATAGGCAAATGTCTAGGGAAACATCATAATTGTGGGATGTAGCAATTAGCTCCAGACAATGCAGTGATGCTAAGAGGATCTGATGGCTGCTTCTGATTTCATAATTGCCTTGCAGTTTGTATATTTAGATTAACTGTATTTCTGTTAAGCAAGAGCTGCTCTTCCTGCTCGAGCCACTGCCACATGTGCAGCACTGGGAGCAGCTCTGGGAGCAGCTCTGGTGTGTGTTTGTGCTGCCTGATAAAACCCCAGCCTTCATCCAGGCGCTGCTGTTGGGTAGAACCTGTGCACGTGTGAGCTCCCTTTGCAGAATGTGCTCACTCTTGCTGCTCCTCCCATGCATCATTGCTGCACCAGACTCCTTCATTGCAGCTCCTTTCCCTGAGGTTAAAAACCCCCTGCAGATTCTCCACCCCAGCCATGCTGTGCTCAGTGTAGGGAAGGAGCCCGGGTCGCTCCCTGGGTAGATCAGGAGCTTTTAGTGCAGAGCTCGTTTCCAGCAGGCTTGCAGTGACCTTGGAGCTCCCTTCCCTTACAATAGGATGTCTGTCTCCACTGTCTCTCCCACTTCCTTCCTCAGCACCATGGGACACCCCAGAGTTCAGTGGAACTTTGTGCCATTTNCTAGAGGCCTTTTCATGGTCTCAAATGCGTTGATACAGGATCATACTTAGAATAATTCAAGTGACCTGGAGTGATCATTTATTCCAACTGCCTGACCACTCCACGGCTGACCCAAAGTTAAAGTGTATTTTTTAGTGCGTTGTCCAAATGCCTCTTGAGCCCTGACAGGTTTGGGGAGTGGATGACTCTCTGGGAAGCCTCCTGCTCTGTGTGAGCACCCTCTTGGTGAAGCACTGATTGCTGTGTCCACTCTGAACCCCCCCTGAGGCAGCTTTGAACCATTCCTTTGTGGTCTGTCGCACCAGGGAGAAGAGCTCAGCTCCTCTTTCTCCCTTTCTGCTCCTCAGGAAGCTGCAGAGAGCAGCGAGGTCACCCTTCAGCTTCCTTTTCTCCAAACTACACAAAACAAAAGGCAAAAGCTTGCAGGAGATTCCTGTAAAGAGCTGCTCTGTGGCAGCATATGTTTAATAAATACAATTAGTTCTTTAAACATAGGAGGGGGAAAAAGATCCCACTGTGAGAGGCCCATGACAAGAATAACCAAAGGTCTGTTACTCTTGCTGCTGAGGGCAGATCTGCCCTGTGGTGCTCAAGCTGACTGAGGAGATAAGGTGATTTTAGCTTCCTGAAGGATTTTATCTCTACTGAAATCCACCATCTCCATTAGGACTTTGTCTTAAATACAAGGCCAGTATAAACACACTGTCACATTGAACACAATAGCTGTTAGAAAGGAATCAAACTGGGGTTTTTTTTAGAGGAACTCAAGTCATTATATCTGTATTTGCTGAGTAGGAGGCTTGACAGTACAAGCAACTTAAGAGGAAACATGTAAAAGGCAGTAATTATAGGTCAGTTTGCTGAAGGCTACCAGGAAAATACACAAAGTGGATGGCAGTCATAATGTTACTAAATATTAGGGGCCTTTTTCAAAATAAGTCTCCTCTACCTAAAAAAAAAATAAAAATACCCACAGCCAAACTCTCCAACTGTAAGGGTAAAATGCATGAGAAGAGGGAAAGTGATGACCTTTCAGAAGTACATAGAACTCCAAAGAGATTTGGAAGGATAGATGCTACAAGATGATTTGAATTTATGTCAAACACAAGAACAAGAGGCATGAACTAAAGCCAAGAAAGGGTCATCTCCTAAAGGAGTGTGAGTACAGAGTGTCTGTGCACAGTGTAGCCATGCTGCATTAAAAATAAGGCAATCACATGAATAGTCATTGCAAGAAATAGGCAAATGTCTAGGGAAACATCATAATTGTGGGATGTAGCAATTAGCTCCAGACAATGCAGTGATGCTAAGAGGATCTGATGGCTGCTTCTGATTTCATAATTGCCTTGCAGTTTGTATATTTAGATTAACTGTATTTCTGTTAAGCAAGAGCTGCTCTTCCTGCTCGAGCCACTGCCACATGTGCAGCACTGGGAGCAGCACTGGGAGCAGCACTGGGAGCAGCTCTGGTGTGTGTTTGTGCTGCCTGATAAAACCCCAGCCTTCATCCAGGCGCTGCTGTTGGGTAGAACCTGTGCACGTGTGAGCTCCCTTTGCAGAATGTGCTCACTCTTGCTGCTCCTCCCATGCATCATTGCTGCACCAGACTCCTTCATTGCAGCTCCTTTCCCTGAGGTTAAAAACCCCCTGCAGATTCTCCACCCCACCCACGTTGTGCTCCGTGTAGGGAAGGAGCCCGGGTTGCTCCCTGGGTAGATCAGGAGCTTTTCGTGTAGAGCTCATTTCCAGCAGGCTTGCAGTGACCTTGGAGCTCCCTTCCCTTACAATAGGATGTCTGTCTCCACTGTCTCTCCCACTTCCTTCCTCAGCACCATGGGACACCCCAGAGTTCAGTGGAACTTTGTGCCATTTGTGTGAAATTACAGCTCCCTTCTCCGGGTACTCTTGCCGTGTGCAAGGGCAGGCTGGCAGACTACAGCCCAGCTGAGGACTCTTTGGATTACTACCTTTCTAACAAATTAAAATCAAAGCAATGATGAAGATCTTTCAAGAAACATGATAATTTCCAAAGACTGACTGTGCTAATAAAAACACCCTGCAAAACAAATCACTTTTCAGGGCATAGACCGTCCGGTCTAATGATTAATTTGCACTAAACATCTCATTAATAGCACAGATTGTTTTGCCAATGCTTCTGAACAAATATAATTGGAAAATTTATCAAAAATTCCTTAATGTATTTAGTGCTGCAAAAGACAAAATAGAGAAATTAATAGCAATATCTAATGATTTATTTGCATGTTATGGTGTACTCTTTTGTGGCTGGGACCAGAGCTCTAGATCTGTACAGCTTGCCAGTTCCAGCAGTGCGTTTTCTCCCAGCAATGTTTTACTCTACCCACTGTCCTATGTGAAACAAGCCTTAAACTCAGTCTTAGAACTGAAAGAAGTTGGTAAAACTCCCATTATCCCAAGGAATGCATAAGTAAGCTGATAAGTGAACTTAGTGCCCAAAGCAGAGCCCTGCTCCTCTCGTGATGTAGTTGAGGCAGCCAGCTCTGACTCTGCCAGCTGCTTGCCTTGGAGTATGAATTGGGGAGCACCACACCCATGGAGTGCCCCAGAGCTGGGCACCAGGGTGTGGTTGGTGTTCTCACCTGCCATCAGAAGTGCTCCTGCCTCTGTCCCTTTAGAGCTGTAGGTCTGACACCTGTGCTCTGGGTTGTTACACCCCACAGATGTACCCCCAGAAATTGTTGTTTCGACTCTTGCTGCTCCTCCAAAAAACCCTGGGACCTTCAGAAGTGTCTCATTTCTGTTTGCCTTGGTTTCACATCAGCAAACAGGCTAAATATCTTTATTTGGTGGCTTTGATTTATGTGGTTTAAGTTCTGTGGGATGGGGATGGTCTCTGGGTACGTAATGTACAGAACTCCACAGGAAGCCATCCAGTTTGAGGTCACTGGCTGCTACAGTAAGATGCATAATTTTACTCAATAATATACTTAATAGAAGAAAAGTAATATTAAGACTTTTGCAGATTGTAACTTTTGGGAATTGTTCTAAAAATAATACAACGGTGACTGCACCAGTTAATCAAGTTGACCTGATATTTTACAGAGCTGAAGATACACTTCATTATGCCAGAGGACTAATATAAACAGTCTGTCTGTTAGTGCAGCCAGCTGAAAGTGCACAGAGATTCTGAAGTGACAGCAGTGGGATTCAAGCACATCCAGAAGTGCAGTGTAAACAGAGGTGGATGCTTTGGGCTTACATTTTTTAAGTGTGGTTATTAACTCAGAGGTGGATAATGAGATGAGTGTGTATTCGTGCCCCTTTCTTCTGGAGATCTCTAGGATCAGACATCAATCTTCAGATGATATAAGATAGTCAAAATGGCATTTTCTCTTTTTGACCAGCATTAGAAATTTAGGAGATATCTGAGTTGCTGTTCAATCTCTGCATCTGTAACTGGACAGAGGAGTGGGATCCCAGCTGGTTTATGAGGTTAACTACTGCAGAGAGCTTTACCAGTTACTAACAGATTGTTCTATACTCCCATTTTGCAACTAGTGCATCTATGCAATTTTCATATCCTGGTCTCCTTGCTGAAGAGCATTTCCCACTGTGCTTTACCTGCTAGCCAGAGACAGCACATGATCTCTTACACGTTCAGCACCACAGCTTAGATACAGGAAAGGAGGATTCTGGATTGATAGCAATCTCTGCAGCTGCTCTAAGATCAATGGCCTGTCTAAGCTGATGCACATCAGCTCAAGTTCAAGCCTTGATGCATTTTCTGACATAGTTTTGAAATGTTGTCATTGGAAAAATTTTCCCAGTAATTATATTTTACAGCAGCTGTGCCACAAAGGTGCTGATGATTTTACAAAGTAGCTTTGGAAGTTCAGGCATCATCAGAGCAATGCTTGAATGGTTTTGGCAAGTTTATGGTGGTTTATGAACAAGCCAGCCTGTGGGGCTCCTCTTTGTCTAGAGTCCATGAGACCTTACATTTTGTGCTGCAGGAAGGTATTTTATCATTAAATCTGCTTCTCACAAGAGCAGGTGATTCCATGTTTATGGGTGGGTGTAGAACTGACTAGCACCCCTGTGTCAGGTCAGGAGCCAGCACCATCCTATTGGAATGCCACAGCAGGAAACCATAACTGAGGTTAAATCCTCTGTATTGTGCATCAATAGTGAACTTGGAAGCAGAAGTCACAGGGCTGCCTGTGGGTAGGACAATATCTCCTGATAGCAGCCACCAATAAAACCCCAGTCCCGTTAGGAGCACAGTATGGGGTCAGTAAGGCATCCCTTTTACTCAGCAGAGTCAGAGAGGCTTCTGTTTGCATGGAAATTCATTAAATGCTGGACATCATTTAACAAAAACTTGTCCACAAAGTGTGTTTGTCACTCAGTGTGCTGAACAAATACTAATTAATAACAATAAGCTCCTCTCATTGTTATTTCTATGTAGCAATATCAGAATAAAAAACCAAACCCTTGTCTCTTGAAAATCATAAACACACAAAAGAAAACCATTTCCTCTAAACTGGAGGGAGATTTTTCAGCCTTATCTTTGCTGGACTTTCTCCAAGTCCTTCAAATGATTGGTCCCTCTTTGCAAAAACAATAACCAAGAGGGTTTTGCATAAAAGCTGGAAAGACACTTCTGCTTAATTAGACAAGAAGGAATAATTTTTTTCCCCAAAAAGGACCAGAAATCTTGGTTTTCTGTAATTTCACTGTGCCACCTTCCATGCCTTGATTCAGCTCATTATAAAGATAAGGCTGAAAGAGGAACTCAGTGCTGGCATTCTGCAGTTGGGCTTTGGTTCTGCTTCTGCAGCCAAGCTGTCTCTGCAAGGGTGAAATTCAATTTGCCACGCATTTCCTAACACTATAGGAAAAGTAGCATGAATTCCATACTTTAAAGAAAGGGGATCTTGAACTTAATTGAAATGGAGTGCTACAGGGATTGGCTGGATTTTCCTCCAGCTTTTGATGCTGTGACTGGAAATTCTGCACGTGGTTGAATTGTCACACGTGAATTGCGAGGTGGATGCTGTCCCAGGAGGGGCAGATGGCACTGCAGACCCTATTAATGGGTTCCAGTGAAATGCATGTTTTACCCCATTTCTCTGGGGAATTGTGCTGGTGCCCTCCTTCATTCTAGCAGCCACAGTGACCCCAGCTGTGTCTGTGGTTGTTTCCAGATGTTGATCTCAGAGTATAGGAAATAAAACAAACGTGTTTGATGTTATACCTTTGCTTAAACGTGGCAGTGCAACGGAATTTTCTCATCAATGGCTTCATTGGAGGGGAAAAAAGAAAGGTGGTGTACATCATTTAGACCTACAAGTTAGAATTTAAGCCTTACAGACAGTGTTCATAATTATTCCTCTATTTACATTTATCTATATGGAAGTGTCTTTTTTCTAGCTGACCAATATGCACCTTTCACATTCATCCTTCTTCCTTCTTCTTTTAATGGAATGTATTTATTAAATCTTTACTCCAGGTGATTCTTTAAACTTATAGCATGAGGGGAAAGAGAGAATATTTCACAGTGATATTTTATTGCACTTGTTCCCTAAAATGTTCAAGCCTGTTATACTGCTCAACCCCCAGGTGTAGAACATGAACTCCTGAGGTTGAATAGAATGATTCACTTGTTTCACTAGGAATTCAAAGTGGATATGAAGCATAAATCCCCTTTTTCCCTCTGTAATATAGTAGCCATGAATCACAATGTCACGCTGAGTCGATCATAATCTTAACACTTCACGCCTCAGACAACAACTTGATTTGTCAAGAGAACAGGCCTGCAAGCTGCCAATAGCATTGATTCCCACTGGAAAAGAAAGGATAATTAAGTCCTCAGTGAGCTAATTTCTTTCCTTTTATAAAAATAACATATACTTCTATTTTTTAAGTAAAGAGGGATGAAGAAATATTACATTTGTATAGAATCAGTTGAGTGTTTGCTTTCCCTAAATAACTAGTACGAGTTTTTGTTCCATTTCCGTCTGATAAAAAAGTTGTTGGGATCATTTTATTCCACCACACAATAGCACATTGTGCTGCATCTCAATCAGGGATACTGAAGCTAAAATTAATTACATGCAATCTGCATGCTAACTGGCCTGCAACAGGATGCCACCATAGCTGGGATACAAGTGTGAAGCTCTCTGTCTCTGAGCTCGGTGATGGGCATGAATAATCCTTGTGTTTGGTTGCAATTCTAATCTTTTGCAGTGAGGTAATGAACAAAATGTGCTTTGAGTCTTAAATATGGCTCACGAGTCCTAAACATGCACGCAGGTCACCACACATACTTTTAATACACTGAGATATGTTTCCCATATGGAGACGTGGTACATGAATAGATTGGTCTGTTACAAGAAAAAATTCCTGTTGTTTCTTGAGGGGAAAGGATGCTTTGATGCTTTTATTTCCACTGCTTGTGAATTTAGCCAACAAGTGGAGGCCTCTTTTTGGTGCGGGGAAAAAACTTATACAAATAAATATCATACTGGCTTGCAGATATTATTTGACTATGCCTATGAATATTTACATTAAAATTAGATTTGGTTCTAGCATTTGTATCCCCAAGCTGCTTGGGAATTTATGGAACACACAATAGCTCATGCACAGCCTGGATAAACCCATTGATCAGACTGTAACAGATCCTTCAAATATTTTTCCTTTTCATTGTAGGAGAGAACAGCCAGTATTCATCCATCAGGGCCAAACCACTCCATCCTTCTCACTTGCTAAGTTTCCTGTTTGGCAGCACAACAGAAAAAGAAAAGCCCAGACTTCCCAGACACAAGGTTGGAAAGTTCAATCAGTCATCAAGTCTAATTTCCTATAATCATAAGTAATATTGCAGGAGACTCCTGGATTACCAGAATCCCTGCTTGCTGGAGCCATAAAGCACTCCCCAGCATCCTGGAACAAACTGCTCTTACAATAAATGCTCAGAGCAGTTGTCAAGCTGGAAAACCTTCTCTGCAGTTGAGTAACACAGAGCAATCTGCATCTCCTGCCTCCATGGCTTGCATGTATTGGAGCTGGAATATTCTCTGCTTGACCATTTTGTGATTTTTCAGGGATGGGCATTTCCTCCTCTGTGTCAGAGGCAAGGAACAGTTTGTACCTTTGTCATCTCTGGGCATCACACAGCCCCAAGAGAAGAGATGTCAAGTGTTCTTTGTGTTCCTCCCAGCTCCTCTCCTAGCAGCAGAGAGCACACACCAAGGAAGCTCCTCATTTACACCCTGACAGCAGAGCCCAACTTCCTTGGTGCAGCATGGTTATTAAAAAAATTCTGGTGATTTAGGGCTTAGTCCTCTGCTTCCTGCTGCACTGAAATTGGATCTAAGTTCTGGTATCGTGTAAATGAATGAGCTTTTGTCCTCCTTGTCATTTCCCCTTTCTTCCTGCAACTCCATCTCCTAACAGCCACTACCTGCTTTGCCTATGACACGTTCTGTAGTTGCTGGGATACATGCCATTCATAGGTCTCCTGAAACAAACTCGAGGTTCTTGGCATTGATCAAGCTTAATGTGGTCCAATTGTACTTGCCTTTTTTTCAAGTATTTGCTTGGGTTGAATTGCTAAGATACCACATCTCTGTGCCCCCTTGTCTGCTCCTCTGGAACAGAATGCAAACAGTCTCTGAATATGGCTGCTTTTCCACTAATATATTATCTGTATTTGTGTTGGGTTTTTTCCCTTTAAACCTAAAAATTTTCCTCAGCAAGCCAGGTGCTATTCAAATTAAGCTGTATGCAAATCGTGCTTGGATAGGGAATTTAAGTGGAAATTTATTTTGACATCTGTTTAAATTTTCTCAGATTTTGTTTGTAGCTAAAAGCATTTAAAAAATCTGTCAAAAAAAAAAAAATCATCATCCTCTATGCATCTGTAGCTCTGTGGAAAAGCAACATCAGTTAAACAGAATTGATGAACTGTGACCACCATGTGTCTGAGTGCTGTTTGGAAGCTATAAAGTGTATTTTTAAATGCTATCTACCTGTTATCAAGTCAGGATCACTTCATTCTTACAGGGCAAATTGTTTCTAGCAGTGTGTCCTTGCACTTCCTGCCCATCTGTGTGGTGAGTGTGCTTTTTTGGGGAGGGCACCCTCCTAAACACATCCTTACACAGCAGCCAGGGCAGTTTGGTGCTGGGTTCTGAGTGCTCCTCACGGCATCAGTGGGTGTTTTACGTGTGGATTGTCCAGCACAGGAGCTCAGCTCCCTGCTAGCAGTGGCTACATGATTTTATATTGCTGAGAAATGATAATGTGGAATTGAACAGCTTCTCATAGAACATGCAGTACCTGGATCTCTCATCTGCCATTATGAGAGGGATGTATGGCATTAGCTGCAGATGATGTACGTCACAAAGGGAGGAGAAACAGAAGGTAAAATCCAAACATCTTAATTATTCCCAGTTCTGTTAAATCTGCCTGTTAACCTCTGATTTACTCCTGTCTTCTAATAGTCCTTGTAAGATCTCTGCAGTTCCTTCAGCACCCACAACATTAACTTCACTGTAACATTTGCAGTCTTCTCCAAATTGTTTTGTTACTGCTGTAACTGAATAAAGGCTGATGTAAAAATTCCATTTGCCTCAGTGATGCCACCCTGAGTGAGCTGGGGGAGGAGTAGCCCAAAACCCATTAGGAAAATTGCATCTGAGAACTGCTTTCCCTTTTGGGTCTCTTTACCAAGGATGTGAACATCATGGTGGAAAATCTGACCCTTAGCGACTTTTGGAAGATATTTTCAAGCAATATGTACCAAGTCTTTTGCACAAAAGACATCTTTTATTTATTAGTTGACAACTGAAAATGTTGTTTTTTGTTTTTCTTTTAGTGTCTCTGAATTTTAACTAAGGCAGAGATCAAAACATGAGTCCTCCATAACTAGCTAAAAAGCACTTAAAAATAATCAAGTTCACATCTTGTATAAAGATACTTTTTTTCCCCATAATTCATCATCTCTCTATGGAAAATAACAGGACCTTGAAGAGAGATGTGTTTGAATTGGGGACAGAGGATTTTCATCTGATGTTTTGATTTGTTGTTTGTGTAATATCACAGACATTTTAGGTTTTGTCTTCTGGGAAAAAGCGATATAAGTTTGCTCAGTGCAAAAGTTCAATGAACATTAGTATGCAAGAACACATCTGAATTCCACAGGAGTTACCCTTCAGTGTCTTTGCTTGTTTAATGTGGTTTTGGATTATGCAAATATCCACATTTGCTCAAAGTGTAATTTTAGCTAAAATCATATTTCTCCTTTTTCCCCCCCAACAACACAACCAGAATTTGTCACTTAGGCAAAGGACACCATGGAATTCTACAACACAGCATAACAGTATAGCTCACATCAATTTCCCCATATTGACTCCATGGAGATACATTTATAGTGTTATCTTTACTTATTTTCACCTGGGAAAGCTGCTTTTAACTGACAGAAGGAACTCCCAATAGATGATGTGACAGTAAACCTGTAAAACCTAAATATACTGGAAACCCAAATACGTTATTGTAAATTATAAGCTTCTTTGCAGCTGCCATCAGTTAGAAGTGAGTGTAGTCACCAAGGAATGCAAAAGGACACAGAGTACTGTGAATCCCTCCAGTTCAACTCTCCCTGGGTTTTCCCCTGGTCAGGCAAAAAACTTGGGCTTTGTCTGAAAAGTCTGAAAGGTGATGGAAGTGCAGTACCCACAACTATCGTGCCAACTTGGATGAGACATTCTTTGCCTATGAATATCATGTCTTTGGGGGGTTCCAGAGAGGAAAGAACAACAGGCCAGAGGAGATACTGCATTCCTGAAAATGCAGGAAGAATATTTAAAGCTGAGCAGCCATGATGGGGTACAGAGTTTCCAGGATTTTCACCATTTTGAGTGCATTTGGCTCTTGGTTTGTGGAACCTCGGGTAGACACTGGAATATCAGCTAAAAGAACTTCCCAGAAAGCCCAAAATCTGGGGAAATTAGGCTTTGGATTGAAGGAATTGGTTTCCATGTGAGGCTCATTCAGTAGCTTTTACAACCAGAGACTGTGCAATCTGTGAATATGCACAGACTTCCCAATAATCCTTTACGAGGCTCCGTTTCCAGTGTCTTCATCGTGTTCGGGTTTATTTACCCAGAGCAAGCTGCTCCTGCCTCTTCACATGGCACTGTTCTTTCTCTGAGGGTCAGTCTGACTTCAGAGGGAGCCTCAGCCCAATGAGATCAGCAAATGCCAGCTCTGAAATCCCTGCAGCGCTTCCCGATCTTCCCATGCGGAACAAATGAAATCGCTTTGTCTTTGCAACCGTTTGTCAATAGTGATAAATACGTAGCAGAGGAGGAAAAGGTGCCACAGCAAGCCACCCCTAGACATGAAAATCAGAATTCCACCTTTTAGAGCAAGGACTGGTCTTCAATGAGATGTCCTCACAGAGCTTATTCATGCCAGGATTATGGGCCCTCACGGAGTGATGTATGGGCATTAAAATTCCACCAGCCATCGACACTCCTGAGCACTGCTGAGACCCTGTAAATACAATTTCCTGGCATGTTTTCAAGGCATTAATACCATAGAGTCAGTGTCTCTGGAAATAAGTATTGTGGTCCTCTTTTCCCATAAAAACAGTCAGGATGATTTAACTATGTTCAAAGTTCTGCTGAGGACAAGGAAGATATAAAAGTCATACATGGCCCATTTCCTAAACTTTGGAGTAGAAGATAAATTCAGACAGATAAAAATGGTCCCAGCTCCTCTTTTAAATGTCAGGTTATTCTGTAGATTCTGCTAAGTGGGTTTGGATTTGCATTGGTGTAGTTGATGACAGAGGATAAAGGAGGGGAAAGGAGACCAAAAGGGGCATGAAAGGTGATTTTTAAGCTTCTTTTAATAGGTTTCTAATGGAAGGGACTTTGACCAAATTCTTATAAACACATTTTGCCACAGGAGTAAAGCTCTGGTATGGTAAAGACTTTGATTGTGGAAGTTAAAAATCACTTTAGCCTGTCAGTTCATGTTCATGTGACTAGTCTTTACTTGCACAGCATGTGGACATTTTCAGCTGTTTGGATTGCTCAAACAGAGGGTGCATCAGGCCCCAGTTGTAGATTCTTGTATTTGTGAGAGAATCCTTCCAACCAGAAGAGTCCATTCCAATTTTTTTCTCTGTAATAAGATAGATAAGCATTGGTAGCAAGCAGGGGTTTAGTTCAGTATCAAAACATGAATTGACTCTTCATTTTGAGCTAGGTGAATTACAGTATTAATTCAATTAAAAGAACTTTATGAACAGCATTTGACAATTTTCCCTCCATCTCTATTAAATATGCTTGAATGATAAGCCAGATAGTGCTCTCAATCCAGATTTCTACCTGAGTAACTCCATTGACATCCATGAAATTGCTCCTAATTTGAATCAGAGCCAACAAGATCAAAGGAAGATTAAAAGCCTTCTTACCAGCAGTTTTACCCTGTATTTGGTGAGCTTATTATTTTATTATGGCTCTATTAGAGTAAGCTCCTTACCTGTTTTAGTTTTAGTTTGTGCACTCCAGAGCCAGGGCTGCCTCGTGGTTCCCTCTCTGAGTCACACCAGCTCTGAGTCCACATCACCCACTCCTGGAAGGAGATTTGAGGAGTCAGAACAAACACTGCAGGTGGTTGTTCTCCAAAGCAGATGTGGCAAGAATTTCCTCATGGCCTGTGTTTGTGCAGCACCTGCTCCAGGAGCTCTCTGTGCACAAATGGGGGTCCCAGCAGTTCTCATCGTGTCCCTAATGACTGCTAATTGCCCAAGGAGAAGTGAATGAACAAAGCACACGTTTCCTAGGCTGCACTGGGGCTCTTGGAATCTCCAAACAGGCTGAGTTTTGAATCAGGGCAAAAGCCAGGCTTCCCATGAAACTGATTTTGAAAGAAATCTATTTCATGTCTGTGTTATGCAAAATGTTTCTCCCTTTTGCTATAAGAAGAGTTACCAGCCTTTATTTTCCCCTCAGAGTGTTTTATGAAGGTGCACACGAATCTGGAGCAGAGCAAGTGTGGCAAGGGTAGGTTTGCCCAATAAAAACTCTTCTGGTGGTTCAAAAGATCAGTCACTTTGAATGATATATGTACAGAACAATCTGAGTGAGGATGTTTAAATATCCCTGGTGATGGACAAGTGTCTGAAATGGAGTGATACTGTTTATTTCATGATTAATGGCTGCAAGTTTGCATGAGTTTAGCTAAAAGAGCAGCTTATATTCTTATAGCTCTATCCCAAAGACTCGTGAGTTTTTGTAGTGCCATTATTTTTGTCGGAGTATTTTCCGCTTTGATGAAATGAATGATTACTTTTTAAAGTTCATTCATGAAAATACATGGGGGCTTTTCACAGTTAAATATATTAGTCTGTTTTCCTCAGACCAGGCACTTCCTTTAATCACATTTTAGAGGCAACTGTATTTAAACCAGACTATCCATAGTGATGTGATGCCAACAGATACGTAAAGAAGCTCATCCAATTATCTTACTTTGATTATAGCAGTGAGGTATTAGAGGATACACATTGTCCTTCTGTTTTCGTAGGCAGCATAAAGAATGGAGCAAAAATATACTAATTTTGCTGGGAGTGAAAAAAACCAGAAATTTATAATTTGATGTCTTTTGAGAACCACATATAGTCAGGTCTGGAAAGTGTTTGACAAAGAAACAGCTTGAAAAGGAGAGAAAATGCAGCCAGTCTGAGGGAAGCAGTTCCTCATCTGTCTGAGGAACCCAGATAGTGATGAGTGGTAGCCTGGGCAAAACCTTGGGCAGAATGAGACAAGGATCTGAGTTATACAAACAAGAGAAGAATGAAATTGTGAAAATAATTGCACTTTTTTCCTAGATGACAAAATAGAAAAGTTACTGCTTTCATTGGAACACAGACCTCTGCTGTGCTGGGTGCAATGTGCTTGCATCAGCTTACCCAAATTTTTCAACAATGCCATGCAGTTTTGTTCAGCATTTGTGTAGCAGCCAAAATTATTTAGTGCAATTTTTTCTTTCCCGGCACGCATAGCACTTCACTGAATAGAATGATCCTGAGAGCCATCACTGAAATAAATCAAGTCCTTTGATTTAATGCTAAAGTTCAAAATCATCTAGTTCCAGTCTCTACTTCCAGACACCATTGCCATCCATTCAAGTGAAGCAATATGATTTAGAGATGCTGCTGCCACCTTCTCAGTCCATCATCTCATTTGGGGCAGGTCCTTGGGGTTACGGCGCTGTCGATGTGGCATTTTCACCGACGTCTAATCTAATAGAAAGATCCATCCTACCATGGCTTTTATATTGAAGCTGCAGCTGGTGCATGCACAGAGTGTCACATTCGTGGTGGAGACTCGTGGATCTGAAAGACTACTTGAAATTAAAATTCACTTGTACATCTCTCCAGGACCATGAGGAAAAACACCAAAAAAAAAACCCAAAAAACCGTGGGAAATGGGATGATTAAAAAATACAAATAAAATAAAAGCTGATCCCTTCAGCAGCAAAAGTTTATGTTGACCTTAAGTCTGTGAAATGTGGCATCAATTTTATATAGGTGTAAGAGAGGTCAGAGCCAGGTCCCAGAACATAACAGTGACAGATTCATTTATGCAGGTTAAAGTTGGGTCTCTGCTGAAATTGTCACGGGATCGAACTGAATAAGGAAGAACCTGGGGAGGTATTTTTTGATGGGATGTCAAAGCCTAAATTCTTCATCGTTGACTCTGATACCAGAACTGGAGAGGAACAAGGAACTCCTTTTTCTTGTCTACCACCCACCCTGAGGCAGGAGCGTTCCCGTCCATCGTCTGCAGTAAGGAGAAGTCAGGCTCTGCACGTAGTTAACTCGATGATGTTTTGATTGTCTAAAGGAAATAGCTTGTTTTGGAAACAGCCTCCAAGAGGCTATTAGCATTTTTAATTACATAGATTCTGTTTAATGGCACCCTATTTCCACTTCCCATTCTTCTCATCCTCTTTATTCCCTTGTGTGGAAATAGCATCTTCTTCCGCTCAGATGCCTTGTTTGTGCATTGTTAACTCTACTACTACTGCCCAGAATTAGACTCTGGCCTTGGGTTTTCTGCCAGTTTTGTTACAGAAATACAAGTCTGTGCAGTGCTTTCATCAAAATGATCTCAAAATGCAGCCATGGACATATAGGTGCACTTATTTTCACTCTCCTCCCCGTTGTCATCCGCTGTCCAACTAATGTGTTCTCCCAGGAATGGAAACAGAACTCCTGGTTCCCTTGTTTTATTCTAAATGTTTGGGCGTGCAGTTTGTCATGGTTCTCCACTTCCTAACTCTGCCTAGGCTGCCATTAATGTCCTGTCATTGTGACACCTCATCAGAATTCATTTCTTCAAGCATTGCCAGGATGTTGGAAACCAGAGAACAAAGAAGAGTCACCCAGCCAATATGGTTGATAAACCTGAGTTATTGGTGTCACTGACAACTTACTGAATCAATCTAAGAAAAAGGGTAAAAGATTAGGAAAAAAATGGTATTTTTTCATTCTTCATGTCAGTGGGTATCTCTGAGGTGTTTGCTCTTGTGTAAATAGGTTGTAAAGAGGGATTTAGCAAATGCTGCTCTAACAAGTAGGGAGGGAGTCAGAATCCCACAGGGCACATGTAGCAGTTGTGGGAATGGAGCAGGCAGCTGTGTGGATGTGAACACATCACATGAGAACAGAATTTCCCTTCTCCATTTTCCCTTCAGTGGTGTTCCCTTCCAGCAGATCAGTGGTGCATTACTTGCAGAGCATCTGAAAGGAGCCCTCGGTTCCTGGGTGCTGAGCAGAGCTTTGTGTGTTCCACCATTGTCATCCTGTCTCTGCTGGGATAAATCCTTGGTTGTGTTAGTCAGACATGAAAAGAGTTGGCTCTTGCCCCAGTGTTTAAGATCCCAGCATGATGACAGGCATTTTAGGGAAGGTGGATAATAAAAAACCTGAAAACAGATCCTAGTGGTTAGATATCAAGAGAAGACAACATATAACCAGTGATGTTAAGACTGCACTGGAACACAGGTTTTTAGAAGCCTCTAGGCATTTGGAAACTGTTGACATCCTTGGGAATTAGCAGCCTAAACACCCAAACTCTTAATTCCACAATGAAGTTCTGTCAACTTTGGGGATAATTTTCTCAGGATAATTTATTTTTTCTTTTCGTGGGATGTTCCTACTCTCAGAGTTTGCTACAGAAGTGCCTGTGCTTTCAGCTCACCAGACTGAAGCTGTGAGGAGGTAAATTTGGCTGGGTAAAGAGGCAGATGCAACTTAAACTTCCTCTCCTGTGCCAGCCCTGTCAGACTCCCCTTTGCAGCTCTTGCACAGAAGTGCACCCCAGTGCACCAGGAGCCTGGGTGTTGATAACAGTCCAAGGAGAAGCCTTTGGTAGTGCCCTAACTGCAAACAGATGTTCACTGCAGACACACACTGAAGAGAATGAACGAGAAGAACTGCTCTGCGAGCTGGTGATTTGAAGGCTTAGTTTGCTATAGGCATTCATCTGCGCCCTGGTGGTGATCATCGGTGCTGGTCCAATGTTTGACTCAGGTCCTGGTAATGCAGGGAGAATCCATCAGCATCTCAAAGTGCTTCCAAGCAATCCTCCAGATGTGGGAATAAATTACTGTTAAAATGGCCTGTTTTGATGCTGCACAAAGCTCCTCAAGCCACATGACATTTCATGGCCATTATTCATCCCAAGTTTGGTAATGGAGGCAGCGAGTAAAGAAAAAAAAAAGAGGCAATTCTGTGAAATCCTGAGGATAATGGAATTAAATACCTGTAGTCACATGTAAAAGAGAACATGCAAATGAGTGCCAGCCTTCAGGAGTCTGTTGTTTACAGTGCTTGCCTTATATTTAAAAGGTTCATTTAGATGCAGTAATGGGTTTGTTTTCTGGGTCTGTCTCAAGATGGCAGAGTAAGAGTAATTACTCACTTCAAGAAAAAAAAATGCTATGCAAAAGATTTCTGGAAGAATAATAGAAACAGCAGTTTGCCAGGATAAAAACAAACTTGTTCATCTGTATCTAATAAGATTGGTTTAAAATGATACTGTTTCAAATTATAAAGAACTCAAGTGAATATGTGCATACATCTGTTTTCTTTAAGGGGAAATTTGTGATTTAAAATATTCCAAATGCATTCCAAATCTGGATCCCAGGAGTCACTGGCACAACTCACAAAGCATTAGGAAATGGGCAAAACTTGGAAGGCTTTCAGTTTGGTTTCAGTTCAGATAAGCCTGCAGAAGTGTGGAGGCCTAAAAAGTTTGCATTTGGGAAAGCTCTGATTCAGCAAAACACCGTATTCAGCAAAATATTTCAAGTTAAGCACAATTTTATTTGTTTTGCCAAAAAGAAATAATCAGGTGCTTAAGAGTTTTTCTCCACAAATGCCCAGGTTGCTGTGTAATGCAACCTGAATCTGCAATCTCAGTTTCCCCTCATCCATATCAGGAAAGAAATGTACTTACATAGAATAACATGAATTTTGTTTGGGTTTTTGTGGGTTTTTTATGGAAAAATAAATTGCATTCTGGGTTGAATTTTGAAAGCATCTTGTACAATGGTGATGCTCTGTATTGTTGTAAGGGACCTCTCAAATATCTTTGGCCTGAAGAACCTGGGCCAGTGTTTTCTTTTAGTGTGGCTCTTACTTTTATTGAAGTATTCATCAATCTCCCCTCAAATCTGCCTTCTCCATGATGCAGTTGCAGTGTAATGAGTCAGGGTGCTACTGGGACATGCTCTGCTCTTTGCTGTTGCTCTCAGTGTTTTTAAAGAAATCCTGTGGTAACAGTGGTTCTAATATACTTGACAAGGTGATAAAATTGTGCCCCTAGGTGTCCTCCATTTATAAACTCAGGAATAAAGCTGCCACTCACATCACTGGGATTTTTTCCTTTTTTTGGCTGTAACTAAGAGTTGAATTTTCCCCCTTTCCTATGTTTTTAATGTTGGGTATCTTTATTTAACCTTGAGACTTCAACTTGCTCTTTCAGATCTTGCTCTCTCTTCTTTTTCCCTCCTGATCAATGTTTTTGAAACGAAGTCATCCAACATTTGTGTCACCACAATTATGTCTCCTCACGTGTCATCTCTGTTTAAAAATGTTGCTGCATCTGGATGAAATTTAGCTCAATAAGCAAATAATTTCTTAAGCCTTTAAAGTGATTTAGTTACTGACTTAGAGAGGACAAAGTATTTCCAGCATTTGTGCCACCATAGTTATTAAAAAACTTGACAATCAGGAGATATCCCTCTCTTGAGGAGTCAATGCATTTTTGGTTTAAAGTAAATATGTATTTATCATCCCTTCTTTAATAGTACCTCTTTTTAAAAAATTGTTTATTGAGCATCATTTCCTGTGGTTTTCTTTCTGAGATGAAAGAATGGCTATTACTGTAATGTATTTATTAAAATGCTTAAATATTTAACACATTCTTCATCAGCATGATAAATAACCATTTTAATTCATGTGCATCATTAGCAGAAAAATATTTCATTCTACTGGAAAATGCTATACACCCACAGGAACGATGTCTACTTAATTACTAAAGAATAAGCTCCACCTGGATGATCTGTCTTCCCAGTTCATTTTAAAATAAGTCTCCAGATAATCTCTGAAACAGTCTCCTTAAACACACTAAGGTTTCTATGGTTATTAGTAGTAATTGTGTTGCAAAACCAGGGGAATTTTATTTAGCGTGGTGGAGGAAGCAATGTCATTATTAGTTGATTAGTGTGAACAATCTTTGACAATGTGTAGTACCAGCTATGGTTTCAACCACTGACACCTCATTATTCTGATTGCAGTTTGATTTGCAATGTTAAGAGGCAACAGGAAAAAAAAAAAGCAATCATCCAAATCTACCTCTATCAGCTGAGAACAATGGAGGGAGTGTGCGCGCTTCACGGTGTTCTGGAAATTTCCTTCCCACAAGAAAATAAAACCCGTTAATTGACAAATGACTGACACTGTTTACTAATTAGCAGGCGCGCTGCCACGTTCCTAACCCGCCCTATTGTGTGTGCGCTGTGCTGTGTCAGGAGCTGGTAACGAGATTACAAGCGTGGTATTGTACACGTTGTATTCTCCTGGAGGAGAAGGTTTTTAGAGCAAAGGTGCCGGGTCTCGAGGGGTTACAAATCGCTCTTTGATTTGGACATTGTAGGAATTTCCTTGGAATCTTGGTGCACCTTTTGTCGGTGCCTCTTTTCAGCCCCGTCGGAGTTGTTATTGAAGAGATGGGACTATCGTGGTTATACACGATTTATTACTTAAAATAACAAACCAGGCATCCGTCTCAGAGGCCGTGAGATTTGGTAACAAGTCACATTAACAAAGGATAGTCACAAATTTCAAGGTTACATGGCAATTTATAACTTTCTAATCCAATAAGCAATTAACACGAAACTTCGTTTTGACTTTATGACCTGTCACCTGTAGTACTTTTTACTGCCATGAGGCTGTGTTTTAACCAATTATTCATTAGGTCACAGACACACATGAACTTCTATTGTAACATCTAAATTCTTAACTTAAACTGTAAAATCACATTATTATCCTTAAAACCCTCCACCATAACACCCAATACGTATTCTTACTTATAACTATAGAAACATAGGTTTGTAATTCTCTTGCTTAAGGTCTATATATCTCTGTTACACCAGCCCAGGTTTCTTCCAGGGCTGCAGATCAAACCCACCATCACCTGCAGAAATTTTTGCTCCTCTGTTTCCCACAGGACATAGAGTTAAATTAAATATAAAATCCTTTGGGCCAAACTCCTCGGTCCCCGTGGGAGTGTGGGTGGTATAACCCTGTTATCACCAACCTTTGGCCGGTGGTCACGGGGAGCAGCCTGTCCCCGTGTCCTAGGGCTCAGCAGGGGCAGAAATCATCTCTGGGGCCCTGCACACATGGAAGGTGTTTCAGCTCGCTGCTGTTCTCACCTCTGCACTGCCAGGAGTGAGCTGCAGGTTATCATCTCTATTAGCAGGACGAGATAAAAGAGCTGCCGGGGATGCTCTGTGCAGGGAAGTGTCTCCAGAGGGAAAGGTTCTGCCTTTCGGCCACCGGGGGCAGGTCGTGCAAACGCTGTGCCTGTGGTTTCTTGGCTCTCTGGGACAAGGCTTTAATCCCGTGGCATTTGTATGTTTGATGTAGTCACGCTGTGTGGCACCAGCACGTTTCACGGTGGCATTTGGAGAAAAGTGAAGGGGTTTACATTGGATGTTTGTGTGTGCGCTGATGTGTCAGCCCCCGGGGCTGGAAGATCTGTGTTTTCCTTGGGTCATTACAGTCAATGCTTCTCACATTAGCTTTCCCCTCAGAAGTCCCCTGGGCTGTAGGGGATGTGAACAGACCTGTTTAGAGCTCAATGCTCCAAAAGCTGTTCTGAGGTTTTATTTTAACCCAGGAGGACATTTTTGCAAAATAAAAAATTCTCAGAAGTCGTGCTAATTTGGATACTAATTTAGTGATTAATAAATGCCTCCATTGCTTGTCTTTCCCTCTTCAAAGAGCACTGATTTAAATGCTGTTTAATACTTGTTTAATGTGTTTGCCATCATTGAAACAAGTAATTAGAGCACGTGGTACAGTCAGTAGCCAAGCAATAGACTCTTTATTAGTAATCTTGGGGGAAAAGGGGAATGAGGACGTGGTGCTTGTATTACTGTCTGTACTAATTTGGGCTTGGGAAAATCAGCATCTGTTCAACCTATACGTATTGGCAGGAGCTAAAACTGAGCTCAGAAACAGAGTGGGAGCTTAGCATTAGAGATTCTGCATCTCTGACTTTCAGCAAGGACAAGGAGACTGTTAAAAGACACGATGTTAAAATGACAAAGCATGCCTTTCAGCTTTGAAAACTCTTTACTGGGGTAAATTCCCCTCTCTGTTGTGTAGCAGGATTGTCAAGGTACTCCATTAAATTAAACAGACTCCCTCTGCCCTGAGCTGCCACAAAAAGTAAGAGCATCTTTTGGACACATCTGTAAATCAGGTAGACCTAAGGCCCTGTTTTCACAAGTGTCTCCTGGATTCATAGCACACCTGTAGGCTGGGGCTGCACTTTCGATTAGACATCAAATGCAAATTTTCAAATGCATCTAGTTCTCACACTGGAGTTGGACTGTTGGTACTAATAGCTACAAATACAAGATAATCAGCTAAATTAGTTATTCTTTCTCTGAATCCCATTGATTAGAAGGCACTTGAGATAATGACAGATATTGAAGTATATACAGCGTGATTCACACAGCGCTCTCCTGATTCACCGAGACTTAGCCAACACTGGAAAATGAACGCTTATTAATTTGACCACGGATAAAACAAGCTGCACAAGGAGTTACCTTTAGAATTGAAAGACAGAATGGGAAGAACTGTATTGTTTAATTTGCCTCATGTGATGCAGAAGACCACCAAAGCTGTTGTGAGCAGCTGCCTGCCAAGGGCCTGCGTTGCGTGCCGAGCGGCCGGGGTTTTCTGACAGCAGCAGGCACTCTGACACGTTTGATGTCCAGCCAAGCTGGATCCTGCCTGAAAACTGCTGATGTCTTTGCAGATCTATTGTTCTATAGGACTGTAATGGGCAGAGGAGAAGGACAGGAGCTTAAATATCTCTTCCTGGTGGTCAGTGCCTTGGTGCAGAAGCATGGAGAGTCTTCTCTGCCCCCAGCCCCTTCCTCCACTCTGGACTGTTTTCTCCAGCTTCAGGGTGGTTATATGATCATTCTGTCAATGGGACACTGTGTGGCTACTTTATTAATAAAGTAGTTTGAGCTCCACTGACAAACTTTGCACAATAATCTCATAATTATTTGGACTTTAATGTTGTGAGAAGAAGAGTAGCATTTCTGTCTGACTGACAGTGACATTCTACCTATGTCAAATGTTCCCTGCTTCTTTTATTTATGATTATGAATTCTGTTTCAGAAGAAGATTTCCCTCTCTGTGCATTTCTACAGGGTTACTGCACTTCTCAGGTAGCAGAGTGCTCTGGTTTCCAAGTTCTCACTGCATAATGGCACCTGAAGAGTACAGCAATTCCTCATTCACTACTGCCTGGTGTAGCTCATTGCTTAAACACAGTGTATGGATTTAAAAGAATGTACAAAACCAAACCTGAGTGTGGCTGGGCCCAAACACATAATGCAGTTTAGTGGCTGAAATGGATTCAGTGCACTCAGATGATGGCCCTTGAAAGGCAGCAGAAAGAGGCTCGCAACAACCTGAAGGCAGAAAGCGAGGAGATGTGGCAGTCTCTGCCCTCCTGCTCTGCTGAGGGGAGCACAGGCACACAGGGAGGTCTGGGTGACTCTCCTGGGACACACAGGGAAGTCTGGGTGACTCTCCTGGGACACCCAGGAGCCCACGGAGGGCTGCAGAGCCCCAGGCACTCAGCTCTGGAGGGTGAGAGCCTTGTAACAATCCTGGTTCTTTTTATTACCTTTGAAAAATAGAAGTAGAGATTTATTTTCTTCTCTTTTTTTTTCAAATGACATTGAATCCACTTGGGGTCACACATCTCTTTTTAAAAAATATTTTTCTTTTGTGTGTGCAGCTTTGCTAACGTTTTTGGGTTTTTACAATATCGTGGGCTTCAGGGACTCTGGGATTTTGCCAGTGCATGCTGCTGGCTGCTGCAAGACAAGAGGGGTTTTCAGAGAGGGTTTGCTTTGGCAGCTCAGGCCTGTAGAGTGACTTGAAGTCATTAAGCTCATTGCAACTGGGGACTCTAACACCTGGAGCAGTACAGTGACTACCTTTAAAGAGAAAGGAAAAAACCCAACCACCACCACACAGCCCTCCCCACACGCACCAAAAAAAAAAAAAAAAGAAAATAAAAGAAAAAGAAAATAAACCACCAAACACCTAAAAACAAAGTGCTCAGTCAAATTTCAGGTGAACCTGAGTTAATTTATTGGTTTGGGTGGACCTGGAAGCTTGGCAAGGTCTTTGCTTTGGGTTGAAACTAAGCCAAACTTCAGCTTTTACTGTGCTGTAACTCTGGCAGTCAGAAAAAATACACGGGGAGACAAACCTCCCATTGTGGGGCCACACAGACCTGTCCCTAAAAAGCTGTGTTTGGCTACAGGCAAGAGCAGGGCTTGCTGTAATTCCTCCTTTTCCCCAGCCCATTCGTGTGGCTGAAGCACTGGGGCCTGTAGGAGCTTTGCTCTCTGCCCCTTGGCACGGCCTGTGCTGGCAGCCAGACTTCTTTTTGGGAAGTGGCCACATTCGCCCTGGCCCAAGCTATTCCCACCTGGAAGTGCTTCCAGTGCTACTGGGATCACCAGTGGGGAAGCTGTAAGGGAATGTCACACACCAACATCCCCTTCATCCTTAGGGAGCACCCACTGATGCAGCCCCTGAGCAGGACTCAGGATGGGCACAGAGCTGTGCTGACTTGGAGCACGAGTCAGATCTCATTGCCTGTGAGGTCAGTTTTTGTGGCTTTGATATGTCTTTTTCACACTTTTTATTCTGTACCTATTTTATTACTGTGACAGAAGTCTGAGCATGCAGTTGTATTTTTTGCTGGATCTGGGCGTGCGTTCCCAGAAACCTGGTAATTGAGGCAACATGGATTTTGGAATGCAGAACATCAGAGCTACCAAACATGCCCTGGAACAGAGAATCACTACGGTATTGTTACATGTACTATTGAGCTGCTTTTTTTCATAAATTACTTTTTTTTTGTTGAGCTATATAGTGCTTAATCAAATTCAGGGCAAAAGGTGAAGCATTGATCACACATTACTGATCATGTCATCTGCTGATGTTTCCTGAGATTTCATTTCTGCATACTAATAAAGCCCACTTGGAATTAGCATGCTCGAGAGGACGTGAAATAGGTTCAGCACACTCATGTTTGGAAAGAATAACAAAATGTCTCATTGTCAGGAAAGCCCACGCCGTGGAGCAGGAGTCAGAGGCTGCCACGTTTGCTGTTCTGTATGTGTGATAAGGAGCTGGTTAGGTATGTCACAACTGAAATGTGAAATGCCAGTTTTTATTAGTGAAGGAGAGAGTGCAGGAGGAGTGATGAAGAGTGGCTGGGTGGATGTCCAGAGTGGCTGCTGTGGGTGCTGCTCCTCAGAGCAGGAATCCAGCTGAGGGATGTGCACTGGCTGCAGAATTTGTAATTTGGAGGGGGAGGGGGAAATGCAGATTAAAACCTTGTGATAAAGAAAGGGAAGAACATTAAAAGAGTTCTTAAGTCAGAAATAAAGGCTATAATTCACAGCCCATTGAAATCAGTGGGGCATTATCTCATCTCAGTGGGCACTGGATTAGGCCTCAGAAGGGTTGAAGCAGCACAGTGTTAGTCAAGCAAATTTCCATTAGTAGCAGGGTAGGAGAACTGTGGTGTCCAAAATGAGAGTGTTTTAGAGTGAGCCAAAGCACAGCCACAGCCCTGTGACCTTGGTCAGAGTCTCCTTCAGTTCATCTCAGCTGGCTCAGGGCTCAGAACAAACCCTGCCAGTTCTGACAGGACCCAGCATGGACAGAGCACTGAGGTGGTCCTACCCAACTGTTTCCTGGAACTGAGAATGTCCAGAAGGATTCTTAGTCTTTAAAACTGCCAATTATTAGAAAACCGAAGTGATACAGGCAACAGGGAAATGCTTTCAGCAGAGGAAACTCCGATGTGCCTGGTGAGACTCAGTGAAAGGCCTGCAGGCAAAGCTCACCCTGAGCCTGCTCTGTCCTTGCTGAGGACAAAAGAGTGAGCCCTTTCCTGCATCTTTGTTTTTTGCCTCTGAACTTCCATTTGCTTTCCAGATTACAAAAATCCTGCCATCTCTTTGGAGAGAGCTTTGTAGACCTTTGCATCCCTCAGGAAGCTTCAGTCTATCACTGACTCTTTCTGGGGCTGTGTCTAGCAGTCCTGTCAGAGTTCCCTAGGAGCAGTCTGAGTCTTTCTCATGCTCAAGTTTCTTGTACATTGGTTCTTTTCCTGTCACAGCCCGGCCTGCCCTGTGTTCCAGAAGGATCTCCAAAGACATGCACTCCTAATTGCTCTTCAGCAAGACTTACTGCCATCCCCTCCTCCAGGCAGCTTCTCCTGACCCAGACTACAGCAGGGAGCAGTGAATAGTTTGGGCTTTTTCTCCCAACCAACAGGGACAGGCAGGGCAGGAGGGGGGCTCTGTGCTCCTCAATGTGGGTGGCCCATGGGGTGTGGGACAGGCAGGGCAGGAGGGGGGCTCTGTGCTCCTCAATGTGGGTGGCCCATGGGGTGTGGGACAGGCAGGGCAGGAGGGGGGCTCTGTGCTCCTCAATGTGGGTGGCCCATGGGGTGTGGGACAGGCAGGGCAGGAGGGGGGCTCTGTGCTCCTCAATGTGGGTGGCCCATGGGGTGTGGGACAGGCAGGGCAGGAGGGGGGCTCTGTGCTCCTCAATGTGGGTGGCCCATGGGGTGTGGGACAGGCAGGGCAGGAGGGGGGCTCTGTGCTCCTCAATGTGGGTGTCCCACAGGGTGTGGGGACAGGCAGGGCAGGAGTTCTGTGCTCCTGAACGCTCCTGGACAGGACTCACCTTACCAGCACAGCTGTGTGTGTGTGTGTGGAGACCTCTGTGAGTAGAAACCAGGATGTGCTTTTCCTGCGTTACAAATCACCTCTGTATCACGGTTGGAAGCACAGAGCCATTCCCAGTTCGGTGATAATCCCCCGTGGTGGTTTTGTCTCTGTGTTGCAAGCGCCAATTGATGCCCCACCCAGCTGTGTCGTTTCTGGGTGTCATCTGCATGCCAGTGTCTTGCCACAGGTGATAGATGCTGTTGATCCTAATGTCTTCCAAACGTTGAAGCTACAGAAATGGAATATCTATGAGAAATGATCTGTGGTGAAATTTCATTTGTTCCAAGCGAGATTGTTGCCTTCTCTGCTCTGGGCGAGTTCATGACGGTTTCCGTGTGTCTTTAATGCATGCTGGGTGTGCAAGCATCTCTACAGCTCTGCTGCTGACCAACAGAACACTGCTGTGAGCAATGAAAAAATGCCATTTCTCTCAGCTCTGTTAAGTAGTGTGTATGCCAGATCTGCCTGCAAGAGTGGCCTGTAGGCAGCTGCCATCGCAGAGAAATGTGTGCCCCACCGTGCACCACTGCCCTGGGAGCTCCCATTTACCTCTCGGTGTTCTCATTGCAAAAGCACTGGTTTTGCAATTGGTACAGAGATAACAAAATACAATTGCTTGCTGCTCTCGGGTCAGCATTCTTGGAAGAAATGCTGTGTTGAGTCAGCAATCTGAGGACAGATAACATCCTTGGATCAGAGTCCAGGCCAGGCCACAGAGTAATACAGTAATCCTAATTGCAATCTGTGCCGCTTTCTGATGAGTTACAAAGTTTTCCCCTCTTGAATATCATCCTGTAGAGCATGTAGGACTCACAGCTAAGATATTAAGCATGGTGTGCATGTATAGCTGGTGCTGAAAGTGCAGTTTGCTTATGTGAACTTGGGAGATTTGCTTCCAGATCAGATAAAAGCAAATGAGCAATGACCTTTTGAGGATGTAGGGAGGGAGAAATGAATCTCACTAGGCTGCATCACTTTCTAAGAGAAAGGAAATAATGATCTTGGGCTGAAATAAATTATTTTTACAACTGGAGTAAGCAGAGGGAGTGCACAGAGTTGGAGCTGCAGCACTGCCAGTGCTCTGACAGCTAATATGACCAAATGAGATCAGCTCCCACCTAAAAGAACATCATAAAGGGTTCAGGGATTGCTTAAGATAAAATGAATGGCAAAGAAATGAAGTACAGGAGCTTTCTTCTTCTGAGGTATGGTAGGCACAGAAATCCCATTATTTTCTAATAGCATTTTACACCTCTCCCTCACCATTTTGAAACTGATTTCAACTGTTCACATAGTTCAAAAAATGCCCTTTTTGGTTGTCTTGGGTGGGACATCCATCTGATTTACTTTGCTGCATGCAAGTTAGTCAAAAGAATCAGGACAGATGGCTCCTGGTATTTTCAGCAGATATTTAGTTTCTTCTCTGTACCTGCTGCTTTATTCTTTTTGAAGGAAATAGTTTTTAAAAAAAAAGGTTTTCTTCTAAAAGTCTGAGAAAAGAATCCACAGGTTCCCCTGTCTTTAATCATTCAGCGTGCTCATAAATCTTTCACTGAAAAATAGGGAGAAATTAATATTGTTTCACAGATGGGTTCAAGCATGTGTTCAGTATTCAAGAGCTTTCAGATGAGATCTAACACATCGAAATGCAATTTTATCCATGTCTTTCTGGTCTGCACTGAACAGCACATTGCCCTGCTCTTCATATGGCCTTGCAGCTGAATTAGCAACCACAGGACAAATCCACATGAAAAGGTGAAATGATTAGATCCCATTCAAGTAGCATGATTTGCATTTCGGGAAGTTTCACAGGTTGCCTCATACATAGAAACTTTCAGCTGTGTTTCTTGGTGTATTTTTAGTCCTTGAAAGTGCTTTGGTTACAGCTCCGATTTCTCTTGAAGTAGCAAAATGAGTGCAGTCATTCTGGTGGCCTGCGTAGTCTCCTTCCTTGGAGGACATGTCCTTGTCCTGTAACTCTTCTCTGCTTGCCAGGCCCAGACAGGGTGGCTCTGCTGAGCAGCTGTCACTGCAGATTGTCACTGACTTCAGCAGAGGGATGATTGTCCCCCCCTTTGTCATTTCCATAATGGGATTACGGAGATGCACAGAGCTGCAGTGTTCCAGGAGACCAGATAGCTGGGCTGGTGTCAGGGCCCTCCACAGGTATGCTGTGAGCTTTCTTTTAATAATTGTCACAGTGTTTTTAATTAGGATAGAGCACCGTATCCCTGTGAAACCACAGAAAACATCTTGAGGGTGTAATGGGTTTCAGCTGATGTCTGGTGGTTATTGTTACTCAAATCCTTCCACACTGGGAAGGAAAATTTGCAGAGGATTGTGGTATCTCTAGTTTTATTTAGCTGGAACATCTCTGTGCAAGAAATTAATTATTGCAGTTACTTAACACCATTTCTTTTAATTTTTCTTTTGGCAAGGAAAAGTGTAAGCGGTCCACAGACCAAGCTATAGGGGCTGCTGATGGTGCTGAACTATTCTGACCTCACTTAATTGGGTGTGGGTGAGAACAGAAATGTGTGGAGACAGCACATGCAGTGTTTGGTTTGTTCTGCTGCTTCTTTTAGGGTTCTTTAACTGTTTTGCAGAGAAAAGGTCGCTTATGACGAAAAGCCTTTAGTTGTCAAACAAAAAACTTGGCATAGGAGCTGATGAGCTGGATGCTCCTCTGAGATGGCCAGGTCCCCCCAGGAATGAAGGTGTAACTTCTTCCCTGGAGTCCCATCAGCACATCAGCTGAGAACAGCCTGTCACTGCAGTGTTCTGTGTGGGACAAACCCTTTTCCCTTTGCTCCCTCACTGCAGCACAGCTCACGGCCCCCACGTCCCCAGGGACATTGCCCTTTACTTTCAGTAATGCTGCTCTGAAGTGCAGAACCTCTTTTCAAGGCTGTCTAAACCCTGAGTGCTGTAATCCTGCCTGTTTTGGGGACACAGAGCCTGGTTTTGTGTTCTAAATTACCTTAGTACTGCCACAGAGATGAGGGACATGGCTGATTTAGAGATGTGAGGTGACCTATCTGTTCAACTGAGCTTTAGAGGGAGAGCAGCCACTGTGGTTCATGTCTGACATACTTGGGCTGCCCAGGTCTAGCCTGTCCTAGAGAGCACAGCATCGACTACAGGATGAAATGGTGTGCTTAGGACAGAAAACCTACATCTGTGGGACACCTACAGGGCAGAACAGCAGGGCCCTGTGGCTGAGCTCACTACAACTCTTACCCACATCTAGAACAGGGCACCATTTCCTGCCTATCTGAAAGCAATGGAAAGGCACCCCTCGTCCCACAGCACACACATGTGCTACATTTCACACCTGGGGATGAGTTATCTCAGCAAATGAAACGCATAAGCACTGCCAGTTCCATGCCAGCAGCCTTTCAGAAGTGCCTCTCTGTAGTCACTGCACTTGGGCTGAACGTGGCAGAGCTGCCAAAAGCCTCAGAGGAACTTTATCAGCATCCTACTGGTGCTGTCTCAGGATTTCAGAGTGATCAGATTTTATTAAAGCAGAGCCTCCTGCATTTGTTTCCCTAAATGTTTTACTACCCAAAGTAATAAACACAGATGGATGTTCTGGACTCTCTTGTAAAGAACAAAAAAAAAACCAACCCCTGTACAATAAAAGTCCATCTTTTAAATAGAGAAACTGTGAAATGGCTCTACTTCCCAAGTATTATTTAATGGAAATGAAGAGAGCGTAAGATGAGCTATATTGGAAAAGCAATAAGAGCCAAGTTGCTGTACATGACATCTAATTCTCTATCAATTGATTTACCTGTTATTGATATGCTATGGTATTTATATACCATGTCCCCAAAAATGAAACATTAGGTATGGCAGGCTGCTGCTCCTTGCTGAACACCAGTGTGGTTAGAGTCTCTGCTCTTGTTTGATTACCTTGCTAATAGCATAGTCTAAGCTGAATTTTTTACCCTTAATCTGGGAGTACCTATAAAAATTAGGCTCATCTGCATAGCTGGCTAATGAACTTGGAAGCACATGGCAGGAGCTTTGTGGAGAAGCTGTGATAAATCTTGTACTGTTTGAGGGGACTGTGTCTCAGTCTGTGTGTGCATTTCAAGTAGGAGCCTCAAAAGCACTTTCTCTTGGCCTTGCTCTCCCTGGAGTTGCTGGAAGCTGTTGGGTCACCACTGGAAATGACTCCTAAACATCTTCCCCTCTAAATGGCAGACAGGGAACTGCATGGCTGAGTGGAGTTTTGGTCAATGGTGAAAATAAGATCCAGGTCCTTTAGAGCAGACAAGTCATTGCTGTGCAACAGCTTTCCAGCAGGCTTGGGTCTCATTCTGGTATCTAATGGACAAAGAAATCCTGCTGAGTGTTGCCAGACTGGTTCTCCTCTCAGCAAAGAAGCAGAGGTCGAAGAAGAGTGAACGAGCACGAAGCTTAAACATCTCTCTGTGCTGGGTTATGGTGGAGGTGAAGCTAAGGCTCATTCCTGGGCAGCAGGAGGGCAGCCTGCCTCACTGACCATCCTGCTCTGCAAATGAACAGTGACATCTGCTTATCACACTGTCCCACCGACGCCCCTCACACGTCCCAGGGTCACTCACTGTTTAAGGGTAAGGAGTCGTGCTGGTTTCATTCTCTCACACATTCCCCCCTGCGTTACGAGAGTTCTCAGAGTCATTTCTCCTGCAGGTTGGAGTTGCACACCCCCAGCAGAGGCAGCTGCAGTTCTGGTTTGGGTCATTTCTCTGCAGGTTGGAGTTGCACACCCACAGCAAGGTTCTGGTTTGGGTGCACAGCGTGTGCAGCCAGGGAGCTTTGGCCATGTCACTGTTGTGCCCATCCCATTCCCTTCACATGCCCCTCCGTTTCAGAAACTTAGCCTTAGCTAATCCAGACTTAAGGCTGCAGTAATGTGGGCTTCATCCCAAAGGCACAGGTAGATTTTAGCACTGCCTGCACTGCTCAGCAGCTGGCACTCACTGGGAAATGACAGGCTGTTGTGTTTAGGTGTGGAGATGCTGTGCAATGTTTCAGAGCTTACTAAGGATTATTTTTTTTTCGGTTCAGGAGAGCAAATAGCTTACATTGGCTTGTTCTATCAAATTCAAGCTGACACAGTCACTCCATAAGTGTGACACAGTCACATCCATATTTCCTATATATTTATGACCAAATGTTTCAGCCACCACAGCCAGAAAATGTAAAATAATTCACTTTAAAAACCAACAAAACTGGAAAGTGTTCCAGTTCTGTGCTGGCAGAAGTTAGTGGAGATTATGTATGGACATGCACAGCTAGCAGTGCTGCTGTTCTAACAAAGCAGAAAGAAAGGGCCTTTAAATAGTCTGCAATACTTGGATAAGCTAAAAAGCTGAAAAGCAGCAAACAGACAAACAAACCCAAACAAAATTTTTTTAGACAAACAATGGATTGAAAATATCAGAGTGAAACACGTCACTGGTCCTGTGCAGAGGCCAAGATTTGATGCAAGGAGCACAGAGCAGCTCTCAGGGTGGCACTCAAATTTCCTCATGCAGATTTTTTTCCTTATCTGGGGTAAAAATTGCAGACCTTGCCTGCTGTCCCTCTACATCTGTACATCCTTCATTTCCTTGCAGGCACCAGGCACACCTCACCATGCTCTTACAAACACCTTTCCCACTCAGTGCTGCACCGAATTTCTGTCTCTGTGTCTTCATTAGGTATGTTGACAAATATCAATAATTTACTTTTAAAAAAAAAAAAAACAGGACCTACCCAAAGATGAGCTGAACAATATTAAATCATTCCAGTTGTCTCTAATTAGGCTGTGTTTTCTAACAGAATAGCTATTTTAATACACTACTTAGTGTGGGTTCAGTTTTATTAGCACAAGTTTAATCTTTACCCTACAGGAATAAGCAACACTTACATTATTTTATTTTTTTTTTAATATACCAATAGAGGGAGATACATAGCTCTGACTGTATCTGGATGTATTGAGGCAGCCCAGGAGGTGTAAGGTTGAGATCCACAAAGTCAACTAAATACCAGAGATTTCAAGAGAAGTGCAGTGCATAAATGCTGTGGTGGCATCAAAATCAGCTGTAAATGCTTCTGATCCTGTGCAGCACCTGAAAAGTTGGGGAAAATCACCACAAGCCAGAAACAAGTGAGGTTTTGATGGTTTCAGAAAATTGTTACAAAGACATTTTGTGTATCCTTTTGCTATCAACAGCACACATGCTTTGTGCTCTGCAGCATGTCATCAAATGCTTCAGTTAATTACTCCCTAATTATAACACTGTTGAATGGCTACACTGTGGCAACCATATAATTATGGAGCATAAAGTACTGAGCAGTTGCAAGGCTGAGCATATTGACTGATTACAATAAATCCCCTGCTTATTGTTGATATTTTTCACCTGCTTAACAATTGTAATGTTTGCCTATCATACCCTCCAACTCAGAGCAGTATATGAAGTGCTAGCAGCAGAAGTTAATTAAAGTGGAAGGCAGGAAAGCTGTGCTGAAATGGTGGTGTATGATGACAAATGTGTGCTGAAACACAAAACCTGGAAATGGCCCTTCTCAGCTGCCAGGGCACAGCGTTTCTCTCCCACCCATTGTGCAACTCCCTCACGGAAAGAGGGAAAAGGAGAAAAGAGGTCACCGATGGTTTAAAAATGCAGTGGGGTGAGTCAGAATCTCAGGGCAGCTCCCAGGGACGGAGAGGGAGCTGAGCTTGCGTGTGCTTCCAGCATCAGCAGGGGGAGAAGCCTTCGGGAGAGCTGCTGGAAGTGTGGCCAGCTGATGAGCCCTGCAGGGACCGCCCTGGCACGCTGGGGCTGCCTGGCTCACCCTGGGCTCCCCACCTCGGGCTGCTGGGGAGCAGATGATGCACTGCTGGCTCAGGTTATACTTCCCAAACAGACTCTTGCATCACAGGAAATGTCAAGTAACCATCTTAGGGCACTTGCCCTGGCTGCTTTATGCTGGCTGGTACAAAGTATAACTAAAGATCTTCATCCACCCTTTTTATGTTTAAGGGAAGACACGAACACACACAAAAATCCAGCCCTGGGACGAAATATTTTTCCTCTTGTGCTTTCCACAAATCATTTTTTCTGTCCCTGCAAAATGCATTGCTGCTCAGGATGTGGGGAAGTGTACCCTGAGCTGTCCCTGCCATCCATATCTTGCGCTGTAGCCAAGAACAAGACACAAAGCTGTTCAGCAAAAGATGCTAATTCATTAAAACTCAATGAAAGCCTTGCTTGCTCATGCTGCTACAAGCAGTTCTTGCTGTGTTCTCAGAACAGAATGGCAAAGCAGGAAATGTCTGATCAAAGAGTTTTCCACTTCATGTTTGGGAAAGTGAGTCACTCCACGCCGCTGTGGTTCCTGTTCCGTCCCAGAGCCGCCTGCCGTACAAATGCGCACCCGGGGGAAGGCTCGGTGGTTGTCATCTGCAGAGCCCTGAAGTGCTGCACAGCCAAATTCTCTCTTCCGAGGGAAGGGGGAGGTTCTTTCCACAAAGACAAACCTTTCTTAAAACGTGCTGCTAGCTCCTTCCCTGTGAATAGAGACTGACTCTTGGAGCAGCCTTGCCTTTCTCTAGATTTAAGGGCTCTGAAAGTTGACAAGAAGCCTAAAGGATCTGTGTGAGCCATTAGCATAAAAGGACTCACAGTACACTTTGGAACTTCTGTATTTATGGTTAGTGTTCATTATCAAAAAGAACAAAAAGTTTTAGCAAAATGTGATAAATTAATGCCATATGGAAAGCTGCAACAATTGCTGAGTCTGGATTTGGGCTGCTCTAGGAAGAAGATAATTGCTGGTGTAATTACACCCAGCTCCAGACAGTGGTGTGTCTGACCCATGGTCATTTTTATGCCCACACTAAAATGTCAATAATATCCTGCGATAGAATATCACCCTGTTCTCCTCCCCAGATCCTCTCAGCATTGTTAGAGCTGATAATGCATCTGCAGTTTTCCTCAGAGTGTTTGTTTTGGAAATGTTCCATTCCTCAACCATCATATAAACTTCAGCTTAAGTGATAGCCTGGACCTGGAAGAGTTTCAGGCCACAACAAGGGAGGGCGTTTACTGATTTTCAATGCCTGTTGAGAATGATAGACTGGTAAGCTCTTCTGTGGATGATATATGTAAAGTGTGTGGCTGTTTGCCAGTATACTCAGTATATATAAAAAAGCAAGTTACTAAAAAGGGGACTCCAGAGAGACAGCAAGACTCTTTACACTTTTTCCTGCCATAGTCCCGGTCTCTCCCTTTTTATTGTTTCTGAATTCAGTTAAGTCTATTGTGTTGTTGTAACTGGGCCTAATTGTGGCCAATCTGTCATGAATTCTCTGAGATATTTGTGCATCTTTGAGCTTTTTTTTACTCATTCAAGGCAGTGTTTCCTTTGAAATTTCAAAATGATTTGTCCTTAGGATAATTTTATTGCATTCATTTCTTTGACATCCACAGGGAGAAAGATTTCATCCACCAGAGAAAGGATTGGCTCTGTTCTCTTCAGCATGTCTGTTAGGGAAATATGAGTCATGGCTTTTAAAACTCCTTTTGTTTCATGAAGATGCTACTTTTAGAATATTGTCAAGATGAGCCCAGGTTACCAGCTGGGAACAAGAAAGGATGTACAGGTGTCCCTTTACCATTCTTGTGCTTTCAGATTTTGAGCCTTTTAGAAAGGCTAATATGAATCCTGCTTCTCCTCCTTCCAAACTCTTTTTGATCCTTGGAAACTCTTGCAAACACAAGTTCTCAGACAATTTCTCTAGTTTTGGGAGCAGGGATTTGTAGGCAAAAAACATTCATGCTTTGATTTTGCAGAATGAGGTGCAGGGAGATGTGTTCCAGATCATGGGACACAGTGGAAACTGTGGCATTGCAACCCTGCACAGCCCATGTGGAGTGCTGGAGACAGTGGCGCCATTGAATATGAGGTCAAGTCACACTTTGAAAACACCACAAAATAGGATGGGATCAGCCCAGCAGTGCTGCCACAAACAGGAGCTCTGTGGTTTATTCCTGTAACGTGCAGAAGCAATAACAACACTAGACCAAAACACTGCTGCTGGTTCCCCTTCTGTGAAATGTGAGCATCAGTCAAGTGTTGTTCTGAGCTGTGGAAAGTTCAGTAGTCTGAACTAATTGTCAAATTCAGAGAAGATGACTGTTTTTGTCAAGGAGCCAGAGGTGTATATGATGTAAATCTGCAGTTCCACTGATTTCAGGAGAACCTAAGAGGCTTGTGCTGCATCAGGAAATCTGATGCGAAATGATCAACAAGTGATATTAATAATTTTAACCCCTAAAAAGCCGTATCAGCATGCAAAACTCTCAGTGAAACCTGTGCAAACCACAAGGATGTAGCTATGATGGAATGGCTGAGGCTAACTGTGAAAATTAATCCTTAAGTGTTAGAAAGGTGCTGGGTACATCTGCTGTGGGTGCTGCAAGTTCAGCAGGGCCCTGCTCTTCACTCGGGTCCCTTTTGCACTGAAGGTGCAGTTCTGGGGAGCAGGAGGTGTGGATGCTGAAAAGCTTTCAGCAGAGAGACTTTCCAGCTTTCTGCAGTGTTTTGTGAGGCTGCAGCATTTCGTGAGAGCTCTGTCTTTCCCATGCAAGCCATTCAAAACAATATTGTGGTTTTCTGTAAACTATTCTTTCTATCTTGCACCTGCAGTTGCTTGTGGAATTGTTATGATACTGACTAGAGAAATATTTTGAAATGGTGGTTGTAGAATCGAACCAATTACTCTGAGAGGTGAGTGACCAGAGGTCCAATGACCTTACACCATGCCAGAACACTAAAGTATAAAAGGGGTGGTATATAATTAAATACAGCTTCTTCTCCCTACTTCCTGGACCGAATCCGTGTTCCTTCTCTCCCCCTCCTCACGACAACAGCGACAAAGAGGGGCTAGACTCGAGGAACATGGTTCTGTCCAGGCCAGGAGAGGACTGATTTTCTTCATGAAGACTGTTTCCTTTCCCTATGCCAAGGATCACTTGCTAATTTAAAAGAACATTCCCCTCTTTGCGAGGGAACAAACAGCAGCTGTGTTCCATCTCTGTCGGGAAGCGTGGCAGTGTGCAGGGGCAGGCAGGTGACAAACAGGCAGCCTGTGCCTGAGTACCCCCGTTGCTGAAGGTGCCTGTGGAGCCGAGCCCGCGTCGGGGGCCGCAGAGAGCCGATGTTGGGCACAGAGAGCCGATGCTGGGCGCTCCGTTAGTCCCGTTAGCGGCTCCGTTAGTCCCGTTAGCGGCTCCGTGACAAGCAGGGCAAAAGGAGCTGCTTTGTGGCAGGGCTGCTGACGCTAACTCACAGCGTTGTTCATGAAGGAGATTTAATCTTGCATCTGCAATTTAATTCAGGCTTGTCCATGAATCATTTCTCCCTGCGCAGATATTGCTCTGTGCCCAGCCGTCGGCGCCGGGCCCATGGGCACCGCCAGCCGGGCTCAGGGCTGAGCCAACCATTCCCTTAATTGGGCTGAGCTCTACCAAACAGGCTGAAAATGCTGCACAAAGACACGGCTCCCCTGAGTCTGTACCAAATATTAATTAGCTCACAGCCTTTCCCCAGCCACTGCTCCCTGGGAGAGGGACCGGTGTCGGTTCCGGGGGTGCTCTGGTGGGATGCTGTGACTCCGAAACCAACTTCAGGCTGAAAGTCGCTCGGCAGCACTGCATACACACACACACACACACACACACACAAACACACACTGGAGACCTCAGACACTGAATTGACCATTCAACAGGTCGATGGTGTACAGGTTTGAAAGCAAACCAGTGACTCCAAGTCAGAAATACAATTTAATAGGGAAAAGGTAAAATAAATGCAATAGTACAAACAGCGAACCACTGACAAAGTCAGAATACAACCTGGCAC